>VWZE01006346.1:589079-642217 GCA_013396675.1 Eubucco bourcierii | reverse complement strand
ATCCCTGCCCTCTAGCAAGTCGACTGTGCCACACAGCTTGGTGCTATCTGCAAACTTGCTGAGGGTGCACTCAATTCCTCTGTCCATGTCACTGACAAAGATGTTAAACAGCACTGTTCCCAGCACTGATCCCTGAGGGACACCACTTGTCACTGGTCTCCAGGTGGACATTTTGCCGTTGATCACCACTCTCTGTGTGCAACCATCCAACCAATTCCTTACCAAGTGAGTGCTCCACCCAAATAGTAGTTTGGAAACGTCTATTTTTTTCAAAGAAATTGCATAAAACTTCTATTTGGGACAAATCTAAGTTTCTTAAATAACCACAAAAAAAAGAAAAAAAAAAAAAAAGTACCATGTGCTCTTCATTAAAAGGAGAATGTTTGAGAGCCAAAGACTTTTACTGTGCAGATAACTAGTATAAATGCTAAGGTACCATAGCCACATTGCCTGCTAACACCAACCCCACAGCTTCATCCATGTGATTTGCAAACAGGGCAGAGAGATTCAGTTATTCAGACACTTGAAGCAAATTTAGCCAGCATTAATATTTATTTAAGAATTTAAATTTCAATAACTTAATGCTCTTCTGTGTTTCCCTGGCAAATTCTCAAAAGCCAACCACATTACCAGCTTGAGTGGCTATACTGACTTGTGGGCTTCTGCCTGCTTTAGCGCAGGGCTTGACTTGGTGCTGCTGTGAGAGGCCGGTGTGTGACATCATTACTAATTAAGTTTGAATACAGAGCTGTGTTTGAGAGCCAAAGGAAGTGCAGGAAGGAAGCTGAGTGTCAGTGAGTCATGTCATATGAATGCATGGCAAGCAGTTATTGATAACATGCAGCCAAACCACAATGTTGATTTTGGAATATTTGGCATGGGAACTAAAAGCAGCATCCTGACCTCAGCTGTGATTTGTTTCTATTTAGATTTCCAATAATGCTGTTTGGATTTTTCGGAAGAATTGTTTCTTTTTGGATACTCTGTCTTTATTTATCTCACAGTTCTTGCTAGAATAAGGACCCTTAGGAACTTGAACATTTGATCTGTGTGAACAAGGCATCAGAATTTTTCTGAAGACTGTCTTCCATTTTCTGTGTGAAGTAAAAATGTCTCTTTAGTGGCAGGCACCCTGCCTTGTAATTTCCGTTGTGTGAGCTTGGACATCTGTGCGATTATCCTCTGGGAACACTTGCAGCTTGACACACATGCATCTAGTCCAGCTATTTTTAATCAGTGCTTTTCAAGTGTCTGTAGTGAGTTTGGTGACATGAATGGGAATTGTGTTTTCCAAATTTGAGTCCTTTGATATTTGCTTTTTGTAGTCCCTCAGCCCCACTAAAATCTCGAAGTATCATAAAGGTTAATCACTTCCAACTGTCCAGGAAACTTCATTATAAGGCTTGAAAATATTGCAGTGCCCACAGAATTTAAATCCAACGCTGTATTTGAAAATTGCAAGAAATGCCTACTTTCAGTGTTAAGTGTAGCCATACTCACATAGGAACATAGCATACAGGGAGCCAGGTAGTCTTTAAGCTTTTTTAAAGTTATTTTTAAATTCAAATCTGATGGTATGTGTATTTTGGCTCAATTTCTAGGACAAGTAATTGTTCTTTATCAGAGACAGTTACTATGAGAGGGGCTTGTCTTGCTGGGTAGTTATTCTGGTACATTTTTCATTTTTCTCTCTGAGACAAGTCAGATTTCAGGTAAGAATCTTTTCCTTACCTATCCATTTCTGTCACAGCTCCAGTGACTATACCTTCACTGCTTACCTTATTGCAAGGAAGACTTCTGTACCACATCTGCCAATGTCAGTGTGTGAAGTAGTTGTAAAAGAAGACCTGAAGAGGAATGATGTATTTCAGGTCTCAGATTTCTAACTGAGATCCCATAACAATCCAAAAAATCCCAATCCAAATGCTTGAATAAACAGAGCACAGCATTTGGACTCATTAAACTGTATTTTAAGTGAGGTTGCAGATGTAAAATTCAAGGATGATATTAACCTCACTGAATTGGTCAAGTAATGAAGAATAGTTTGTTTTACAAGCTTATTTAAAACTGGTTGTTTGAAGATTAACAGAATAAGAGATTCCTGTGAACTGCATGCTTCACTTCCTTGGCCACAGTGAAAAAAAAGAAAGATCTGTATAACTTCTGAGACTTGTTTTTGTAGTCTGTTTTTGTAGTCTGTTCTTGAAGACCTCTGTTGTCTTGCACATCAAATTATGGCAAATCGTGGCATTTTTTCTTTTAAAACCTTCTTAAAGCTCTGTTTCTGAAAAACTTGATGGGAGTGCAACAAAAGGTAGAGGGAAAGAAAAAACAAGATAGAAAAATATATATACAACAAGATTGATGGCAATGGATGGAGGTTGNAGACAGGAACAGGGTGTGGGCTAACCACTACACCTGGGGTCAGGTTCAGACCCATCCCCAGGGAGGAGTCAGGAGGACCTGGAGTCAGGTTCAGAACACAGACCACCCCCACCCTGCCCAGGAGGGTTAACCCATTACAGATAGAAAATCCCTGCAATTCTAACCAGAATAGAATAGAATAGAATAGAATAGAATAGAACAGAATAGAATAGAATAGAACAGAATAGAATAGAATAGAACAGAATAGAATAGAATAGAACAGAATAGAATAGAATAGAATGTTTCCTCTTGTCTTCTGCAGATGTGGCCAGTAAGATTTTTTTTTTTTAACTTTATTATGGTGTATGTTCAAAAAATGATCCATGCATTCTTTGACATGCATTGCCTAGTATGGAATGCTTCAGATGAACACAATTCCTCAAAAATCATGCTGAAGTTCATGGAGCTCTGTCTGATGCTAGAGACTGATAACTCATGAAATTAATCCATCTGGATTCAGCAGAGACACTGAGCTGAACACTTTATAGTGTGACAAAGGAGTGCAGTCCTGCCACTCGGATCTAACAAACATCACTGCAAAGATCCTTTTTCTTCATTTGTCACTTCAGCCATATGCTTTTGGCATTCTTCAAGCCATGCCTCCATATTTCACTGTGTCAAATATAAGTTCTTTATTTTCACTTAAAAATTCCTTAGCAGTCTATTCCTTTGTTAGCAATTTCTGTTCTTAGCACACTCCCAGCTCCAGCACCTTCCATCTCTTCATGCCCAAATCCCTAAGTCCTAGATTGAAGGAAGATCTTTTGTGACTTCTCTTACTTGGTGTCTCATGCTTTAGGGGTATTCTTTGTAAATAATCAGCACTTGTGACAACTTTTCCTTTAAAACCTTCTTAAAACTCTGTTTCTGAAAAACTTGGTGGGAGTGCACCAACCCAGTCCAATTGTAGTTACTCTTTGTTTTCTCCTGTTTACATGCTGCTGTCTCATGTCTCTCTTATATTTAAAAGGAAAGCTTTTTGGAGTGTAGGACATCTTTATGTGTCAAATGAGAAGTACTTCACAGATTTGTCTATAGTTAGTAAGATAATGCTAATAATGAAACTGGTAAATGTGCTAGAAGCGTATGGTCCTATGCAAAGCTTACTGTTCTTTGTGCAAGGAGCCAAGTATTTCAGAGACAGCTCTGGATTTTTTCCAGTGCACAAAGTTATGTTTTAATAGTATCTCCACAGGAGAACAAGGTGAGCCAAGACCCAGTATTTATAGAGATTTTTTTCATGTAATTGAGTGGTTCTAGAAAACATTATGAAATATTATTTTGGCAAAAGATGTAAATGTGAAGAGCAGCTGGTAATCCCATTAATATCCTGCTCATCTATAAATTAATACATGCCACTGAGGATTCTGAAAATTTGTCTTGGGACTGAAATAGTTAAGAAGAGATTTTGGCATTCAGTCAACAAAAGATACAACACTCATAATAGCAAAACCATATTTATGACATTGCAGAACAGTTAATTAGTTTGAGATATATTTTTATTAGTATAAAATCCAGCACCTATTTCTGCTGTCTGTGTATAAAACCAGAATTGCATTTCATTAGGAGAGAAAGAAAACATCCTTTGTTACCTTATCAGAAGAGCATAAGTCCTACTCTAACAGATCAGTAAAAAAATTTTGCAGTTTTGTGGGGTTCTTCACTGGACAAATGATTTTTCTCACAACCCTTCTCTTCCACTACCTTAATTTTACAGTATAATGAAAACAAGATGCAGCAAACTGTAACTGAACTATCAGAAGAACAATTTTAGAGGGGTAATAGTTGTATACATAGCTTAACAGTAACAGAACTGGAAGGAAGTCCAGAAAATATAAATGTTTCTTATTTATACATGCATACGTACATATGCATGTATAAATGTAAAGTAAGTATGGTTGCTCAGCGTGCCATTGATGACATATATCATGCGCCTGGATAGGCACAATCCCAAGCACAAATCCAAGGGTGCTGAATGGCTGGAGAGCAGCCCTGAGGACCTTGGAGTCTGGGTTGATGAAAAGCTCAACATGAGCCTGCAGTGTGCACATGCAGCCCAGAGAGCAGCCGAGTCCTGGGCTGCATCAAGAGCAGCGTGGCCAGCAGGGCAAGGGAGGGGATTCTACCCCTTTACTCTGCTCTTGTCAGACCCCACCTGGAGTACTGTGTGCAGTTCTGGAACCCTCAGCACAGGAAGGACATGGAAGTGTTGGAGCGGGTCCAGAGGAGGGCCACAAAGATGATCAGAGGGCTGGAGCAGCTCTCCTATGAGGACGGACTAAGAGAGTTGAGGCTCTGCAGGCTGGAGAAGAGAAGGTTTCAAGGAGACCTTAGAGTAGCCTTCCAGTATCTGAAGGGGGCCTACAGGAAGGCTGGGGAGGGACTATTGACAAGGTCTTGCAATGCCAGGACAAGGGGCAATGGGTTTAAACTTGCAGAGGGGAGATTTAGACTGGATGTTAGGAGGAAGTTCTTTCCAGTGAGGGTGGTGAGGCACTGGAACAGGTTGCCCAGGGAGGTTGTGGATGCTCCCTTCCTGGAGGTGTTCAAAGCCCAGTTGGAGGAGGCCTTGAGGGAGCTGTACTAGTGGGAGGTGTCCCTGCCTATGGCAGGGGGTTGGAGCTAGATGATCCTTGAGGTCCCTTCCAACCTTACCATTCTATGATTCTGTGATTCTATATATATGTGTGGATAAATCAGATAATCAGGCATCAGAAAACTAAGCTTGCTTTATGTAGTTAAATTAAATGTAGATTTGTAGGAGGTAGCTAGGGTGAACTAAGCATAAGCAGAACTTTGATGCCTGGAGCTGAAGATCCCAGGTTTGCTTTCTCTGTGCTGCAGCTGCAGGGCAGCTCTAAGTCCAACATTTTGTCTGGATGTTACCTCAGTCCAGGCAGAATGAGAACAGTTGAAGATGTCCAGGGCTCCTGACAGCCTGTGCCATCTTGCCACTGTGTGGTAGCGCTGCAAGGAGTATGTGACCTGATGCTGGACACGTGCATCACAGCCACTCTTCTGCAGTACGCCTCACTGTGACTATATGAATCAGCTTTGCAGTCTGTTTTGACTCAACCACAAGTCTAATGCCTCTGCAAGGCTGTCAGATATGCTGTGTATGTATAGTATTACATTGCTCTGTTTTGCTGATACGTGCAACACAACACCTGTATACATATTAATATCCAGAGACTCCCAGCTTTGTGTATATGCCCTTCCAGAGAGAAACCCTGCCCCTCACCAATCCCCTATCTCCTGCATATCCCATCTCCTTGGGTTAGGAAACCTATTTTCAGCACTAAATTAGGGTTCAGTACTTATTTTTATATATAACTACCAAAATCAAAGAGCTTTTTGCTCTGTATTTTGTATGTCACCTATCTTCAGGTCAGGTAATTTTCTTTTATGTTATCTTCTTCTGTTTATGATGGTTTATTATCTTAGATTTATTTTATCTTTTATTTTTTATTATGAGAAAGGTATGATTTTTGCCACTCTTGTGTCTTTCTGTGCTGAATTTCATGCTGCTAAGCTTTGTAGATGTGTTTGATAGTTTTGGGGCTTTTTTTCTGGAAAAGCAACTTTTTACTGAGTGCAGTATGCAGCCTCTCCAAATGTTCAGGCTTTGTACTTGTGAGAGAAAAGGTGCACCAGAGGGAACACTAAAATACTAGTAAGTATATTTTTTTCTGTCCCGGATCCCAGGCTATGGCTCTAGGTACAGGCAGAATTGTGATCCAGCTTGTGAGTGAATCCTTCATGGTCAAAGGCAAAGATGATCCCAGGCTATGGCTCTAGGTACAGGCAGAATTGTGATCCAGCTTGTGAGTGAATCCTTCATGGTCAAAGGCAAAGATGATCCCAGGCTATGGCTCTAGGTACAGGCAGAATTGTGATCCAGCTTGTGAGTGAATCCTTCATGGTCAAAGGCAAAGATGCTTCTGTTTGCAGACCTGCACCCCAGCTCCCAGCTGTAATCTCAGAAAGAAGGGAAAGGACAGCCTTGATTTCACTCTTTCTGTCCTTTGATACCTAGTGGCATTTCCAACAAAGTCAATGCATTCTGTACCTGAGAAGAATATCATCTTTCCCNCCACTGTCGCTGTGACTTCATCATAGAAAGCCACTAAATTTGTCAGGCAAGATCTGCCCTTGGTGAAGCCATGCTGGTTCCCACCAATCACCTCTGGTTTGTTTTCCATTTGCCTTAGCAGGACTTTCAGCAGGATCTGCTCCATGATCTTGCCAGGCACAGAGGTGAGGCTGACTGGTCTGTAGTTTCCAGGGTCATCATCTTTCCCTACATCTGCCCTTCAGTTCAAATAGCCTGAGGCCTTTCTAGAGTTTCTGGAATCATTCTGTAAAAGCCCTCCTGAGGTCTTTTGGGACATCTCAGGTCAAATTGATATGCTGCATCTGCTTGCTTTGACCTATGCAGTGATGGTGATGGATAAGACTGCATTTCTGTTTGTTCATTTGCTTTAGCAAGTACTGGCTTAAGTGCAGCTTCTGCTATGTGTAATGACAGATGCTGCCAAATGTGACTCACATTTTCTCTTCTCTGTTCCCCTTTACAGTAGCCTCTCCAATTTGTGCTGTGACTCCTCAGCATGAGGAGCAATCTTATTTCTTAATAAACAAACAAATTGGCAAAAACTCCAGACATCTAGATGTTTTGGATAAAAGGCTGTGCTCATTAGCATTTCTCTAGTAGAGAATAGCAAATTCCCACACCATAATGTCTGGAACAGGATTCATACCCTATGAAACTGTATGGCTCTGAAGAGAATGGAAGGTAGTACTTTCCAAGACCAAAAAACTTCTCTTTCACATTTTCCTTGCCAGCTGTCCTGGATGTGTGACACACTATAGCATAATAGTTTGATACTTTCCTTTCTTTTTTTTTTTTTTTTTCCCTAATGCAAGACTGCAATTGAAGGACTTCTCTGTGGAATTTAGCTTATTGTATGAATTTTCTCTAGTATAGGATGTACACTCTGTCTTCTGGACATGTCTGAGAAGCTAATAGAGCTACCATTGATAAAAACTTTTTTCTCCTGTATTTCTTTATCACATTTATTTACCATCTCTAGCTTAATTTCTTTGCCCAAATGGGCAGTACAAATTTATTTCAAAATTATAAAAAGAGAGAGACTAAGTCTTTGTGTCTGTCATCAGTGAGGAAGAGGGATGGTGATCCTGTCCTGTCCTTCCCTTTCATCCAGAGCTCTCATGCAATTTTTCTCTGAAAGGATTTAGAACCCACTACCACAACCTTCCTGAAACCTGATTCTTTTCTGCTTGGAGGAAATATGAATGTAGCTGTGCACTTTGAGGAATCTGCTTAGCTCTTCTTTTCCACAGGGATGGCAGAAATGACACTAGGGTATGTGTTTGAAAGTTGTATCCAGCACCAACTGCTTAGTTTGCTACCATCAGATTATTCATGAGAACTCTGAAGGTGTATGCAGGTGAGCTAAATTGTCTCAGACAAGCTGAGACTGGTGGAGAATCTAAGATGACATCCTGAGTTTGCTTTGAATCTATGAAAAATAATACAGAATACCAGCTCTTTTGCTCTACATTCTGCTTCCACTCTTTCTGTTCCCTTGGTTTTCATCTGTCCACCTTCCATTGCAAGCTTGTTGCTTCTTAGAGACTTTATAAAATTAAAGCATTATGATGTGGATGTGATTAGGGTAGCCTGGCATTGTCCCATAAAATTCGGGTTGACAGCTGCACCCAAACTGTATCTTTCTGCATCTTTCCAAGCATGGAAAGAGGCTGGAAAGACAATTCCATCAGGGCTGGGACCTGAGGCCCATAACTCTCAAAGTAGTTGTTTTAAAGAATTATTGCTTTATAGTTTGTAATTTTCCCTTTCAGTTAAGTCTGTCTACATAATCTTTTTCTCCTTTATGCAATCCTCGCTAAAGCTTTGTTATGTTTTAGTTTATCTTAGCCACCCCACAAAATTAAACAAGGGTGGGGAGGTAGGTTTGTGGAAGAAAGCTGTAATTCAGGATCTCTTGGAATTTCCATTTCTAGATTGGGTTCCTCATTGATCATCTGAGCATGCAGAGCCCCCTTGTGAGTTGGTAGTTGTGATCTGTGAGTCATGGCCACTCCTGAACTAATCTGAGAGCAGTTAACAAGAATTTGCTTGCAGATTGGCGTATTACAAGGTCTCAAGATTTGTTATTAGGAGTTGGCAGATTCGTCTGTTTCTGCAGTCAGTTTTGGCTCCATTTCCATCCTGGAGCAATTTTAAATATTCCTCTGGAGCAATTTAAAATATTCCTTTTCAAAAGCTGGCACGGCTGATACCAGAACAGGGTACTTTTTGTAGCATTTGATTTGATTTCTGTACTTAAGGTGTTTTCTTTCCTCTCAAATGATTGTACTCAACTACTGATAAAATTCCTTTTCTACAATCTTTGATTAATAAGTAACATGGGCTGTGCTGGTCTGGGAGGCAGTGATTCAGAGCATCTGCATTTTAATATGAAGAGAATCTGTTTGCATGAAATTATGTGGAAATAATGT
Source organism: Eubucco bourcierii (assembly GCA_013396675.1). NCBI lineage: Eukaryota > Metazoa > Chordata > Aves > Piciformes > Ramphastidae > Eubucco > Eubucco bourcierii. The sequence continues at coordinate 633,247 of VWZE01006346.1, read as the reverse complement.
TCCAAGTTTACCGTATTCTTGAAATATGCTCTTCTGCTTTTGTTAATTTGATCTGCAGCCTTGCTAATGCTAGTTTCATGTAGGCTTAAGGTGACCTGTTTCTCAATGTACAGACACCCATCCTGCATACAACACCATCTGAATGCAAAGATCCATTCTTGGTGATGAATGAGTAGTGTACTGTTACAGGTTTTCTCAGCAGCAGCAAAACACATGGAATTACTTAGTTTGCTTTAAAGAGAAACTGTGTGCTAAGTAAAAGGCATAGAAATTTCAGAGATGTTGCCAGAAAAAAAGGAAATTCATTAAAATGAACAAAAAGTAGGTCAAACTTTGGCCTAACTGCGTTCAAATTGTTCCTTTTATATCTAAACAGCAGAGAAAATAGGCAGATGGGAGTAGAGAAAAGGGAAATAAGCCAAAGTGATTAGCCCTATGACCTTCACTTATTTCTGGTGGGTTTTGTATGTATGTGCACTGTGCCATTGTTTTTGATGAATAAAATTAACATATTCCATTTATATCCTAAAAGCCTAAATTCAGTAGTTTGTTCAGAACTGCAGTTCCAATTTAAGGTGAAAGCTTTAACTTTAAAAATTATTTGCGGTGCTTATTTTCTGTATTTTGCATATTTATGCATTCAGATCAAACATACACCCAAAAAAAATTAGTTTTATAAAATAGTATTAGAACTAATTAAGAAAAGAAAATAGCTCAGAACAATGCCATTCTCCTAGTGATTTGTTCCTAAGCCATTTTGAAACAATTGAACATTGAGCCACTGGCTAACAGATTAGCTTATTCATCAGCTTTCTAAGAGACAAATTTCAATGGGTTTCTTCTCTTTCTTATATTCTTTCAAATGATTTATATAAAAGAAGGTTTTCACTCTGTTGGTAAGAGTTTCCCAAGAAGTTTCCAACTAATGCTTAGTTACATGAATTGAGTAGAAATTTATACTGTAATTAGTTTGAGTGGATTGTGTCGCACAGCTCAGATGATCTAGAGTTTTCTACTACAGAAACTAAAGAAATTAATTGAAGTCAAAGAAAATTAAGACCCTTCATTTGTGACTGTTACTTATTACTTTAAAATATAATTAGAATATTAAAGTAGCTTCTACTGTTACATTTAGCTCTTTGAATATTTGCTTGACATTTTGGGGGCATTGGACTTGTTATTTGGATGAGATCCACAGTGTCTTTTTTCAGTGGCTGCAAACAGGAATTTCCAAGAGCATCAATACTCAGATAACCTGGTGAGTAGGCTTTCATGGAATGTGCTGCTAATGGATCTCATCCTCCCCTTAAGTTCTTAAATGTGTAGAAATAGCAAATCTGGATATTTCTGATATCCAAAAAGATGTCTGAATTCTTTTGGCTATCGCCAAGGCTCTTGCTCTCAAAGTGTCATGTAGAAATATATGCCATAATTACCTGCTTTGTCAGAAATCTGATTCCTGTTCTCATTTTGAAAAATAATAGTTTTGGATGTCTTTGTTTCAGAGTTACAAATTAAGACACAGTCCTTCATATACCTTTAATTGTTTATGCACTTTCAAACATCTCCCTTGCTGTTGTTGTCCTTCCTAGGACTGGACATCTCTTCCTTTTCATGTTTGACAACTTTGAATGGTCCCTCTGTGATTCTTCTCCACGTTTGTGATTCCACATTTGGTAGAAGATGACCATTGTTTACACAATGTCCTGAATGACACTGTAACTAATTCACAAAAAGATAACACAATATTGTCACATTATTCTCCTTTCCACTCTGTATGTATCACAATTTCTCATCAGCAAGCCATTGAGGTATCATAGTGGCACATGACTCTATTTCTTCAGGAAATAAATACATCCTTTTCTTGCTGTAGCTAATCCAGCTGCAAATGTTCCCATATCCTGCTGTAGTTCACCACCTGGCCAGTTACTGCTTCTCTAGGCCTCAACTTTCAAGCTACTCATTTATGAGCTAACCTGTTTCAGCTAGGTTAGCTGAAATGGTTTTAACAGTTAAGTCTTGAGTAATTCACTGCTTTTTCAATGGAAGAGTCAATGAAGGTGCCCACAAGAGTTCTTCCAACAGCAAATCTCAGGTGGGTGGAGAGGAGTAGTGATAACGTGTGAGGATGGCAGAATCTCGAGTGGATAATAGCTGAGTAGGAGGGGCTAGTACCCTGCAGGTGGTACATCACAACTAACATAGAATGTGTGTCATGAACCAGTCTTTATCATTATTTTGCATTATAAGGCATCACCTCTTACTTCTTAGCATCTTTTCTTTCAGTCCTTCTGTAGTTCACCTACTGAGCATTCAGTAAATATAAGGGCTAAGTCTGCTATATAGATCAAATTCTAAGTTTCAACCTGTTGGAAACACAAGCATTCTGAATAAGTTAGGCCATCAGAGGCAGCTTTGATACCAGATGTGTTTTTGTCACTGAGAGAAGGCAATTTGACATCAGCAGTTTTGTCTATTAGCATTTACTTTCAAATAGGGTTTTAAAGCATTCACACCTCATATGAGGTTGACACTTACTTGATTGGTTTAGTTTTTTCACATTTATTAGGTACCTTCCCGAAACTTCAGCGCTGCAGAGAGATCTCATAGTACCACAGCAGACATTTGTGGGACTGTTCAGTTAGACAAGGCAAATGCTGCACAACTGCAGTTCTGTAGAAAATTCTGTTTGTCCAAAATGACTTCTTGCTTGTAAGGGGAAGTGGTCATCCCAGCCAAATGCCAAAACAGACATGATTAGAGAGTGCTTTATTTGAAAGTTTATTTTTGTGAGGTGACTGATACCCCATAGAGAAGAATTGGCTCAACTGTGTTTGCGTTGTAGACACCTATTACTAGATGAAAATCTCACCTGTGCAACATACTGTTAGACTAACTCACAGTATCACAGTATCACCAAGGTTGGAAGACACCTCAAAGATCATCAAGTCCAACCCATTACCACAGACCTCAAGACTAGACCATGGCACCAAGTGCCACGTCCAAACCCGCCTTGAACACCTGCAGGGACAGTGACTCCACCACCTCCCTGGGCAGCCCATTCCAGTAGCCAATGACTCACTCAGTGAAGAACTATTTTCCTCACTTCAAGCCTAAACTTCCCCTGGTGCAGCTTGAGACTGTGTCCTCTTGTTCCGGTGCTGGTTGCCTGAGAGAAGAAAGTAACCTCCTGGCTACAACCACCCTTCAGGTAGTTGTAGACAGCAACTCAAAGCTTGTTTTGTTTCATGTGCCAAAATCTAACATCTTGGTGATTTGAGGTATCAAAGCATTTATTTGCAGTTAAATATAAAAAAAAAAAAATCACACATTTGGGGTTTTTATTATACCTTACACTATTTTGATTTTCCACTGTTTATGACAAAAATGTTGCAGTGGAAATTCTGAATTTTCTCTTGACTCCTCATCTTCATTTATCCTCTCCTGTTCTTGAACTGAGTCTCTTCTGTGGAGTTGCCTTATCTGGTGCTGAGGGCAGTCATGTTCTCCAACAGACATGTCCCTTTGGGTAGAAGAGTTTAGGCTACCAGGAGAGGTCCCTCCTTGCACTTAATGTTCCTATTCCCTTTAAAATTATATCTGACTAATTAACCACTCACAAGCATGTTAGTTGTTATACCTAGCATTTATTCTCCAAAATAATGAAGGAAAAATATTATTATCTACAGTGATGACCTTTACTTTTTTTTTCTCCCCAGAATGAAACATAGTAAATAAGCAATAAATAGCATTAACAACTTAACCTGTTTTGTTAATTCCAATTATATTTATTTCTCCTCTGGCATTAATAACATCTACCATGTGTTAGTGCAATAGTATTGTTTGTAGAACTTCTCCAACAGAGCTAATTGATTCTGAAATGCCAAACCAGTAAGGTTTACTAATTGTTTCCCCTGCAAAACCATTAAGGTAGCTGTGCTTTTTATTACAACTGTGTCAGCATCTCAAAACAAATTGAGGAGACTCTCAGGGGTAAAATATTTAGCTGCATAATGTAGGCTGTTAGATAAAGGCAGTGATGAGGATAGTGCAGTTAAATACCTACTCTCTAATTAGTTTCTCTCTGAAAATGACATATATTTAAAAAATAAATTGCAGTTATTACAGTAAAGTAGAAGTTTAATGCTCTTGATTACTAATACTAAATAAACTTTCTGGCAAAGCGAGATCCTTAGACTTGACCTTTCTCTTTGACTCCTAGAAATAACTTAATGGCAAACAACAGATAGATCTTCTCAGGAAAAGACTTTCACTCTTTCTAAGTGTGCTTTTATCTTCAAAGTGTTTAAATTAGAGTCATAAACTATATCTATTATTTAGACACCACACAGTATGTTCAGCATGCCTTGTTCTATAAGTTCACACCACAGTTACATTATAATATCTCTAGAATAATAGTATTAAAAAGTTAACATTGCAAGTATCTTTTGAAACAAACATTCCCAGATCGCTAATATCTTAGAAGAAACATTTGATGTTAAATTATCTCTATTACCCAATTTATAAATCCTTCCAATTAACACATGGATAAGTCATCTTTATTATTATACTAAGTATGCAATATCCCTTTTATTAAAGTTATACTTTTAATTTTTAACCCTTGTGTCTGAGATCTAAAAATGGTAATGTGCAGCACAGAAACAAACCCAGCCTTTCAAGAGGGTATCTGAGAAGTGTAACTAATTTCTGTTGCATTATTGTTAAAAAAATAAATAAATCTCAGATTAGAAGACAAGTGCCAAATTGATGAAATCAACAGTAATCAGTGGTGGCAGTGTTTAACATCTGCTGGCTTGTAGAGTCTTTCTGTGTTGACCTTTTCCTTTGTATTTCCTAGTTTTCACTTGTAAGACCAGCAGAACAAGGCCTGTAATTGTAATAAAATCAATCTGACAATGAGTCAGCTAAAGAGGAATCAGGAGAAAACTAATCTAATCTTAAACATGAATGGTATTTGCTCGAGGGAAGGGAGGAAGGGAGGGTGTATGTATTTTTTTTTTTTTTTAAAGGGAATGTAAAACTTGCCTGGAATTCATTAACATTTTTTTTCTTTTCTTTTTTTTTTTTTTTCATAATCTTGTGCTTTATGATCTAGAGTGGTTGGTGAAACAGAGTGGCTTGGAAAATTAGTGGCATATTGAAATCACTTGTATATACATATTTCCTTGCGTGTGCAAAATGGCAGGTTTCAGGCTTTAATTGCAAACATCATTAGAAGTAGAACTACTGGCAGGAAAATACCATCTCTCTTTTTGCATCCATTACCTACTAGCACTAGTTCAGAAATTGTAACCATCTGTAGTCGTTACCTGAGCATCCTCTACTTGTAAAAGCCAAGTGTTCTTGAGAACCATCCATACAGCCTCTCTGCTGCCATAGAAATCCAGAAGTGGCTGATGCAGAATGCAGAACTCTGTGGGGGGTTTACAGCTACTCATCCTCTCCATAGCTCACATGACTTCCTACACATTTTATCCTCCATCCATTTGAGGTCCAAACTTAGATTACACTTTTGAGAACAGGCACATAACTGAACAGTGCTTGTTTCTTTCACAGTTGCATGTCAGATATTATCTGCGATGCGACATCTAGAATACAAATCTCAACTAGGCTGTAAGACCTTTGGTGCAAAGATATTTTTTTGTCCTGTATGTATGCATGGCTTTTCACCTTCTTCACCATTATTAAAAAGTGATCTTGTTTCTGGGTGGATCCAGAATGTGCAATGTTTTTTTAATGCAAGTTATAAAATATTGCAGCACTGCATTAATGGGTAAGTTACTAAATTCTCATTTGCTGTCCTGGATTGGTGCTTTCAGCTCTTATGAAAACAGCTCTCAGCAGGTACTCAAAAACACACTGTCAAGAAGGGGGCAGGTAGTGTACTGCAAAATCACAACACAGGATAAGAAAAACTCTTAAGGCTTTTGGAGATGAGAGATGAATGCATTCTGGTGAGTGAAGGTGAATATTGCAATATGTAGTAGAGAAAATACAGCAACAAATCAGGCTGTTTTCTGTAATGAGCATTAACAATGCTTAGCATGAAGACCAGAGGAACTCCAGGTACTGTATCACAACAATACTTACACCTAATATTTCCTGCCTGACTTGACTTGCATAGCTCTGGATTCAAACTAAAGGGATACTAAGATTCTGAAATGTTAACAAATCAGTGAAATAATGATAATTCTTTAAACTCCCAGTCAGAATAATTTATAGGTAAGGTTTATCATAGAGTGGTCTGGGCCAGAAGGGACCTCTAAAGGTCATCTAGTCTGGCCTGCCTTGCAGTCAGCAGGGACATCCCCACTAGACCAGGTCAGCCAAGTTATCCTCCCTTCTTAAATCATCTGCCCAGAATTACATATCCTCATTCTTTATTGATTAAAGATTTATGATAAGGAGGCTTGCCACAGTGCATGGCTGTTATACTTGATGTGCTAAAATACGCTGTCATGAAGTACATCTGTTTTGTGCTGTTGTATTTGGTTTAGCATAAACACTTAGCTATTTAAATTAATGTTTTAATTTAATGTTTCTTCTTTTCATCAGCAGTAAAACATTAATGGATATTTCTAGTGACAGATGGTTTTTAAAGACAACCTGAAAGTACTGGAGGGCCCTGTCTATGAAAATGCAAGTGGTCATTAAGCCACAGCTAATGCTGTAAGGGATGAAACATTTGAACTTACATAATAAGCAGATCAAAATTCCAGACATTCTATAATTAACTCACAGAGGAGCTCGAGCAGCTCATAGTAAGGTACTCTGTATCTGATGGTGTCCTTCAAGCTCTAATGAGTGTGGTAGGGCCTAGATTAAGTTAAGACCTAGACCCAAGTCTTGAGACATTCTGTCAGCTATCAAGCAGCCAGCTCAGTTGCATGAAGCTACATGCTTCTCTGGCTAAACAGCTACTAATAATTATATAATGGTCCCATCCTGTTGATTCTGCATGATGAACATATTACTATGAACTGAAGTGCAGGAAGCAGGTTGACTGTAACATGGCATCTCGCTCTTCCTGTCATATCATTACCTTATGAAGTATAAAATGATTGCTCCAACTTCTTAGTCTTGTAGGGAATCTGCCTAGGACATACCATAGCTGAAAATCTAGTCCACTAAAATCTGCTCAGATAATCCCCTGCTAATGCTTCTGTTGTCTGCCACTCTTGCTAGCAGAGCTGTCCTCCAGACCTTTTCTTGGAAACACATTTAAGTCTCATAAGAGCAAACTGGACGTGTTACATTTTTACTCTTTATTTGTCCTTTTTTATAATCTATTTATTTTTATTATTCTCTTGAGAGCTAAGTAAGTCTTGGTAGAACTTCTTCCACTTTCATGTCTTAAGTAGCAAAGGGAAGCAGGATTTGATGCTTTTCTACTATCTACCATATAAATATACTAATGCTCAGTCAGTTTAAGCACTCACACATGTGGCTATTTCATGTGATTGTCTGCAGAACTATGGTTGTCTTACCTTGGTTGCATACAAACTGCTTCCCAGCAAGTGTGATTATTCAGACGGAGTTTCTAGTGTAACGTCCTGCAGCTTCTGCCCTGACCATGTGTCCAGGTGCTGCTGACAGCTATTGTTCTTTGTACAGCATGGAGGTCCCCAAGGAGTGGGGGCCTGATTATCTCACAGCCATGAAACTTTGGGACAGCCACTGGCACTGTCCTACTCCAATAATATAACAAAACAATTACTAATAAAATATACGTCTTCATGCTGAAACTAAATTCAAGCTGTAAAGGTAGAGAGGCATCTCAGCATCCAGTTTTCCAGCAGTATCTCCAAAGTTTACAGATTGGCATTTCGACAACTGTCCAGAAGCCTGGCCAGACATAGGAATCCGGATTCCTTTCTTTCATTAATTTACTAGGTTTGCACACTGAGAGGCCCTTTTCAAATGTTTCACATTCTGATTCTTCCTGGAACATCAGAACAGACCAACTGGGACATACTGTTAAGAACCGTATAGCAGTAGCTGCTTCCTGAGTTGAGATGCTGTGTTGTGAGTTAGTATTATTTTTAGTCATTATGGCTGATTGAGTAAAGCTGTACAGAGGATAGGTGTGGATCACTAGGTGCATCCTTTACTGTTGTTTCAGAGTTGACAGCAGTAATTTTCACTTTAAAAATTTATTCTTGCTGGACATGGCTTTCAATTTGGATAAATTAGACCTACCTTGATTTAAAACCAGGTGAAGCAATGGCAGCATTTGTCAAATCAGTGCTACTCAAAAGATGTACAACATTTTAAATCTAACTGTAAAAGTAAATTTCAAGCTGTGGCCATTAGCTTGAATTATGATGCAGAAAACAGAGAAGGAAGGTATTTGTCTCACAATGATTAAGGGCAACAAGATATGCAAGGTGATAGAAAACTCTTCATTAATTCTTTTAGCAGTGTTAAGCAATGCTATGAAATATTTCTTCATTTTTTACTTTTTAATTGTCTGGAACTTGCTTAATACCCTTCTTTTTAGAGCTATTTAATCTTACATTCAGTTTGGAGATCATACCGTGCTACTGAGAACAGTAATGCTGTAAGAAGATGGTGAAGCTTTCCACAAAGGGATCCATGAATATTTTTAGGAAGATCAGAGTGCTTAGCTACAAAGAAAAAAAAAAATTGGGAGAGAGAAATTAAATGTTTGTCTGCATTGCAGAGAAACATAAAATGAATTCATCATATAGGAGCATAGGGTATGGAGATAATTCTGTGAATACATTTGTTTTGGCTGTCCATGACAGCTGAGAAATAATACATGCCAATTTTAAAATGCCTCTGTGGGTGTATAGTTATTTTATTATAGTTTTAAAATAGCTTGAGTCAGTAACACGCATATTTAAATGAGTTGGAAGCTGCTTTAGGCTGTGCAGGAACGTGTATGTATGATAATAAGTGAGTGGGAGGGAGAGGGAGAGAGTTTGAGCCAGTCCATGACAAATTTCTGCTCTCTTCTGTTGCAAGAGAAGGATGCATGCAAGCAACCAAATATGTCATTATGATCTTCGTCTATAAGTTTAAGCATGGCATGATGCAGAAAAGTAAAAATGTGTTGGTTTTTTTTTTTTTGTATAGACATTTTAAGGTATCCTTATCACAAGAAATTATACATTCTGATTATTTTTTTTTTATAATTTATTGTGGATACCCTAATATCTTTTACATCTGGCTTTTAGTTATGCTTTGGACATGAGTATTAATAGTGATACAGAAGTTAGAGACCAAACAGATTGAAGGTTTGATCTGGACAGCAGTAATCCAAGTGTCAGTGTAGGAGTGGAGACACTCATGACTAGCTAAAGCATGACTAGCACAATCCATTCCTATCTTCAGTCAGTGCTGCGCTGACTGGCTGAAGGTTGCAGATTAAGCCAGCAGCACCTTCAGTATATAGGCACACAAATTTCTGCTTCAGTCACGTTTGAAGGGTAAAACTGAGAAGGATGGGTGAATCAGAAAGACATAAACGTGTACATACTTACTTGAGGAAGAGGTGATGATAGTCCTTGCATTATGTGTGTGTGGTAGTGGGGGCTTCTAGTTTCTATCTCTCTGGAATAGGTTGAGTCAAACATGGCCCAAACCCACAGTTCATTTATAAAAATAATTGGGTTTAAGCATATGCTTAACGCAAACATGCCTAAATAATTTCAGACCATACATATGTGCTGGTGCTTTGCTGCACGTCCTTTGTTGGTCCTTCGTGTTCTTAGTTCAGTTGTACATAATGGGTTACCAACTCCTAATGCAGCATAAATTCACCCTACTTTTGTCATCATGGGCATGCTGTTCTGTGTAATCTTAGCATGTAAGGCAAATGACTGGCATCACAGAGCTTTGAAGTTGCATAGATGCATAGTTAGCAAATACCCAGGTGCAGTTCAGAGGACAACAGAGGAGGCAGTGAACCTCACTGCAAAAGCAGACTTTTCTACAAAAACAGTAACTTTACAACCATCACACAAATGCATTGTCCTTTACTGGTACAGGCCAAAGTGTTAACTTTGAAAATAAACAGATGAAGTTGATATATGTCATAGTTGAGTTTTTGTTTTCTTGTGGGCTGTAGAAGAATTTGCAATGAAATAATTTCTGAAATGTCTTACTTGAGTTCGTTGTGGAGGTGATGATGTGGATGATATCATGTTACTTGGTGCTGGTGATACTGAAAGACATTACATCCTTTCTTAGTATGGGAGACCTGTTAAACCTCCCAAAGGGAACTCATGTCATTTGCATGGCGAAAGAAGGCATGGGGAAGACAAAGCCATACAGGCAATTGAAAATTGAAAGGGTCTACAGCAAGGTTCTGATACCAGGTGTCAGCCTTTACTGGGACACTAGAAGAGGCAGAGATGCTACCTAAGCATTTTCCCACAAATGTTCTTAGGAAGGATGCATCTGCTATGCACTCTTTCTGTAGTTTTCAAGTATCTATTTAGAATAAAGTATTTTATTCTTTGCTTATACCAGCTTTATCTTTAAAAGCTAATCGTTAAACAAAACCCTTTTGTTTTTCCTCAAAAAGCATAAAATGTTGACAAAGATTTTAAATGATTGCTAACACATCAGTTTACTGGGGAAAGTGCATTTTCAGTTGAGGTTATATCACGGTGATTAATTTTATTGGCCTGATCTCCACTTGGAGCCTAGTTATCATGAAACATTTCTGTGGACACTTGATAGTAGAAACAAACAAACTACAGCTAGTGGCAGTCTGAAGTTCATTCCCAGCTAAGTACTACACCCTGGGCCAAGCTAAAATAACACCACAGCTCTATCCAGAGCTCACAAGGCTTGGTTTTCATGTTCTACCATGGATTACTACTAACTGCTGTTTGCTTTAAGTCACTCATTTCCCATAGCAGGATAACAGAGTCACTCGCTTTCATGACTCTCTTTGTTGTTGTGTGACCTCTTGTACCTTTCCCACTTCATTTTATCTTTAAAATAGATACAGCACTTCTTCCCACTTGAGCGTAAAAATGATAGCAATGCGTGACTCACTGTATTGTAAAAAACAAGGACTGCTCTCACTTCTTGCCTTTGTCCATTGCCGTTTGGCAGTTGTTGCTCTTTTTGTCTTTTTCTTCCACCTCCACCCCATCACATTTCCACCTGACCCCCCACACATCTATTGTGACAACTACATTATCTCCAGTTTCTATTCATATCTCTGCTTATACAGAAGCATAGCTGGTATTCTTAACACAAGACTGAACATTAATTGATGTTTGGACAGTTCTAAGCAAGTTGGCATTAGTCCTACTGCAGTTGAGAGTTCAGAATGACTAATTGCTCTTGGGACTTGCCAAAGGTAAAAGCACAAAAAAGGACATTTTAAGAATTTTTGTCAGAACCAGATTTGGTAAGACTTGGTAAAACTGTGTCCTGTAAGAAAACAGTCACAAACAGAGCAGGATAAAATGAACATTCAGGACCCCATGTGGACCAAAGTTGGATGTATGTTCCTCAAGATTTCCTTGGTTAAGTGGTTGAGATTGCCTGTACTTTGCTCCTGACTGTACCAGAACACAATAGCAGACTGTCAGGATAGTTTAATTAGATTTTAGATATCAACTAGTATTAAACCCTATTTAAATGCACAGGAGTGGGAAGTGCTATTGAGAGTTTGTGTAAGTGAAAGATAGGAGCAGATACATCACTTCTTACTGGGTGGGACCAGATTGGTTTGGATGATGTGGCCATGCCCCAGGTTTGTTATTTCTGAAAAAAATATTCTAATTTTAACTGACTAGATCTATTTTCTAAATTAATTCCAGTGGCATCCAAAATCACAAGTACAATAAAATCTTTGAAGGTGAAGAAGGTGTCTAACCTTATGATACCTTCAGCTTCTCTTTTTCATGATTCAAAGTGCAGATAATGGCAGAAAGTTTTTTCTATTCTGTGAAATGTTTCATCAGTTTGGAAATTTTCCCTTAAAATCTGCAAAAGTTTCCTTACCTGGTTCAAGATCACAAACCAAGACCAGGTAAAAATAGTTTTGTGAATTTCATATATCACGTAATGTAATTAGCTAACTTTATTTCACATATATTTCAAATAGGAAAAGTGGTGGGTTTTGTGGGGGTTTTTTTGTTTTGTTTTGGTTTGGTTTTTTTGGTTTGGTTTTTTTTTTTTCTCCAAATCTATTATCATAGAACCATAGAATGGTAAGGTTGGAAGGGACCTCAGGGATCATCTAGTTCTAACCCTCTGCCATAGGCAGGGACACCTCCCACTAGTACAGCTCACTCAAGGCCTCATCCAATCTGGCCTTTAACACCTCCAGGGAGGGAGCAACCACAACCTCCCTGGGCAACCTGTTCCAGTGTCTCACCATCCTCACTNGTGGCCAGCAGGGCAAGGGAGGTGATTCTGCCCCTTTACTCTGCTCTCGTCAGACCCCACCTGGAGTACTGTGTGCAGTTCTGGAACCCTCAGCACAGGAAGGACATGGAAGTGTTGGAGCGGGTCCAGAGGAGGGCCACAAAGATGATCAGAGGGCTGGAGCAGCTCTCCTATGAGGACAGGCTGAGGGAGTTGGGGCTCTTCAGCCTGGAGAAGAGAAGGCTTCGAGGGGACCTGATAGTAGCCTTCCAGTATCTGAAGGGGGCCTACAGGAAGGCTGGGGAAGGATTATTTACAAGGTCCTGCAATGACAGGACAAGGGGCAATGGGCTTAAACTGGCAGAGGGGAGATTTAGACTGGATGTTAGGAGGAGGTTCATTAGAGTGAGGGTGGTGAGGCACTGGAACAGGTTGCCCAGGGAGGTTGTGGCTGCTCCCTCCCTGGATGTGTTCAAGGCCAGATTGGATGAGGCCTTGAGTGAGCTGTGCTAGTGGGAGGTGTCCCTGGTTATGGCAGGGGGTTGGAACTAGATGATCCTTGAGGTCCCTTCCAACCTTACCATTCTATGATTCTATGATTCATTTAAACAATGTCAGTAATTTTCTTTTTGTACTTGATAATTTGCTTTCTTTGTTGAAAAGTTGTCAGTTAAAGTTTAAAACGGTAACTAAATTTGGAAAACATCCTCAATAATTGCAGTTTCCATCTTACAACTTCTCATTAGGATATTGCTCTCAGTGTTCTGTTAGCTTTGTGAGTCAGTTGCAAACCACAGCAACATTTTGTTCCCCTGAAGTGATGTATCTAAGCATACCTACATATATGATGTGGCATAGACAGCAATAAAGAGCCTCTTCTCAACACAGAGACCTCTCTGGCTTGTCTGGGTCCCTCTGGATGGCATCTTATCCTTCAGTCTTACCAGCTGCACCACTCAGATTTGTATGGTCTGCAGATTTGCTGAGGGTGCAGTCAGTCTTGCTGTCTGTGTCACTGATGAAGATACTGAACAACACTGGCCCCAATACAGACTATTGAGGGAACACCACTTGTCACCCATATCCATCTGGGCAGTTTGTACACAGTTAATTGGAAACACTGAAAATGGAGCTAAGGATAGCACAGCAGTTACACAGTGTGGATGATCAAGGGCTCATAAAGGTACTCTAGACTTTGGGCCCATCAAGGGTCCTCTATCCACTCCACTAATAAATACCTCCACTGAAGCTAACATTTATGTGAGGAACAAGATTGCCTTGATCAGTGCTGTGGGTATTTGTTAATGTCTTGCAGTACTTTAAAGTACCATGATGAAAACAAGATAGGTGCATTGGTAATATTTAAGAGTACGTACTTGATAGAATAGAGTAAAATCACAGAATGGTTTGAGTTGGAAGAGGACTTGGAGATCATCTAGTTTCAACCCCCTGCCATGGGCAAGGGACACCTTCCACTATATCTGGTTTCTCAGATGCCCTTGAACACTTCCAAGGAGAGGCATCCACAGCTTTCCTGGGCAATCTGTTCCAGTGTCTCACTACCCTCACTGTATACTTTTTTTCCTAATATCTAAATTTACCTTCTTCCATTTTAAAACCATTATTCCTTGTCCTATCACTACACTCCCTGATAAAGACTCCCTCCCCATCTGTCCCATAGACCCCATTTAAGTACTGGAAGGCTACAATAAGGTCTCCCCAGAACCTTCTCAAGAACAACCTCAATTCTCTCAATCTCTCCTCTGGACCCACACTAGCAGATCCATGTCTTTCTTACACTGGGTGTCCCAGAGCTGAACACAATCCTGCAGTTAGGGTCTCCTAAGAGCAGTGGTGCAGAATCAATTCCCCTGACATGCTGGCTTCTTGTGAATAAGCAATTGGACTTGCTGGACTGCAGAGCAAAGTAACTGTTTACTCTCTTTCTCTGACCCCATCAATCATGAATGTTTCACAGCATAGTAGCTCAACTTCAATGGGAAAAATTGAGAATTTCTCCTTCCCCCTACCTGGCAAAGAGGTCAGTCTGTTTCAGTGCAGCAGGTACGGGGCAGGATCCCATCCAACTAAGAAGATAAGTCTTCCATGCCCAAAGTGACTTTTCTAGTAACCCACAGGCTATTAAACAGTCTCTAAGAACACCTCCACAATGGTTGTATTTTAAAGAAAAAATATGAGCCCTGTTGTCAGCCTTTGAAGATATAACCTAAGCACCTAAATCCAGCAGAGGTTGAAAGCCCGTACCACAGACTGGTGCCAAGAGAAATCAAATTTCTGACACAGCAGTCTCAGCAGTGCTTTCTACAGGAGAACTTTAGTATTGCCGTTATTCTCAACTGACTAATGCTCCCCAGGGAACTTCCAAGTGCAATCCAGACTGAAGATCTTATTGCTGGGGCTGGGCAACTTCAAATTAAGTCTGTCATTGCTGAGTGTCATAATATTTTCTTCTTAGACTATAAAATTTTATTTTGAAGTAGTAGCTAGGATTTGCTTTCCTGCTGTCAACAACTTTCTGAAAGGATCAAATAAACCTGTTAATCAGATGATTAGATTTTGCATGTGGATTGCTGATTTCCTCCTTTAGAACTGTCTATATGTTGCTTTAGTTAAAGCCCAGCGAGTTATTAAATACCTAGAACGAAGAACCAGCAGGATTTTCAGTCTTTATATACCGGAGGACCTTTTCCAGCTCTGAGTTCTTTCCTTCTGTCACCAGTTAACCAGTAGGAAGTCTCAAAAATTTCTCCTGTTTTCACCTAAGGAAGTGTTGTGTTTCAGAGTGCTGCTGCAGGTTCCTCACGGCAGAACATAAACCCGCAGAATCCAAATCCTTTTACATTAACAGCAGATGTGAAGTAGTCCTGTCAAAATGCCAGGGTTTATATGATAGCAGTGATATTTTTGATACCATATATATGTTGAATAAGTTTTCTGGCTTTTTATTAAACATCCAGAGGAATTGTTTGCATACTGAACAGATAGGCTAATTACTTTTTATTTTCTCTTTTCTTTTATCTTCTTTCTTTTTTTTCTTTTCTTTTTTCTTTTCCTTTTTTTCTTTTTTCTTTCTTTTTTCTTTTCTTTTCTTTTCTTCTTTTCTTTTTCTTTTCTTTTCTTCTTTTCTTTTTCTTTTTCTTTTCTTTTCTTTTCTTTTCTTTTCTTTTCTTTTCTTTTCTTTGCTTTTCTTTTCTTTTCTTTTCTTTTCTTTTCTTTTCTTTTTTCTTTTCTTTTCTTTTATCTTTTCTTTTCCTTTCTTTTCTTTTCTTTTCTCTTCTTCTTTTCTTTTTCTTTTCTTTTCTTCTTTTCTTTTTCTTTTTCTTTTCTTTTCTTTTCTTTTCTTTTCTTTTCTTTTCTTTTTTTCTTTTCTTTTCTTTTTTCTTTTCTTTTCTTTTATCTTTTCTTTTCCTTTCTTTTCTTTTCTTTTCTCTTCTTCTTTTCTTTTCTTTTTTTTTTCTTTTCCTTTCCTTTCTTTTCTTTTCTTTTTTTTTCTTTTTTTTTTTAAATTATTTTTTGAAGTTGTGATTTCCTGTTGTAGATAGAGGGTTAATTGGCATAACCATAGAGATAAATTCCTCCAGAGGACCAGAAAGTCCTCCAGGGGACAACAGTCCCAGAGGGGGAGGCACAGGATATTGTAATCTGTTGCTGTATTCACTATTTCTGTATCTCACTATATAAAGGGCAGACTGTCTGGTCCTGCTCGCTCGCTCTCTGTCCTCTCTCCTCAGAGCAGGTGGTTGCTGTTACCACTTTTAGTTTGTGGAGGAGTAGGCTTGGCTGGCAGCTATTCCCTAGCTGTGCAGTGAGGCCTGATCTGAGGCTTGCTGGGCCTGCTCTAGGGGAGCGTTCAGCTCTACTGAGGCCTATTGTGAGGGGGAGAGGCTTGTCTGGTTGAGGCCTGTCTTGAGGCTTACCCTGGGGTGTGCTAAGCCAGGACTGATTCTGAATGCATATATATGTTTCTACCTTGGTACATTTGGTATTTTGTTCATTTTTGTGAATACCATTTCCATTTAACATGCAATTCTGTGAGAATGTGTTTATTTACTCCTTTGGGTTAAATTCATAGAATCATAGAATCATAGAATGGTAAGGTTGGAAGGGACCACAAGGATCATCTAGTTCCAACCCCCTGCTATAGGCAGGGACACCTCCCACTAGTACAGCTCACTCAAGGCCTCCTCCAACCTGGCCTTGAACACATCCAGGGAGGGAGCAGCCACAACCTCCCTGGGCAACCTGTTCCAGTGTCTCACCACCCTCACTCTAATGAACCTCCTCCTAACATCCAGTCTAAATCTCCCCTCTGCCATTTTAAACCCATTGTTCCTCATCCTGTCATTGCAAGACCTTGTAAATAGTCCCTCCCCAGCCTTCCTGTAGGCCCCCTTCAGATACTGGAAGGCTACTATAAGGTCTCCTGGAAACCTTCTCTTCTCCAGGCTGAAGAGCCCCAACTCTCTCAGCCTGTCCTCATAGGAGAGCTGCTCCAGCCCTCTGATCATTTTCGCGGCCCTGCTCTGGACCCGCTCCAACAATTCCATGTCCTTCCTGTGCTGGGGGCTCCAGAGCTGTGCCAGCTCAAACCAACACATTTCCTGAGGGTGAATGATTAGTTTGACTCTGGTACTCTGAAATATTAGTGTCAGGTTTAGGCATACTTGAAATTAGAGCATAATGACTGATAGGAGGAAAAGGGAAGCAAAAGACTTAGGTACAAAACAGTCCTTTTAATTTCTTTTTTTTTTTAATGATGTATGGTATTATAGGATTGGCTGACATTGCAGAATCCCTGTGCTATTGCAAATTAAAATTGTTTTGAAGTTGTTCAAGTCAACCATTTAATATTCCCCTTCTGTGTCAGAAAAAAAGCTTTTATGTGACAATAAGCTTACTAGGACATTATTAAATCATTTAATCCAGTTGTTTGATGAGTTCCATGCTCTGATCACTTATAACCATGAGAAATTATTTATACATCAGAGAAACAATTTTTTGATGTATGCATTTATATTATTTGTTCAATTTATAATGCTGGTGTTTTGCTCCTGCCTTCAATTCCACTTAATCCAATAAATTAAGTAATTTTTTTCCACAGAAAATGACTTTCAGGATAATCATTCAGGTTCTTTATAAATGCATTATATTCACTTTCTTCCCTCCTTTGCTCTGTGCCTCAAATACACATAGCTCTGTAAGCAAAAGGTGGCTTTAATGGGATTGCTCACGCACTTAAAGGTGGCTCCCAGTTTTAGATATCTGTTGAAAAGAGATGGCTTTTTCTTCTCTTGCTGTATGAGGTTCAGACTCAGTTAATGATTTCTAACAAATTGTCTGGGCATCTTCCTCACCTGTAGAGGACCCATAAATTTAATACTGAGCACTTGGAGGCTATCTTTATGGAGCAGTACAGATGTGGGCCAGGTACCAGTCCCTTGCCCAAGGCCAGTTGACACTGGGTGTCTCCTCGTCTCCTCCTGCTGAGACCACACTTTACAATAGCTGTCTTACTCTTAGCAGAGCTCTTCAGAGCAATTCATAACAAAGTCAGAGCTGCTAAGTAAGGTGGACAAACCCAGGTACAGTACTTTAGCTTCATCAATGGCCATCTTTTATTTAGCAGTGTACTCAGAGTGTCACTTAATTGCAAGTGGTCCCTTGAACTAGCTGCACAGCTGCTGAGGGTAGACTTACCTGCTTCTTAAGACTACCTCATCCTGCTCTGATCATAAAGCAAAGGGTGGTGCCACTGCAGAGTCAGGCTTCTTGAGGACCTTCACTCATGTAGGTGAATGTGGGATGGTCCCACTGAAACACAGGGCTGCTGAGAGGAGAAATAAATTTCTGGTTTCTCTGCACTTCAATAAATAAAACATGGTTTTATTAGCAGTGTATTTGCCTTTGGTTTCTGTTTGAGACTTCCACTTGCAGAACTGCTACAGCTGGAGTTGTAAGCAAATGATTTCTTTATTCAAGCAGCAGGTGCTGCAACAGCCTTTTGGCTTGAGCTGTACTCTCTTGGTCCATGGTTTCTATATATTTGATTAGATGGTGCCATGTTGCTCAGATGGGATTCTAGTCTTCCAATAAATATATTTTCTTATGCAATCAGTTAAATTATGCATTATCGTTATTATTTCCATAAATCAATTTCAGTTGGCAGCTCTCTGTTGCTATTTGGGATTACTCCAGCAACAATTTGCATCCTTTTTGTACAGCATCCTAAAAAGTTTGATTATCTAATAGCTGGTATCTTTCTGGCTGCTCTAAGACTCACAAACCAGCTATCCAAGCAGGACTGACATACTCATTTTGATTCACATACCATTTTTATATTCCTCAAGAAGTGCCTGTCCCACGATTCAGTATGACAGTTTAAGCACCTATCTCCACTGTGCTTATTCCATCATCATGGTGCTAAAAGTCAGGTGCCTGTATCCCACAGAGTAATTGAGAACAATATGGCTCACTGCACAGTGGCAACCCAAAAACCCAGCACACTTATGTGGGACCTGCCTGTCTCTTGCCATTTAACACAGGTTGCCCAGGGAGGTTGTGGATGCTCCCTCCCTGGAGGTGTTCAAGGCCAAGCTGGACAAGACCTTGAGTAACCTGTACTAGTGGGAGGTGTCCCTGCCTATTGCAGGGGGTTGGAACTAGATGATCCTTGAGGTCGCTTCCAACTTTACCATTCTATGATTCTATGAACACAGCATGCATTTGAGTTTCCTGCTCCTCTGTGGAAGTGAGATACTTCTGCCAAAACTCTTTCTTGAGGGTACACTATTCATTCCTCAAGGGATGATGCTAGAGAAATTTTGGGCTGTAGTGCTGTAGTTCTGGTCATTCTTTGTAGGATGGACCAATATAAAGACTTGGAAAATAAGTTTAATCACCTTTTCAGACAGGTGGGAATCAGAAGCTCATTCTCTATTTCTAGGCTATAGAAGGCCTAGCCAACCTCTCTAAAGAGCAAGAGCAGAGGAGGTCTGGCATGAGGTCAGGAAAGGGAAATCAGCTCTACTCTCTGAGCATTTCACCATCACTGAGGTAAAAATCAAAAGGTAGGCTGGATGAAATCTATACAGATTGATTCAGACCAGTCAAGCATGCAGCACTGTGCAGGAGCCCAAGCTGGCCTAAACTTGGAGTTACAGCCATGCTGCAAATTGCCATTAACAAAGTCTGATCTAAATTCAACCACTCATTATTTTCCCATATAGAAATGAACACCTCGCTTGGTCCCTGCTGACTAAAGACAGGCTAACATCAGCTGCTGCTTAGGCAGACCTTCAGATAGAGTAAAAGGGTTTTTTGCAATGAAATTGCCTTGCAGAAGGGAAAACAACTATAGTCTAGCTGTGCTTTTCCTGGTATTAAGTAATGGACCAAGAGGTGCATCCAAGTATAGCATTAATGGTGCTGCTTTCAATTAGCATAGCAGACCCAATGGCAGAGAGATGAGAACTGTGAAACAAACAGCACAGCCACATCCTTGAGACAGAAGGACCCTATAGTGGTTACAGACAAGATCCATCACTGGACTGCTCCAACACAGCATCTTCTGCTTTGCACCTCTCTGTGTGTGCTCCCTGAGCCCCACCAGCATTGTGAGACACTTTCAGGTGTGTTCCTATGTGCTGGACCTTGTTTATCCTAGCAGCACATACCTGTTTCTGCTGGAAAATGTTATTCCCTGCAAAACAAGTAAACCTGGTTTAGGCACTGGATTATCTAGCAAAATCAATATTTCCCATTATTATTTTTATGAGGTCTGGATTTTATACCTGTGTATACACCTGTGTAAGGTGGTGATAATGTTTAAGAATGATATACGTTGTCATTCTGAATTGTGAAACTTATTTGAAAGAAAAAAATGTATAACTGTTAACAAAAGTGAATTCATTTCTTACAGGTGCCATTTCAGAAGCTATGTAAGGAAGAAGCAGGTAAGACACTGCATTGCTTCTTCAGTTTCTTAGTAGTTTGTGTAGACATGATGGAGGATCCACAGGAATCTGCTATTTCGAGTTTTGGTTTAGTGCAGTTGCTATGATCACATCCATGCTGTTCTTCATAAGGTAATCGTGTGGGAACTTTCATGGTTCTTAGGAAAGCTGATAATTCAGCAGCTTTTGACTTAAACCTTGCAAGGTGAGTTCTGAAGTAAGAGGGATAAAACCCAGTATTTGTTGTTGGTGTCAGAATGGGAGTTGCCATGGTGCTGGTGGCCATTGGGTGAGTCGAGATGAGGTGTATCTGAGTGCTCTTTCTGGTTCAGTTGTTGCACAGCAGCTGAGCATGGTGAAGAGGCTCATTGCAGAGGCATATTTCCAAAGCATGTAGCACCCCACACCAGGCCTTGTCCCCATTTGCAGAGTCATGGTGCCAGAATCACTCCTTAGCATGGGCTCACCGACTAGTTAATGCAGTTGTCAATATTAGCAGCATTGTTGAGTTTGACCATTATGGGTAAATTATTTAATTACAGCTGATGTTCTACAAGGCACCAAGATCAAAGCAGTAAGTGGAGTTAAAGGTATAACACCACATATGTTAGCATGCCAGGAGCAAAGAAAAGGTTTGGATAGACAGATACACACGCAGAGATCCTGGTTCAGCAAGAGACTTCACACGCAATTAAACCCACATTTGACAAAACCAATTCATTGCAACAGGGAGTAAGCAACTGCTTGGATGATTTGCTTAATTGAGGGTAAATGTCCTTATTAAATTGTAATGAAGGACAATTAAGAAATACAGAGAAAAGAAACTGCTTCCCAGAATGTGGGTTACTGGAAATTAATAACAGCCCCACAGTTTTGCAAAAAAGAAGTATCCCCAAAGTCTAAGTGAATCCTCATTCCCACAAAAGCCTTTGACAACAAGAAATATTTCAGTCATAAACAAACTGACCTCTGGAGTCACCCATCTCCGACTGCTTTTTCTGTTTCATTAGTCAATATGTATGCAATGTGTGTCAATTAATATTAAAGCAATTGAACATCCTTGTTGCAATTATTCCTTTGTCCCTAGGTGACTTAGCATATTTTTTGGCCTGAAGAGCTAGTTTAGACCAGTTCACTAACTCAGTGATTTCTTCTCGCTCAGTGTAGTATCTGTGTCTGCTCTAAATTGCATCCTTATCTCTTTCCAAGGGCCACCTTAACTCTGGTAGAAACAGATGAACGAAGTTCTTTGCAAGCAATGTCACTGATTCAGTGCCTCTGCTGGCAAATGTGCTGACTTAGCAAAACCCAGCAACCCTGACCTAGAAAACAGATCTCTGTCAACAGTTCCACAGAATTTCACCCTCATGTGCTTAACATCAGGTCAACAAAATGTAAAGACCATCCAGCGCCATATAAATATAGGTATTTTGAATCAAGTGCTGTGCACATTAACATTTTTTACTTTATGAGTTGTACATGGATTTATTCCATGATGGTATTTACATATAGAATCATAGAATCATAGAATGGTAAGGTTGGAATGGACCTCAAGGATCATCTAGTTCCAACTCCCTGCCATAGGCAGGGACACCTCCCACTAGTACAGGTTACTCAAGACCTCGTCCAACCTGACCTTGTGTGCCTGTGCTTTTCCAAAGCTAAACAAATCCCATCAGTTTTAGGAATGATTTCACAATTCTTTTTATTGTTTTCATTGCTGGGATCAAAACCTCTCTGTGACACTAAAGATTTGCTTTATAAAGAAAAGGAAAACATATCAATGGGACATAAATTTGAAATAAAACTGAGTATTTTAGCAGTGGTCCCATTTTTTAGTATGATTAATTTTTTAAATGTTTTACTTCTATGATAACATTAATTTTGTCACCAAAAGATAAAGTTTAGCACTTATCTTCACAGTAAAATGTGATAGTTGAAAAACTGTTAACTGAAGACATGAAAGAAGAATGACAGGTTGATTTCTGGCACAGTTTAGTCACTGAGGTGCAACATCATTCGCTACTGAAATGGGCTGCCAGGGAGGTGGTGGAGTCACCACGCCTGGAGGTGTTCAAGGTGCGTTTAGATGTGGCACTTGGTGCCATGATCTAGTCTTGAGGTCTCTGATGATGGGTTGGACTTGATGATCTTTGAGGTGTCTTCCAACCCTGGTGATACTGTGATACTATGATACTGTGATTAATCCTGGAAATCTAGCATATGATAGAGGGGGTAATAAATGTATCATTAAAGTTCTTCGGGCAGAAAATGCTCATTTCTTCAAACTGAACCATTTTAGAGGAAAAGATGAGCATACTGTAATTCCCATTTCAAATAATTTCTGTAAAATAGGTTCACACGTCTTGACGTGCAACAATATGCCAGTTTTCAAAGTGAGAAGTTTGGATTTAACTTTTAACCTTTTGATTTTGAAATTTCTTATGTTAAAGCATTAAAAAAGTAAAAGAGAAAACAAGATCTGAACTTAAAGTATGACCAAATCTAGGTCTTGGAGTGAGGGACAGAGTTCCTTCCATGAGAAGAGCACCCTTCCTGCCCGTATTGATCACACAGAGAACACAGTACTTGTTCTGCTCAAGTTCATTTTCTGTGCCGCTTTCCCCTTAACATTATCACTTATTCACTCCCATATTCTGACCTTCTATTTCTTGCTGGAAAAACTTCAAACTAGAGCTCTCAAGTCCCAAAAGAGTAATTTCTTTCTGTAGAATAAGTAGACAGGAAGAAAATTCACACTGGTACTCCTTGTACGTGATGGAATGAACAAGCATATTTTATGAATATGTAAAAAATACCCCATTCTATGGCTTTACCAAGATCTGTGAGAGCACCAGCTTCATCCACTTAACTCTACTTTCATTGAGAAAAACAATGGCTATCAGTGGTAGCTGTGGTTCCAAGGGTTAAACCGTGTTCCTGCTGTCACTAATAGTTGATATGATTGATAGGACTGCCCTAGTCCCATTGTCAAGCAATAGACCACTCTGTTCAAGTCATCATCATCAGTTCTTTGCTTCCCATATTGCCAGGTATGTAACACCAAATACAGAAGGTCCTAATTGTCTGATGTGGTATACAGAGAACACCTTGGTTAGCTGCTCCTCTTTCCATCACATTCCTGCTGGGTTTTTAAATAGCCTGTGGTAGGCTCACTGATGCTATGCATCCTTACTATCTCCTAGTATATCTCTTAGTAAAAATAATTCTATTTAGCTTGAGCATTTTAGCTGCCTAATGTATTTTAAAGTTATCACCACACAGCTCACAATGACTAGAACACAGCACACTTCATCACTGTAGGGAAAATGAGCTTTTACTTTGCTGACAATCTGAAGTCAGATTAAAAGCTGACACATCCTCTATTTCAGTGGTATGTATGAAACACTAAATATAGCAGTGTACTCATGGATTTGCTGATGCATGGTAATGCAGTCCAGCAGAAAAGAAATGAGCTGGCAAGGAAGATGGTGCACTGCAGTAACATGATGAAATCCTCATGTGACCCTGGCCATTTCAGAAGCACTCCATGGGTAATTGTGTATCCTTAAATGATATATTGCAAAAGTCAAACAGAGGCAGTTGTGCTGGCTTTAAAGAATTTCTGTGGCTTTAAAGAATGTTCTGGTCCTACAACATTTTTCCAGGCATAATGTTAATTGACCTCACCAAGACATCTCCACGGTATAAAAAAACAGAACTGTGCTGTACAGCTGCTGTATATGAACAACTGCTAACAAAGGGCCTGATTCTGAACTGAGGGGGAACTGCAGCTCCATCTAGTTCATGTTAGAAACTTCAGGCACTTAATTTATCTCAAGATCAAACTTCTATACAGTGGTTCCCACAGATTACATACTTTTGTATTTCCTTGGCCATAAAGAGTTTTATGATTATGTTTATACCTTTGCTGCACTCCATGGCCAGGAGTTACAGGTTGATTGCACTGTGAAGATAGAGCAGGATGAAATGGAACAGGGAAATGGATGTGACTCACAGAACCATGACCTGTTCTAGGATTTTCCTCTTGCTCATGAGGAGATGGAGAAGTTTATCTCCTTCAGCCTCTCACCTGCTGTGGATGTCTGGCAAGTGTGCTGGACATGAAACTGAGGGTCTGGCCATGAGCCTGCCTGTCCCATTCCCTGCAGGAGAGAGCAACAGCTGGGTTAAATGTTCTGCAGTCCTTCCCAAGACCTAGGTAGTACTCATGCCTTGTGCTGTTATTAGTCCAGCTACAAGAGTTTACTCAAGTTGAGAATGTGACCTTAAATAACTTGGGAAAAGAAAACATCTTCATCCAATAATCCTGTGTATTTACTAGAAAGCAGAATGGGGTCACTTTGACATGTTTCCAACACAAAGTTGCTTACTTTGGACTGAAAAGCCAACAGGCCCTTTTCCTCAGCAGTGGTTGAGCAAAAGTAAACTAGTCAATAAACCCAGCTGTTCATTTGCCTTGGACTGTTGACTAGATAAGCTCTGTACCACTCAAATTAGAAGCAGGTAGACTTGGTTCTTGTCCTGCAGTCACTGCATCAGAGGGTCCTTTCCTTTGGCTCCTGTTCTAACTTCTGTGTGGTGCCAATTTGGCTCCTAAAATTAGGCAGTGAGATTGCCTTTTCCTGCCTATATGTGCTTTTCATAATCAGAAGTAACAGAATAAACCCTTTCTCTGTTCATCTGAAAAGGCAGATCTTGGCTGCTCAGCTCCCACTGATGTATTGAAATAGCTGAGGGCAAACTGTGATCCTCAGTTCTCAAATGCAAGAGGAAAATGACAATCCATACAGTATAAATCTCAGGATATTACTGCTTCTAAAAAAACCAAAGAGGTGTAGATTAAAAACATTTATATTTACTGATTTAGTATGTTAAATACAGACAAGAGCTTGATCTGATAAGGAATAGTCTGAATTTTATATAAGAATCTTCTGAAACAATGTAGCAGTAATATGTAAAGACATTTTCTGCACATACATACTCTATGCACTCAGTGTCATTCTAAATACATTCATTTCCCTCCCCTGTAGTTCTTTCTGCAACTTTGATTTTCAGTTAATATTTTTAATAAGATACAGAAGTCTAAAGCTGATAAATGTTAAAAATAATATCTAGTTAAAAAATGTACAAAATATAGGTAGTTTCAGATGAAGGTGTTATAAACGTATTTCCTAATTAATTTTTGTTAACAACTTGGACTTCTAAGAAGAGATGAACACTTAACCAGCTTATAGATGACCTTGAACCTACTCCTGTAGTTTGTAACTACTCTTGAGATGTGACAGGAACCTTGCTGAAAATTGTGATCTAACAATGCAAATTGGTAAATTACAGTAAAATTTTGCTTCTGTTGGAATTAGGAGGTGTTGCTTTCCACCTGCTAAGGTGGAAGCCATAGGATTCCCAAGTAATATTCTTCTGTGGCTGATTAAAGTTTGTGTACAAAGCCATATTCAGGTCCATTGCACCTCAGTAACTGACTTCCTTTAAACTGGCATTGTCCAGGATTCACAGTGGAGGGTGTATTTTGGCATTTAATATTTTTTGTTCCAAAATGTATAAATTCCTAGACAACTTTCACTGAATAATTAAAAAAAATCCACTATACCCATGTACTATTTCAATTAAACTTTTCTCTAAGACTTTTCTGCTAGGCTGTGTCCTTGTATTTTATTTCCTTGGCAAAGTATAGATTCAAAAGTCTGAAGGTGAGACATTTTAAAGTATAGGAACATATTCTTTAGTGTTTTATAATGCTAACTAAGCATAACAGCTCTGAGAGAGAGAGACATAGACATGGAAGAATGAGCTATATCACAGTATGACCAGTATCACCAAGGTTGGAAGAGACCTCAAAGATCATCAAGTCCAACCCATTACCACAGACTTCAAGACTAGACCATGGCACCAAGTGCCACGTCCAAACGCACCTTGAACACCTCCAGGGACGGTGACCCCACCACCTCCCTGGGCAGCCCATTCCAGTAGCCAATGACTCTCTTAGTCA
This sequence comes from Eubucco bourcierii, assembly GCA_013396675.1. Lineage (NCBI taxonomy): Eukaryota > Metazoa > Chordata > Aves > Piciformes > Ramphastidae > Eubucco > Eubucco bourcierii. The sequence goes on along the minus strand of VWZE01006346.1, from coordinate 606,865 downwards.
AGAACTTTCTCCTCACCTCCAGCCTAAACTTCCCCTGGTGCAGCTTGAGACTGTGTCCTCTTGTTCTGGTGCTGGTTACCTGAGAGAAGAAAGTAACCTCCTCCTGGCCGCAACCACCCTTCAGGTAGTTGTAGATAGCAAGAAGGTCTCCCCTGAGCCTCCTCTTCTCCAGGCTAAACAATCCCAGCTCCCTCAACCTCTCTTCAGAGGGCTTGTGCTGAAGGCCTCTCGAGGCTCTCTGGGGCCTTTTGTTTTCACAGAAAGCTTTCTAACAGTAGCAGTTGCAGCAATTTTAGTGTTCTCGGTTTGAAAACATATAACAGTTCTCTAGGTTCAGCCTTTGCTATTTAACCAAGAACAATCTTTAGTTAACTTCTGAGATTTTGCACTGTATCAGAATACTTAGTTCCTCCTTGAAAGACTTAGGGTACAAGACAGATTCTCTGCTGTTTCTTTGTTTGCAAGGTAGGCAGGCAAACATGGGGGAATGCTTCTGACCGGAGTATATCCTCCTTGTAAATTACTTAGGGCTAAAAAACTATCAAGCAAAGGAGTCAGCTTCTGACCTGCTGCAGCATAGGACATTTTGTGGTCCATAGTTGTGGCATGCCACCACTGTTTCATCTTTTTGAGCATCCTGATGTGGTGCAACCTCTGCTCAGAGATGACCATGGCCAAAAAAGGCACAGTGTCTATGTAGCTGTGACTGGCTATGATCAGAGATGCCAGTTTTCATTTGCATGAGCAGCACAGATATGAAAAATTCTACAATTCCTAGTGTTTGGACTGAATAAAGGATCTCTAGGCATGCACCTCAACACCTGCAGCTGAGTAATAATCACATGGAATCATAGAATCATTCCCACTAGAAAAGACCTTTAAGATCATCAAGTCCAATCATTACCTAAGCACCAAGTCTGATGATAAACCATGTCACTTAGCACGATATCTGTGCAACAAAAGTGAAGGAAGTAATCACTGTATCGGCCTCTCCCTAAATATAATGGGACCACTAGAGGAGGACAAAGAGCTGCGTAGTGTTAATGTCAACTACAGGGGCACTTTCCAAAGAAACAATAGTTGCTTTAGCAAGCTTTTCAACAGAAAATCATCCAGTCTCTGCCCTTCCTGTTTTCTGTATTAGATTCCACTCGGGCCAGCGAGTTACTATGAGAAATGCACATAGAGATTCTGATATTTGTTGAATGCTCAGCAAAAGGCAAAACCAAATGGGTGATTTCCACCATGCTGTCAAGCCACAGCAGAAGTACAGCAATAGGAGGAGGCCAAAGCTGAATATAAATACAAAAGACATGTCAGAACCATCCCATGTATAATTCTATTGCATATAATGGCATTTTTCAGTTGTGAATTTGGTGCTGTGTCTTTATGAAGGCAGAGTAATAAGAAAAGCAAGTTCAAGAAAACTGCTAGCCAAAAGGTTGCTTTATATGGGAGTACTACTAAGTGGATCTGAAATTGCTGTTGCGGCCCTGGTGAAGTGTTGGCTTTTGACATGGGGTCTGAGAAAGTAATGGCTACAGGTTTTTATTTGAAATATGTTTATACTAGGTACACACCTACCCTGCAATTTTTCTTGTTTCTCAAAGACTGTTACATAAGGCTAGCATGTATGTGAGAACAATATTTTTAAAAGCAAAAGGAGAGATCTTTCCCTGACATAATTCTTCTGAAAACTAATTGGTTTGCATCAAGATGGACTTAAGCATTAATTCAGTGATGGCTTAAGCATAAGCAATATGATTAAGTAGTCAAGAAGTTACTCAGCCCACTGTGCAAGGCATAGGTCTGCTTGATTGCCATGTGTATTTTTAGTATTAGCTGCATATTTTTGAAAGGAAGAACAGTCTGTGGCATGTGCAGTGTTTGGAAATTGGTCTGGATGACTTCCACGTGGAAATGTAAAAAGCAATGCTAAATTTATTTTTAAGCAAAGTAGATTAAGAAATCATTTATTCCAAAAACTACAACTCATAATATTTTTTCAAGTAGTTGAACAGCCACAGTTGTCATTGTATATTGCTTAGTAATAAATATAATTTTGTGGAATTCTTAGCTTACCAGGGACACAAACTTTCCCCCTTTAAATTAAGTCTTTGCTGCAAAATATGTTATAGAATCATAGAATGGTAAGGTTGGAAGTGACCTCAAGGATCATCTAGTTCCAACCCCCTGCCACAGGCAGGGACACCTCCCACTAGTACAGGTCACTCAAGGCCTCATCCAGTCTGCCCTTGAACATCTCCAGAGAGGGAGCAGCCACAACCTCCCTGGGCAACCTGTTCCAGTGCCTCACCACCCTCACTGGAAAGAACTTCCTCCTGACATCTAATCTAAATCTCCCGTCTGCCAGTTTAAACCCATTGCCCCTTGTCCTGTCATTGCAAGACCTTGTCAATAGTCCCTCCCCAGCCTTCCTGTAGGCTCCCTTCAGATACTGGAAGGCTACTATCAGGTCTCCTCAGAGCCTTCTCCAGGCTGAAAAGCCCAAACTCTCTCAGCCTGTCCTCATAGGAGAGCCGCTCCAGCCCTGTTATATGTAATCAACACTGAGATAACACTTACTAGTGTTGGTTTTAAGTCAGGAAACTGCCCATCTCTAAACAACACTGAAGTTGTTAAATTGCTTGATTGGGTTTCAAGTCCATAATTATCAATTTCTTTTAAAACTGCATTAATGCTGAGAAGTAAACTGATTCTAGTGTAGATTCTTGCCTTTTTATCCTGTAGAATATTAAGGATTCCTCCTTTGTACAGCCTAGTTCTTCACTGATTGCAGTCATTGGCAACTTGGTGGGTGTAGAATTAGTCTCTTAATGATGCATTTATAGCTCTGTAGGAAATTATTTATAGCTGTTAAAAAAGTTACCTTCCACTCTTTACAGCATTTCAGAATCAAAAAACTCCTCTAAGTACCTTAGGAAATTGGAAGTTCTGGAATATTATGTAAAATGTATATAATTCTTTTAGCAAAGTCTTAAAAGTAAATCTTACTTGGGTTGCAAATTAAGTAATTTATTATATTAAAATTGGTTTTAGTGAGGTAGTGGCAGTGAACCTCAGGCATGGAGATGTCTCCTGAGCATCACAGAGGCAGAATGGCAGTCTCTCAAACCTTGCAACCTGATATTATCATCAATGTTCTTCACATAAAAAGATAACTTAAAACATTTAAATTTATTTCTAATTCAGTGTTCAAGTAATTTGTCAAAAGCTCGTTTTCATGCGTGTTCTTCCATGACCCAGTTGGTGTCCAGGTTGGATTCCCCACCCTGATGGGCATCCTTTGTCCTTGCAAAGCTCACCATCAGAAGGAGCTTATGTTAGCACTGTGGTTGTTCAGAGACCTGTATCTGTTCATGCAAGCCAAAGGACTCTATCTGAGATGTTGACATTGTTTCAATCAGTAGCAGGTCAAGACTTCTTAGTATAGAATGAGTGACTAAGGCCCAGGGTGTTAGTGGTCTGTTCTTGCCAAAGACAGAAGAATCTGGGGTGCAAAAAATAGGAGGAACTCAGAGAACTGTTTTTTCTGTGCCTGCTTCCCAAAGCAGCAGAGAGGGACTATGAAAAGGAATAATTACAACATCTCACAGCTTACTGTTCTTCCTCATAATGTTTCCCAGCAGTAGTTGCCTTACTATCCATTGCAGGACTCCATTGAGAGAAGCCACTGGGTTTGATTTCCAAGGTCTTTTTGTAGGCAAAGTGGGCACAAGGTCAGAGGTACTCTGGCATCACTGCTGATGTTGGCATCTCTTTTATAAATACCTAGCACATAAAATTAGCCCTACTTTTCACACTCTTTCTTTTCTCATCTGCTCAGCAACACATTATCAAAATCTTCAATGTCTCTGGGATCTCATTTAATTAACAAAAATGTAAGATGAAACTAAACTTCTGCTATGCATTTTCACCGATTTATAAGACAGAAGGAATTGATGCAGTACACCAAATGGCCGGATGGTGTATTTGAGAATTCAAAATACTCAGTAATGTAATTCAAAGTACCTTTTAATTTGCAGCTTCTGTTGCTGTACTCCAATGACTATGAAGGCTTGTTAATCTTGGAGTAGGCATGGAGTTTTCTGAGCATACCAACAACCATATAGGGATGATACTGAGCATATACAAAAATATTTGAAAGTGCCTTTTAACTTGCCGTGCTGTGTATATGGAACACTGATATAAGGTTAGAATATTGTGCTTCTTTAGGTCTTGATAGACCTGTGTCTTAGGAGCACTGGGGAGGAAATACCTTTAATCTTCAGTTGCAAGGAAATGCCTTTAATGTTCAGTTGCAATGGCTACACTTTATCTTACCAACACAATTTGGATGGACACAGAGAAGTCCTTTCCAGTGTTTTTATTCCCTTGGGTTTAATCCTTTAACCGTTCCGTGGCACACGGTCCTTGACAATGTCAACAGAGGCCTAGTAGAGGGACAAAGTACTGGAGTTGTGTTGTGTAGGGCTGCAAGGTTGTCAAGTGTGAATTCCTGGCCTTTGGAAAACACAGAGCCACCTCTGCTTAAAGACTAGGCTTATTTCTTCATTATCCTTTTAGATGTTACAGAAAAGCATCTCCCAGTTTTTGACAGGAAACACTCCCACACGCCCACTTTTTCCTTCTCTTTGCCTCCTCTCCTGTGAGCAAAAAGTTTGCCAAGAAAGCACGTTTTTTGGACCAGGAACAGAGGTAGCTGGTACTCTGCTAGTTGTTTTGATGGCTTGTCTGGTAGGGGTTGGGGGAACAGATAATGTCAAGATTTCCTCTGCATTCCAGATCTGTTTTCCTCCTATGGTTAGCATGCAGCTAGTGTGACTTTTCCTATTCAGTTTTTCCCACAGTCAGTAAGACTTATCTGACAATGGAGTTAGTGTCAACTGTCCAAAACTAACTAGGAGATATCTTCCTTTCACCACTCCTGTGCTGTCATTGCTTATCACTGTCACTCTCCAGCTTCAATGACTGGTTAATTTACAGACATACTGAGGCAAATTCACTTCTGTTGCAGGTCCATTGAGTTCACTGGTGTAGGTGTCTGAAAAGCACAAGTGGTAGGAATGTGATACTAACAGAAGCAAGAGCAGAGCAATAGTCAAAACAAAAAAGGAAACCCTGAGCTTTGGCAGGAGTCCCATTTCAGACTTCAGGAGTGTGATCCAACAAGGTATTCATGTTCTACAGCTGGTGTTGCAGGAGAAAAGTTGCAAAACAATTTCAGCATCTCCACATTAAAAAAAACCCAAAACAAACCAAAACCACACAACCTTCCCCTCCCAGCAACAATGTCAAAATGTTTAAAAAGAACAAAAGGAGAAGTAACTCAGGATTTTAGAGCACAGATTGTATTTAGGATCATGAAGACTCTAAACTATTTGAACCTTTAAAGACTGTTGTGAAACTGAAACATATTCAACCTGAGATTTTCAAATTTTAAAATGCCACAGAAACAGGAAGCTTGAGATGGAATTGATACTCCAACTTTCCCCACAGTCCAAGGTGTCTTTCAAAGTACCTCTTCTGTCAGTGCTGGAAGAAAGACATTTTCAGTGTAACATCTTCTTCAGCTGAATCAAGTCTTCCTCCACAGATCTGCTATGATACCTCTTCTAGGCAACTGGTTTGGGGTGGAATGAGTCATCCTCTGAGGGACACCTCTCTCCAACCCAGCTTCCCACTTTTCTCAATTCTCTTTTAACAATGGGTGCCTAAATTTCAAGGAATGAGAACTCACAGCTATTGCTTTTTGGAATTTTATTATCATTTGTGATTCACAGATTAAGTTGCAATGAATTGCAAAACAAAGCATTATAAAGCTAGGTGTAACTCAGTTCATTTTGTTAGCCTGGACTAATGGTGCGAACAGCCAGCAGTGTATCCAGAGCACTTCATTGGTTTGCACACTTCCCTACACCATGCTCATATCCTCTGTATTGGTTTTGTCTCTTACAATCTTCTGGACTCTTGTATCTGCTCATTTTCTCTCAACTTCCTGCTTTGCAAAATCCAGTTTTAGTTTTCCTGCTTACTGTTTCCATTCACTATTCCATTTCCTCTTAAAGGCACTGCCACTTTACTCTCTGGTTACTTTCTGCTTATGATGCCTTACATCAGTCTTCTTTCCTTCTCTTACTTCTTCCTCTCTTGCTGCTGGTGCCCCATACCTCTATGTTCTCCTTGGTTCTCAGTGAAATGGGCAAATGGTTCTGTGAGCTGCTAAAGCCATGCAATCAAAGTGGTTTATTGCTTTTCCTTCTGCTGATTAATGGACCCATCATGCTCTATCATGATATCACCCATAGGTTATCTCCTTGATTAGCTAACTTTCAAAGTAGTAAGAAGCCAGGTTTAAAACCTGAGGGTTAAAGCTGTACTTCCAGATTCCTGGTTATGCTTTTAATAACCTGTCTGATTTTCAGAAAGGGTTTCAAAAGTGGCTGATGTGTGGTAACGACTCCTGCAAACTGGATAGTAACTTAGGGTAGAATACTTAGGAACATAGTTTTTTTTAATTACGGGGTTTGTTTGTGCCTGGGCAGAGTATTTCCAGACTTAATGTCCAAATGAGAGTGCATTCTGGAGTCCTCTTTGTAAATAAGAGGCCGAGCATTGTCAGAAATTGCACTAAAAGTGGAAGTGTTGGAATATATTCATCAGCTTCAGCTGTCCAAAGCAGCTAGACTGATACCCACACTTAAAGATGAAAAGAAGTTATTGTGAGCAGTGAAAATAGTTACAGTTTGCCATATTAATTATCCTACATTTCTGAAAAACAAAGCAAGCTATAATACACTCAGGTGAGTATACAAATGTAGCATCCAGCGTGGTGCTGCAAAGGAACAGAGAAGCAGCTTTTGCACAAGAAAACAGGAAGAGATAAAACTTATCTAGGCTTTCCAAACTAATATTCCAGACATCTTCAAAAAAGAGAGGAAACATGAGAAACCAGCATGGGAAGGAAACTTTGGTCCTGGAACATAAACTTTATAAAAGATCCAAAGACGTCCAAATTAAACTTATCGGTTTACAGAATAGAGACTAATAATAGGTTGCCTAAAAGATTTTACTAGGACAAGTATCACTTAAAACTTCATTTTCTTGACAAGTGAGTGAACAGATGGCAAAATCTGTAGCAAACTCAAGATTTCCTAGGGTACTAAAGATGAGAAGGATTTCTGAGAACCAAATTCAAATCACCAAAGCAAGGTGATCTGACAACCTCAAAGCAGATGGGGTTTCAATTTACCTAAGTGCGAGGTAATGCTCAGAAATGATCTGAAGCGTTCACTGATGTGGCATACTTAATGAAGTGTTACTAGTTCAGAAGAATACCTAGGCGATATTATGGACAGCTTCATTAAAACAGCTCAGTGAAAACAGCTGCTCAATTTGCAGCACTAGTTGTGGAAGCAAATAAAATGCTAATTTATATGTACCATAAGAAACCAGCATTGATATTATTATAATGTCATCATATACATTCAGGGAACTATGTCACGGTGACATCCCGTATTGTCAACAGTACGAAGCTGTCTACAAAAAGAAATACTCAGAGAAGTCAGTGAAGGATGGTGTGCAGTGATGGTATATCAATTTTGCTTAATTAATGAAAAAAAACTTGCAGCACTAAATTCCTACTCCCTTCTAAGTCATAGGGTGACTCAGTTGTGGGAATTCACGAGGCAGGAATTATTAAATCTGCAGTTATTTTATTCCAGAAAGCCCCACCCACAACTCTATATAAAACTAATTAGATGGTGTTTGGAAATTCGGTCAGGAAGATCTTTCACAAGGATGCTTACAGGGAATTTAGTAATTCAGAGAAATCAGAAAACTTGGAAAAGAGTTTACTATAAAAAACAGCTTTGCCGCACTTACGAACAAAGGCAGCCTGGAGCCCTAGGGAACGTCTGCGCTACTCACAGCAGTGGAGTAGGAATTCAGAGATAGTCCCTTGGCTCCTTGTCAGCAGTCTTCCGCAGCACTGCCTTGAAGTGCAGATCGTGGGGCAGCACAGGGTAAAGCTCAGGCTGCTCGCAGGGCACCCACGATTACGGCAGAAGCAGGTCCCTTCAATAGGCAGGCAGGATCTGATGGTCCAACGCTGGCAGTCCGTGGTTGGCAGTCTCCTCAAAGGCCACCTTAAAGTCCCTCCTTAAAGTCCCCCCTTAAAGTCCACCTAGATAATCTGTCCCATTGCCATATATATATATGCTGGGGCAATTTGCTCTCCCCCATTCAAGCCTGCGGGGGATGGGGTAAGGTACTCAACACCTACTCCTTCCACATTCCAAACCACAGGAACCAGAGGTGGGGGTGGGGGAAGCAGAACAGTTTCACGCCCCATTCAAACCTTCCGTGGGGCAGGGACTTGGGTGTGCCCCACCACATAGGGGTATGGAGGGAATGCAAGATACACAATAAGTAGCACCCTTATGTGCTGGAAGTTGTTTCCCCAGTTAATAAGATCATCAAATCGGCAAGAAATGGAGGTCTTTATGCTCACTTATTCTTAAGATGCCTAATGGGAGCGAACCAGGAAGGAGGAGTACCCACACTGAACAAAATTTTTCAGTGAGGCACGTGAAATTTTGACAGTTACTTCAGCAAGTCAATAGCTTCATCCTTAATGCAAGATTGTCACAAGTATGTGTTTTTTATTAGAAGAATGATTAAAGCAGTTCTTTAAGAGGGAAAGCTGTCCCTGGTGATTTTTGAGAAGACCTTGAGTTTCATCAGTTCTGTATAAAAAGAGCAATTTATAACTGTACAGAGTAAGAGCCTACTGTTACTTTCTAGTAATACATACAACCCACTTGGCATTTATCCTGCCAAACTATAAAAGATGAACTACAAGACAGGAAGGAGGTGGATAAATCCGAATCTATTTCAGTCCTAAAGGAGGATAATGATTTCCAAATGAAATGGTATTCTTTATGACTTGATTGGCAGCAATGAATTACTTTAGATTGCTGCAAAATCATTTAGCAATATTTCAGAGTAGAAATGGAGTAGTTTCCAGTCTGAGCCATAGGAAGAGTATAGGTTTTGGTTTTCGTATTTCTTACACTTTTCCCTGCTTTTAGCAATGACATTCACCAAAATATTTTTAAGGCCTGACCTCTGAAACTCTCTTTCTGATAATTTTGACCAAATTACCATCACTGATTACTTAGTATAATACTTATGCCAGTATAATACTTCTGTCAGTACAAAATGGCAAAAAACTGTTAAAGTGAGTCTGTATGACAGTGGTGTGAGTAAACAATATGAGCAACATCTGTACTTGCAGCATCTTAGAGCTATCTTGACGTGATCCATAGCACCTAATTTCACTAGAAACCATTGCAACACTGAAAATGAACTTTGGGACCAGCAATATATACAAGCAAAATAACGAATTATTTTTGTCTTCTCTTTTGTTTGCGTGGCACTTAATTGAAGACCAGGGGAGCTGTGTTTGTGGAGCCTCAAGGAGGTGTTTGTTTCCTTGGTAGCTGAGCCAGCTTGAATCCAGTGCTCCAAAGGAGTACAAGGAAAAGCTGAATTCTGCTCTGTTCTTTCTGGAATCAAGTTTTCAAGTAATACCAAATCCAAAAAAAAAAAAAAAAAATTTAAAAATTGCCCTTTCTGTAAAGTGAGTGGTGGCGTTATCAGAAGAGAGTAGTGGCTGTGACTGCTGTCATCATTCTGGTCACAGCACAGTACACAGTGGCAGGTGATGGGGAAATACCTCCCGAAGCTTTCTCTGCCCTTGGTATGCTGATGCAGCTACAGAGCAGTCCCCGCAATTGCCTTTCTTGGGAATTACATTGCTTTACCAAGTACTGCTTTACTGTTTTCAATTCTAAAAGAGAAAAGAAAAATATCGTGACATTTTCTAGCATGCTCCCATGGCATTTGATGTTCTATTATTTGATGTTGTATTATATTACTATTTATATAATAGTAATTTAATGTCACTATTAAAATTCAATTCCATGAAAAGCAAATGGGTGCATAACATAGAGTTCTTTTTGCCTCTTGCATGCAGAAGTTGGAGTCTATTTGGATGACCACAGTAAATGATGCTTTGGTGGATTGCTTAATTTCTCAGAATCGAATTCTTGTACTTAAACTGTAATTATACAGCAGCTCGTCAGTGCACTTAAAAAGTCTTCTGCCCAGTATGCAGTGACACCTTTTAGCTTACCTCTGTGCACATATATAGTATAGTCCACATAAAAATATAACATAGCTTTGTTTCCAAGTTAATGAATCTTGAATGGAATTTTGCAAGCCCCATCAACCTACAGACAGGAAGAGCATAAGCAAAACTAAGATAAAGAAACTACAAATTTGGTGTCACAAGAATGTTTCAGACTTGCAGTTTTCACAGCTACGCTTTTGCCTACCTGATTACGTGAAGCCATTCTTTTGATAATGTTTTTCTCCAAAGTTTCTGTAATGATTTCAAGGGCAGTGCTACAGGCCTGTTCATGTTTCAACCAAAAAAAGTAAAACCCTCAGCAACTCACAGTAAACTGTTCTCTGCATAGCTCTAAAAACTGAAACTGCAGTTGTTACTGCTGACTTGTTAATATAACACAGACATAGACATTTCCTGGTTACTGTAAACACTGAAATGCTTTTGGAGTTAATGGAGTACAGGTGCTGCCCGATGCTACCAAAATGTTCTCATAGAAACAGAAACAATTTTGGATAGAAAGAGTCGCAGATCCACCTAATCCAGCCCCTTCTTCACAGCATGAATATCCTGCTTCTCAGTGGGAATACCCAGATATGTTAAATGTCATGAAAAAAACATTCTTCCTAAGCTTAGGCTCCTTTATACTCATAGGAATGGCTGTACCATTTAGCCTGCTGGGACAGAGAGTTCTGTAATGCCAGAGCTGGGTGATGGAGTGGGCTTAGGCAGGCTCTGAGACGGCTGGGAACCCTTCCCAACAGGACTGTGGGAAATGATGCTTACAATCAAGTTGTCACCAGCCTTCACTTGGAATGAGACTCAGGCAAAACTGCAAACAGCTGATTTGCCCTTTTTAACTGCAAGCAACAAGAAATTTACAATCAGCTTTAATGATTCAAGATCCTGTATAACTGTTTAGGTTAATAGGGGTTGGCTTGGACCTCAGCCAAATTGTGATTCTGGTCATTATAATCTGCCTACCTGAAATTCTATCCTCTCTTGCAACTGGCCACAACATTCTTTATTTCCTATCCAAAAGTGTCAGTAGCATTGCATTGTTATAATGTATGTATATATATAAATTCTGTTAAATAAGTTAAAATAGTAGCTGCATGACCCATAGTGAAGGCATCTCTGTAAAAATCCATACCTTGCAATATATTGTTAGTTGGCAATATGCTCACATCAGTCAGTAGCCTGATTACTTGGAAAATGTGTGTGCACAGGACTATTTTGTGTGTCTGAAAAAAAGTTCTTATAAGTAAATTGGCTTGGGGAACAATTCCATTGCATTGTTGTTAGAACCTGTTGTCAAGATTGATCATGCTTTCCTGTGTAATTTGGGAGAGTTATAAAAAAAAGAACAAGCTCCCAGGTCTCTGAACCAATCTCCAGATATGGTGTGTGCTAAATTGCCACTGGCTGCTGCAAGGCTTTTTTGCACAAATGTTCCTATTATTTCTACCGTGATGGTAATAACAGTGGGAAGTTTGGAAAAGAAAAAATAATCTTGGTTTAGACAAGGTCCCAGTACAATACTAAGGAAATGAGCACTTTGAGAGCAAAGAAAGATGTAGTTTAGAATAATATATTTTTGTCAAACAACTAAAAAGGAACGGGAAAATCAGACACCAGAAGCTAGAATGAGAAGAACAGGGTCAATATTCCATGCTGAGACATTTCGTATTTCAACATAGCTGCACTTTTTTTTTTTTTTTAAAGGCATTAATCACCTTGAAATATCAAGATCTGGTCCAGTAAAATACCACTTTATCTACACAAGTAAAATGGATTTCACTTCCCCAGTTGCTTAATCATTGAAGAACTGAATATTTTTTCAGAGACTGGCTTTGCCCAGCTCAAGCTTTTACATCTGCAATACTGTATTTTAAAAAACATCCACAGAGCATCTTACGAAAAGAAGTGAAAGTTTATTGGCATTTGGTTTGTTTTGTCCATTCTTCTCCTCTGCTATCTGAAATATGTGCAAGGGCTTTTGTGGCTTCTGTTCATTAGAATTTTAGCTTAAGGATCAACTTTGTTGTCTGTTGTTCAGAAGAAACACTCTGTTTGCTCAAACAGTAATCCATCCAATGATCATTTGTGCAATGGTCATTTCTCTGTCCCCTTTCTCACCATTCTCTCAGAACGGAGCATTCTCTTAACCTGTCCTACAGGGCTGTGGCCTGGAGTTCATAGTTCTCCTCTGACAACTTAGGCTGAGCTAAGGAGACAAGATCAGAGAAGAAGAGGGGTTACTGAAAAATAATCTTGGAGAGCTAGATACAGCTAGGATGTGAGATGGAAAGTCCAAATTAAGGTTGACCAGAATATGAAAATCCTGCTCTATGGTAAAACCAGGAAAATGGCAGTAATTTTCCTGTGGGAAAAAAAAATCCCATTTTAAAAATTTATTTAATATATTTAATTTATGTTCTGTTAGAAACTGTTTGTGGCTTTTGGCATTGTTTTTCCTTTTTCTTTTTCTTTTCCTTTTTACTTTTTCTTTTCCTTTTAATTTTTTCTTTTTCTTTTTCTTTTTCTTTTTTTTCATTTTTTCTTTTTATTTTTATTTTTCTTTTCCTTTTTCTTTTCCTTTTTCTTTTTTTCCCCCTTTTTTCTTTTTCTTTTTCTTTCTTTGTTTTTCAGAAGTTTTCCATGTGAAAATTCATTGTTGCTCCAGGAAAGACTCGTCCCATGTTCACCATCTCATCACTGCCCTCACACACTCTGCCCTAACAGACACAATCTGGTCTGCTTTGATGCATCCCAAATGCAAATACTCTGGCAGTTCTCTTGTCACTATTCACTGCAGTTCATACTGCCTTTATGTTACATCAAGTGGAGGCCACTTAGCTTAAGGCTGAGGGCCCTTCCCTATCTATGGTAGGTTTAATATTAAAATATTGATTCCCACAGTCCGTCTGCAGGATGCCAGCTTTTGTTGCCTTCCCATTATGTTTTCAAATATACATTTGTGTGCTTTCTTTAGAAGCACCCCTTATGAGTTGGTCCTCTAAATATATAAAGATGTCAAATTAACCTCCTTGGAGACTTTTTTGCTAACTCACTTTGTGTCAGTGCCTCCAAACGCTAATTCCAGTGTACCAACACCAGTAGTGACCACTGGCTGGTATTGACTTTTTTTGTTCTTTTGTATCCCACCCTTCCTACCCCAATTACCTCTTCTCTCCACTGTTCCATATTTAGTTTGTAATCTCCCGAGGGCAGTTTCTGGTTGATAGTACAGTTTAACAATAACAACATTAATAATGCACCATCCTGGTATGAACAGAAGAAAAGCTTAATTCCCCCCATCTCTTCTGTGCCAGTTTTTTAGCAAGGGAGAGGGAGCACAGTCAAACAGCAGATACTTTGTTACTGTAGTCCCTATCAGAGCATACTTTAGAGCCTTTTCACAATGAATACTGCAAGGAGTCCTGTTTGTTTCAGCATTAATCACTGTGAACAAAAGTGAAAGAATTTGGCCCTGACTAATGAAAGCCAGCAGCGCTCTGCTGCTGGCAAAGTGCAGAGTGATCCTTTCCCAGAGCTTCATAAAGCTGAAAAGGATGAACAGATAGGTGCCAATCTCATGATAAACTGGCAAAGAGTGAAATTGCTTTATAATTGATCCTCATTAAAGCTACCTTAAAATGATGATAATTTGCATGTGTAAATAACAAGGAAGGAGAGAGAGTGCCAGGGAACAAGCTGGAACATTTTGTCCTCATTCACAATGATTCTTATTTTTCTCTATCCAAAATGTTTGTTTGTTTACTTAGATGTCAAAGCGGACACCTACTCATATGCCCTTGGTGCTTTTCACATAACTTCAACCACAGAATTAGTATGCAATTCACTGCAGTCTGCTATTAGGGAAACAAGCACTGGAAAGCCTTAAATCTCTTTTCCCCTCCCAGTAGTAACCCAGAGTTACAAAAATCACACTCAGGACTTTCATCCCGTGATAGAAAACAAATTCCAGAGCTCTAGGACCCCTAAAGAGATAAAGATCATTGTCAAAGTTATAAATATTACTTGATGTATTTATATCTAGGCTATCTGAGCTACTATTTGAAGTTACCGAAGCTCAGCAACACCACTGCGAGTGCAATAAACTTCAAGAAACTTCATTAATTTATAGTCAGTTCCTGAAGAATTCGATGCAGTATAAACTTTGGTATTGCACTGATTAGCTTCAGACAGCATTAGTGATCCTGTAGCACAAATTGCTTTCCTCTTTTCCTTTATTATTGTTTTTTAAGAGATACAAATGTAAGGAGCTTGTGTCCACTAAACAGCATGCGGTAACCAAGGATATACTCCTTACATTTTCCTCTGCAAGGCTTATCCTGTTTGTTTCTTCTGCATGCAGGTGAATACTATGAAGTGGTTAAATTAACAAAAAAATCCTGACTCACCATAATTAAGGTCCAGAGAATAAAAGGAAAATGTTATATATTTATTGTGGTCTTTGAGTAGTTTACAAATGGCAAACCACAGTGCAGTAATTTTTTCTCTTAGGCCTGATTCTTTTCTTACCAGGTGCATGGGAGTTTTTACAGTAACTTTATAGGACTAGATCAGGCTGCACAATGGAATCTGCAGCAAATTAAAAACACATTACTAATTAGAGGACAGATTATCATGTAGTATCAATTAACTTGGCGTTTAATTACCATGGTGATTGGGAGGAACTATAGATTGCTAAATATATAATTAGAACATCAGACTTCTCTGCCACAGTGGCATCAGAGCATGGGTGTAATTAGCTTAGATTTTCACCCATTTTACATGCTTGCATGATCTTAAGACAAATAACCATTTTCATTCCTGCCAATGTTCTGTTGTCAATGAGAAAAAAAATATATATCATAGTTCAGTTTTAAGGCATCTGGGAATTTTCTCCTTTCTGTTCTTCATATACAGTACTTTTACACAATTACTCTGAACAGAACAGAAACATTTTAGCATGCCTTGTATCAAGCAGGAAAATTCCTGGTTTTGTGGAGAATGTGGTTTCCTTTTCTTTCCGCTAGAAATGTTATCCATCTTGTCCAGGATGTCAAAGTATTTTGAGTTGTAGACAAGAGCACTTAACCAAGAGAGAAGATCCATGAAGGGAGATCAGAATTATACCATTTAGTCCTGCCTTCTAATATCCCAAAAGAAAGTGAAACATCTTTGACCTATGAATGATCTCTGACACATAGCTTTCCTCATGCAGATTGTATAGAACAGCTGTTACTGTAACTGCTAGGTGTAATACATCAAAAATGCCTGTGTTGGTAACTCTTCTGAACAGCTGACTATGATTAAAGGCATAAAATAGGAATGGGCTTGTTGATGCATGAGATACTCCTCATTGCTTGATAGCACTGTTTTCTCTGGAAAAAAGCAGTACAGTATCTGATCTTGCTGCAGGATTTACTTTTCTGCACTGAAGTACCTGAAATGAGTAAGATTCTTCTCAGTGTCTGCTACAGAGTTTGGTCTGGGCTTGCCAGTTCGATTCTGCTTCTGATTATGAAACACAGCTGTATCACTGGAGTTTATCTCAGAAACCTGCAGTGAAATAACATGGTATTAGCAATTGCTAGTATCTCATTGCTAATTAGCTGCTTTCAGTCAAACTGGAAGTCCAGGGACATTTTTCATAAAGTAGCATCTTCAAAACTGGTATAGAAGGGAAGAAAGTGTCTTTTTGTTGTATTGCTACATTCTGGTCATCACAGAAAGCAACTGAATAGAGGGAGATCTGTCTTCCAGATAGGCTAGGCATGGTAAGAGGACACATTCAAGTATGGTTGCCAGAAGAGTGTTGTTGAAGATTACAGTACTGGCTGACACAGACTGGGTAGTGGGTAGTGACACAGTAGTATGATACAAAACCTTCAAAACTCATTTTATTGTTTCACTTTTAGACTGTGTGTTATTGTTGATCTTTACAGGACAGCTGAGTACATCAGAAATATATTTCTCATCTCTACCAGGCTTCCAGCTAATAGGAGTCAATAATGGAAAAAGCTACCGTAGGTCTTATGTACCAGTAATGGCTGTGTTGATAGGGAATTAAACAGAGGCAGAGGTCAGAGGCAGATTTGCAAGGCAGGGGAGCTGATTGTAGGAACTGTAATCCTCTCTTCTTCCTTCAACATCAGCAGGTGTTTGCTTGGGATCATGGGATGTGGGAGTATTTACATAATTATGCCATCTCCCTTCTAGATCTTGGATGCATCCGTCTCTGGAAGGCATCCATTTTCTCATAAGAGTTTGTCCAGTCATTTGGAGGACACTGTATAGCTGAAACAGTAGGAGGAGGAGTGACATACATCATCTTCACAAGTTCTGGACAAGCTCATTGTTTCCCCTGTAATCAGATAGAGTAGTTTACAATCAGTCTTTTAAGATTAACATTTTCAGATTGGGGACACCAAAAAAATAAAATCACATCAGAGGGAAAGCAGAAGACATTATTAAAACTGAGTGGTAACATGGAATACATCTGTTTGTTTGCTTTTAGCTTCTGTGAGCATTGCTGACATTGCAGTTATGTTTTTAATCTAAACAAGACACAGGGGTATTGATAATGTTTAACATGTCTGTTTTACCAGGGTATTCAGCTGTTTTCAGCATACAGCACTCACTTTCAGGAATGTGAACCTGTTTGTTGCACATCACTAATACTTTTTTTTAAAAAAAAAGTGGTCTGTGACTAACTGAAATGAAGCCTCTCTTGTCCTTCTCAGCTATAGGACCCTCTGCTGCCTCACGCTGAGAAACATCCACACCATGCACACCATGAATGGCCAGGATAGGGAAGGGGCCACTATGACAACAGTATTTCCTACATCAGAGAGGAAGCAGAGACCCAAAATTGGTTTCCTGAATGGAATAAAGGGCCCTAATGTTTCTCTCTGGCTTGTCTAGAACTGGAGGAATTGGGATTCCTTTTAGTCTATAAATGTGTTTTTAAAAAAAAAAAAAAAAAGTGGCTAAGTGGCTGCCAGGGTTCTGAAACCTTTAGTCTAAGAGATGATGCAGGAGAAGGAGGCAGGAGGTGATTGGAATGCAGAGAAAACGGGAAAGAAGCGGGAGGGGCTGTGTTGTGTGGACTGTGGCTTGAGCTTGAGTGGAGAGTTGATAAGCAGAAATCTCGGAGAAAATAACTTTATTTGGGAAAAGCCGCGGCTTGAGTGAAGCACCTATTACAGCTTCCCGAGAAAAGGCGGCCCGCTGTAGGACAGGCTTTTTTGTCACCTCGCCCTGGGGCGGCCAGTGCTGTCTTTTTGCAGTGGGGCTCTAGCCGGGTGGCGGGGCGAGTGTGACGGCTGGGGGTCCCGGTCCATGTCCGGGCAGCACAAACCTACCCTAAGCCCCTGCCCGGGGGCGCGCTAAGAGGGTAGCGGGAGGCGGCAAGCCGGGTGCCCACCGCTGGTTTCTGACCGCAGAGCGGCCGAGGAGTGCTTGACGCGACAGTTCCCAAATCAGAGTCACCAAATTTAGGCGCGAGGCGTGCGAGGTACCCCTCAGCCCGAGGGCCGCGGGGTCCCGGCCAGGCCAGAGG
>VWZE01006346.1:576931-589007 GCA_013396675.1 Eubucco bourcierii | reverse complement strand
GGAGCCCCTGGTCGGGGGGCGGGGCCGCCGCCCCGCCTCACCCGGGGGCAGGAGCCGGGCCAGACCCTGGGGCACCTTTCCCGCTTCGCGGGCTGACATTGCGGGGGAGGGAAGGAGGGTGACGGGCGGCGAGGCGCCGGACGCGGGACGGGACGCTAAGGTTCACAGCGACGCTGCTGCCCCAGGGTCTGGGGCGGGCGGCGTGTCGGGCGGCGCTCAGGTGAAGGGGCCGCCCGCGCAGAGCGGCGGTGACGCGAGCTGCAGCGCGGCGGGTCTGCCCCGCGGCCCCATGTGGCCGCCGCCGCCCGCCCCCGGCGAGGGGATCTGCCGCCGGCGCTGAGCGGGGCTGCTCGGGGCGGCATGCGGAGCCGCCGAGGATGAGCAGCCAGCGCCACCCGGTCAAAGCGCAGCTCCGGAGGTCGCTGAGCGAGCAGCTGCGGGACTCTACCGCCAAAGCTTGGGACTTGCTGTGGAGGAATGTCCGGGAGCGGCGGCTCGCAGGTCAGTCCCACCTCGCCGTGGTTGCTGCTACCTGCTCGGGGTCGCCTGAAGGTAGACTCTGGGGGATGTTCGGCTTCGGCGGCGCAGAGGGCTCCCCACTCCGAGGGGACGTCCAGGGAACAGCCGGGGCGCCTGGGGGGCACTTAACAGCGCTGCTGCCGCCGGAGCGCCGGGCTCCGTGCCTCAGCTACCGGCTCGGGTGCGGTTGGCAGTCGCCGGCAGGTCAGGCTGCAGGCAAGAGCGAGACGAAGGCAGGTCGGAACTCCCCAGCCCCGTGCTAGCAGCACCTGTCCAAGTCCTGGCGGGCATAGTGGGTGTAGTGCCACAAACGGTCGGGATGAGTTCTACACTTTAAGGTAGCCCCACGTAGGAGGCATCTTCTGAGCATCTCAGAAGTCATGAGAGTTGAGTTTGGTTGTGGAAAGCGGGCTCACCTGCCTGTTTGATCAGTTTTCTAAGTCACTTTCAGGTCCAGTTTGGTTATCCATAGGGTTTGCATGTGAGGAGGACCACAACTCCCGAAGGAAAATGTGGGGGTTTATTTATTTATTTACTGCCGGCACTTTTATAGCTTTAGGTAACCTAACTGCTATGGAAAACCGGACTCCTGCAGTCTCACCACCCCAGGTGGAGACCAGAAGGACCTAGAGCATGGCAGGTGCTCCAGTAGGTTGGGTGACATTCAGCAGCACGTTTGCTTTAGGCATGCAAACATACTAAGTTGTATTTGTAAAACGTTTAATGAAAGATCTAGAGGGTACGTGGAAGTGCAGGGTAGAGTTATTATACTGGAAAACAATACATCAAGATTTATGATCAGAATCACGTGTAATGAAGGCTAATTTGCAAAGATGGATTCCTCTGCCACATCCTACAGCATTGTTAGCAGATTGGCTGACCTTGCCTAGGGCACTGTGACACACTGGTATTGTATAGTACAGAGGTATATAACGTGTATAATGTAGGTCTTTATGTTTACAGTGCATTTGTTCTGATGTACATACAGTGAAAATAATAGACAAAAATTTCATGGTTGTTTTTTTTTTTTCCAAAATGAAAGTAAATTCAATAATTAATTACTATACTTGGTGGTTTTACAGTGTTATGGCTACCTAAAATATTAATTTGTCCTTACATGTAATCTACATGCTCCTGTAATAACAGCAGAGGTCAACAGACAGCAAGGATACTGTTGCCTATTTTTCTCATTTGGTCAAAGACAACTATTCCTTGATTGAGCAAAGGACCTGGGCAGGCTGCCATGAAGCTGTAGCCAACTTCTTAAAGCAACTTGTTATTAAAATTGATGGAGTCAGACTTTTTATTTAAGGTGGATAGAATACTAATGTCTTGGGTTTTTGCGTTGCCATAACTTAAGTGCTGTTCATAATATGCTGGTGAGACACTCGTGCCCTTTAATTTAATTAATTATCTGACAGCATAACAAAATGCATACAAATGACATCTGTTGATTCCAAATACACTCTCCTTCAGATGCTTTTACGTCTCTGGCATTTCTGTCCCTGTTTTCATACTTATATGCCGCTTTGCCCGCTGCAGTTGCAGTCCAAATTCCTATACCTCTTCCAGTTTTTGTTAATGAGAAGACAGGACTGATCTGAATGTGTCATTATTTGCTGGTTGCCAGACCAACTTCTCCCTCACAATAGATTTCAGTCCCAGTCAGGTATAGAGTTGTACAAGTTCTTTTTCTCTTAAGTTGACATCGTAGTTCAGCGCAGAATGGCAGAGCAGCAGTCTATCTGTTAACTACTGTTCATGATCAATGATCAAAACAAAACCCTCTTTAACCAGATTCCAGACATCAAGCCAAAGAAAGACTTGTGATTAAATCATCATTGTGATGATGGCTTTGCAGGCACCCACATAGTTACTCTTTTGGTAAGCTTCACTTTTTTATCTATTTGTTGAAGTTTTAGACACCAGTTACACAACAAACACCTGTAAATAAAGTAAGCACAAGACTGCTTGATTCATAAAACTGATATAATTGCTGAGGTTGGATGAGATTCTAGTGTACCTTCAGGCTCAGAGCAGGTCTGAGAGTAGGGTGAGTTACTCAAGACTTTCCCCACTACTCCTTAGGAAGAGTACCTCCCCTGTTGTCAGTGCAGTGGACCAGACAGCAGCAGTTCATGGTTGGGCAGTGAGTGTGTGAGCTGGAGCAAGGAGCTGAACATCGGCTAGAACAAGGAGAAAGCTGAACCTTGGCTTGGCTGCCTTCAAAGAGGCAGACAGCTTGGCTGGTTGCTGTGGAAAGTAAGCTGTGCATAAAAAGACTGTTACAGTGTACTCCTTCCCTCCCTCGCCCTTTACGGCAGAGATGATGAGCAGCATCCTGGCTCTCAGTGTGCTTCTGGGACAGGGTTGCTCTGTACTGTCTTTTATTCAGGAAAGATCTGTGGTGCCCAGCAGCTCTTGATCACTCTTTCTGAGTCACTTACCAGGATTTGTATTTTAAGTGATGAGCATATCTGTTACGGTGCCACAAATTGCAGCCTTAGTTTTCAGTGCTTTTTGTTATTTTTTGAGATATTTTGCACTTTTTATGTTTCTGCTATGCTTATGGTTTCAGTTTGGGCTCACAAACTGATCAGGAAATGTACTGGAATGTTAACTCATTTGTTGGAGTAGCAACCTATTCATCTGAAAAGTCACATAAAGTGCTGCTGGTTTTCTGTGATTCTGAACAACTATGCCATTATTGGAAACCATTGCTTTAGGAATTTGACTTACATATTGAACAGACTCTTGAAAAAAACAATGACATTAAGGTCATTCTGAGAGCTCTACTCAAATGACAATCACCTGTTACAGTAAAACATAACAAGATGTAGTTAATACATCCATTGTATGTAGGTAAAAAGTGCCAACCTTTACCTGGCTTTCTTTCAGTTACTATATAAAATAAAGTAAACCAAAATGCATACTTAAGTTTTGAAATTCAATACTTCATACTCAAGAAGCACCAGAAAGATGCCTGTTGCTGCTTTGTAGTTCTTTTAACGACATGATCACATCCCCCTTTTTCTGCACAGAACTTTTCTGCCTCATTCAGTACACAAGCTAACCATCCTCATTGCTGAATCTGCTAACATAGATCCTACTGTACTGCAGCTTTATGAAATCCTGGACTGAGCACAGAATTACAAATTCCCTCAAGTGCTCACAAGCATGGTGCTTAGGAGCACTGAATCTTGCATAGTTCATACCATGAATGTTTTAATTGTATTCCTAGAAGACATAAGGTTATGTTGTTCCCATTTTACAGATAGGAACCAGAGGCATGATGAGATTGAACTCAGGAATATCAATAACTCTTGAGTGTTAAAACTTGAATTTTAACTCTAATAGTCAAATTATGGTTGTCTGTGCTTCCCATTGCATGGGAAAAGGAAATTTTGGTCTAAAGAAGCCAAAATTAGGGCCCTTAAATGGAAAGGTGTAGAAAACCTTCTCTTGAGTAGCCTTAACTTTGGGAAGACCTTACACACTGATTTGCAGAGACAAGCCATATGTGTCTGTAATGTGTTTATATCAGAGATTAACCTAAACATTAACTGAAATAGGTTAGAAAATGGAGAATAATTTGTCTATCAGAAAGTAATTAGCACATTCAGCGCTTGACAAACACATGAAAGCAATGCTTATTCTCATCTCAAAAGTAACTCATGGTTGGTTTGTGAGTCACTGTGGTTTTACTGAGTGCAAATGTTAGTAATTGAACCTCTGGTGACATTGTGCATCCTGGCACCACTGATCTGTTGATCATAGAATCACAGAATCATAGAATGGAAAGGTTGGAAGAGATCTCAAGGATCATCTAGTTCCAACCCCCTGACATAGGCAGGGACACCTCCCACTAGGACAGGTTACTCAAGACCTCCTCCAACCTGGCCTTGAACACCTCTAGGGAGGGAGCATCCACAGCCTCCCTGGGCAACCTGTTCCAGTGCCTCACCACCCTCACTGGAAAGAACTTCCTCCTAATATCCAGTCTAAATCTCCCCTCTGCCAGTTTAAACCCATTGCCCCTTGTCCTGCCATTGCAAGACCTTCTCAGTAGTCCCTCCTCAGTCTTCTTGTAGGCCCCCTTCAGATACTGGAAGGCTACTATAAGGTCTCCTGGAAACCTTCTCTTCTCCAGGCTGAAGAGCCCCAACTCTCTTAGCCTGTCCTCATAGGAGAGCTGCTCCAGCCCTCTGATCATCTTTGTGGCCCTTCTCTGGACCCACTCCCAACACTTCCATGTCCTTCATGAGGAATATGGAAGATAAAAGTAAGTCCAAAAAAATCAGTGATCACAACCAGAACGATATGAATTTTAGCAGTTTTCTGTTGTGTCTGTATGAGGGCAAGAGCTCACATAATTCTGGAGCCTAATTTAAGAAGCATCAAATCTATAGTTGCCTTACAGTTTTTAGTTTCAGTTAAAGTCAAACGTTTTTAAGAATTTGATTTTGCAAGTGTGTATCTTGTGAATCAGAACTTGGCATCCTGAAGCCAGTGTTAGGGCATCCCAAAGGAAATGGGTATCTGGATTCCAGTTCTCAGAGAACCACAACTGGAGTTGTGATGTGGGACCAACCTGGAGCCTGCTGCGTGTTGATATTATTCTGTTGCTGCAATTTAAAATGTGAGAGGTTAATCTAAACAAACCTGTTAAAGAAAACAGTGGATTCAATTTTTATAAAATAACTTTGCCAGGTCAATTTTACATTAGGCAGTGTGGGAGACGTGTATGTGAAAAGTATGGTATTTGTTGTAGCTGGTTTGGTGGGCATACTTTTATGTTCTGCTATAAAATCATGCACATGCATTTTTAGAAAGCAAGGTAGAGATGTTGCAGTCTGTGTCCCCACCAGGACACTGCAGTGCACAAGACATTAATTCTCATGTATGTTGATAAGATATATGTATGTGAATTCCCCTGCTAACCCGACCCCATCAATGGGGAAAGACTGTCTTTTGTCAAGGAGAAAACTTATGAAAGATGTTCTTTATTCTGGATTGAGTGCTTCAGGGAAGAAAGAAAGAAAGAGACTTACTCATTTGGTCAGGCATGCCAGGAAATTTTCTGCTCTTGTATCAGTCTTAAAACAAATGTAGTAGCCAAAAGAGTAGTTACTGATTTCATAAATTATATTATGAATATATTTTATATATGTAAAATATATGCAATATGTTTTTTATTTGCACTAGAAGGGATTTTTAGGTGAATTTCTTTAGAGTATATAGACGTTCTTCTTTTCATGCACGTTATGTCAGTGTTCTTTAATTTCCATCTCCTTCCTTAGACACTCCCCAAAGACCAGTGGTTTGAATCTGAGAAAGGGGCAATGGTGGCAAAATAGCACCATTGTTCTGCTGCTGCTGGGTTCTCATGACCCTCAGCAACGAGAAGTTAATTCCAGAAATACAATTACAAAAATACCAATATGCTTGACCTGCAAAGTATTTCTGTATCAGCATGAGACTGTGAAGGGGGGTGATGGAGGACTCCCTACCGTCTCAAAGTCCAGAGAAAGATGTAATTTTCTCATATGCACTCCCATAGCTCCACAGCTGTTTGCTGTGTAAGATTTGGAATGACTCTGTAGGAGCAACACAGGTTTCTGAGGCTGCAACAATATTAATCTTCTAGTTTTATGTTTAATACATAAATTCTGCATTTGAACAAATCCTGTGGGATCCCTCAAAGACAGCTATATCAGAGATTATTTTCCTAAGATAAATTAATTTTTGATTGCTCAGTTTCCTAACATTATGAGACGTGCTGGTAAAATGGGGAGTCAGTGCTGGTAGGAGAACCAGATACCATTTGAATCAGTCAGTTTATATTTGATAGCTTTTTAGAAAAGATCCTTGACAGGTCTTCTTTCTGGAGCTTGACTGTTCACTAATTTCAATGACATGTTAACTTTTAGAAAGCATACTTTTTTTTTTTCCTAGAAAGTTGTGATGTCAACCCTTTTCATAGTACAACTTTCTTTTATTTCTTTATTGTTTTTTGTTACTGACATTGCATGGTTCATTGAGCACCACCTGCAAGGTTCTTTCACTTCTCAGTAGACAAATATCTCTCCTTATTTTTCTGCACATATACGTGGCCTCAGTACATTCCACCTGTAGGTATTTGCTATGTGGCTGGAAGAAGGCTGATAACCTCATCAGTATGCTACAGCATGGAGGATTCCTGTAAGCATTGTAATTATTGCTGACATTTGCAGATCATATTATTGGAAACAAATCATAGTACTGTTGTTCCAGAAGCAGTATATACAGCACAATATTGTTTAAGTTCCTGTGCATTTAGAGATCTTTATTGATACTCATATTTTTCTATGATACATAGGAGCCCATATAGACGTACAAATGCTTATTTGTCTGACATTAAACTGTAATGACATTTTGCCATCATAAGATTGCTTCTTAATACCAGTCATGGCATATTAAATTATGTTTCTTCTCAGTTATTTCCTGATAGGTGTTTTGTATTTGTTCATATGACTGTAATCCTACAGACCTGTTTTCATACCTCCATATGAATGACTTTATTTATAATAATAGCCATGCCAGGACATTTATATAGAACATTTATATCCACAATAAACTTTTAGCTGCTAAGTGAGCACCATAATAATTCCCATCAATACAGCCTTATTGGTGGCTGGCCAGTAAATTCCTAAACATGGGAAATTTCTGGACTCAGTAAGGCCCTAGAGACCGGACTCCCACTCTTCTGCTCTTTTTTGTGTGAAGGAAATAAAACCTATTAAAAAATGTCCCATATTGTAATATTAGTTTTTAAGGACTTTGAGAGCTTGGATAACTTAACAATTTGATTTGTGCAGTACTTGCACGCAGTGGGCTCATTTCACAGCAGTGGTTTGACTTAGGTTTGTCTTCTTGTGTTTTGTATCTCTTGCATTTCTTCTGAGCAGAAAATTCTGTCTTGCTCTTTCTGATTTGTTTTTCTGTCATAGCATAGCCAATTCCATTGCTGTAATATGTCATAATTTCTTTAAAAATAATCTCCTTGAGTGACAAGTCATCGAGAAACCCAGCTTTCACTTCAGTAGAAATATATTTTAATTGCAAATTTGAAAACCACAAAAATATAAATTTCAGTCTGAAATGACAGAAGACAAAATAAGTTTTCCAGATTCATGATTTTAAAGAAATGATGCCTGTCTTACGATTCTTGAAAATCGTAAATTTAGGTTGGGGAATATTACTTTCAATCAATAAAGAATTTTTGATGGTTTCTTTTGATTGTTACTGGCTAAAATGTTTGAGAGTGTAGGAGCTTTATTGACTGATATTTTATCATCCAGAAGAAGGCTGTTGTTCTGTAGCTTTTGTTTATACAGTTCAAAAAAGAAAATATTATGACAATCAACCAATCCTAGTGCAGCTTATGCTGTGCATACAGATTGTTGAGTGCAGCAAGTAGCTATGCTACAAGAGGGGATCATAAATATCTGCAATTTATGGCCCTCCATTCTAAAAAACCTCAAACTCAAAAAATCAATGTAATTAATTTCCATAATAATGAATTTAGCGTAAAATTCTCTGCCTGTCGTTCCAGTAGAGGGCAGTAATCTACATGCGGTGACATCAATCGGTATGTGTAGGCAACACACGCCCCAGCTGCCTGGTTTTATTAAGGTAGTGCAATATTCAAGGCGTACTGAGTCCCTCAAAAGTCTGCTGTGCTTTTTCAGCAGGGTTTAATCACATTTCAAAACAGCAGAGTTTATGCTGGTTGCACTCAGCTCACTAAAATGAATCACCTCCAGATACCCCAGTGCTACCAGCAGAGGTTTGCAACACATGCCCCCGATTTAATGCTGTCAGACCCCCAGACCGAGGAACAGTGATGCAGCTGTTACATTATTTGTGTCACTTAAAGCAAAAAACATGCCAAAAAGGATATGTTTGCCTCCCAAGGTAATCCCCCGAAGCTCAAAACTATGCAGTGCAGATATGGCCTCTCTCAGCTGCAGGGTGCTACTGTGGAGTGGTGTGTGCAAACAAACTATCTATCCTGTGGCATAGAGTCCTGAAATTACTTTCAGCAATTACTAAACTTAACAATGTTGAAGTAGACCAAAATTCACAAGAATTAAAAAATTCTAGCTAGCATATCAAAGAATGCTAGAACATACCATGCTGTGCATAGTCCTCAGAGTGAATCATGTTTCAATAGACATAATTTCACTGATACTTAATTTTTTGCTATTGCTGTTGTACAACTAGTACATAGAAATTTTTTTTTAGATCCAGAAATACTTTTTTAGAGATCTAGAAATATGTGGAAGAAGAGGCACTAAAACATAGACTCACTTCGTTTCCTTGAGCTGTAAGAATATGATTCCTATTCTATGTAAAAAACACTACAACGTGAAATTTAAGCTTAGCTAAAAATTGTTTAAACCATGAGTATTTCTTCAGTAGAAAGATAAGTTCACTAATTTAAAAATAGCTTTTTTAATTGTCGATCTTTAGCAAATCTTAATTTGTCATGAATTTAAAATAATGTTGGAGTATCACACACAGTATCACAGTATCGCCAGGGTTGGAAGAGATCTCAAAGATCATCAAGTCCAACCCATCACCACAGACCTCAAGACTGGACCATGGCACCAAGTGCCACGTCCAAACCCGCCTTGAACACCTCCAGGGACGCCTTGAACACCTCCAGGGACAGTGACTCCACCACCTCCCTGGGCAGCCCATTCCAGTAGCCAATGACTCTCTCAGTCAAGAACTTTCTCCTCACCTCCAGCCTAAACTTCCCCTGGCACAGCTTGAGACTGTGTCCTCTCGTTCTGGTGCTGGTTGCCTGAGAAAAGAAGGTAACCTCCCCCTGGCTACAACCACCTTTCAGGTAGTTGAGTAGTATATGTTTCTTCCATTGTTCAACCTAAATAAATCACACTGATGCTCTGAAAAGCCAAAAGGTGTGGTTTCTGGTGTCCCAGACCGTGCTGAAACAGAAGATACTGAACTTTCACAGGTCATCTAATAGATATGCACTTAAGAAAACCTGTAAAAGTGGAATATTGGTTTTGTTACATGAAGAATTTAATGGGAAATCACCTTCAACACAGAAGCAATAGTTCAGATGTACCTCATAGTATATGTCTGAGTCTAATCTGAGAGTAGCTTGACATGTATTTGGTCTTTTTTTGTAATTTAAGAAGAAACTCAGTGTGGCTGCCAGCTCCAAGAAGGGGTTAGCCTGAGCAAATCTTTTTAAAGGAGTTATTTCAAAGCCAGTTTTATAAATGGTACTTCTCTCAAAAAGGTGGAAAATTACACTTGGCATTACAAAGTCAAGTTTCTAAATAAATCTTTAGGAATCTTCTGCATTTGTTCATGGCTTGGACTTCCCTGAAGTGTGTTGCACACATGTGTAAGTTTATTTTGAATTCACTGCGTGGAGGAGCATTTGTCCAACTTTTGCCCACTTTTAAGTTACTTACAACATACTTCTTTCCCCATCCCAGTCCCACTCATTCTGATCTGAATGACGTGGTGTTTCATAGCTTATCCAGAATAACACTGTAGAATATTATTTGAAACTATCTGTTGTTTATCTGTCATTTGGCTGCTGAAAGAATATGTGATTGGCATTTCATGGTCTTGCTCATTTTAAGAGTTCTCTTTAATGTGAGGAGAGATTTTATCTAAATAAATCAATTTTACAGGGAGATTTTAACCATCAAATTTTCAGTAAGAAAGAAACCTTTCATTTATTGCATTGGAAAGCCCACAGCTGGGAACGCACCCATTAATTGACTCAAACAGATGGATTCTGACAAGTCCATGAACTACTCACACTACTTTTTTAGCAAATGTTTTGCAGCAATCCCAACTTGCAAATGCTGCTTCAGAAACAGACACAGAACTTTCTGTCTGTCTCAAGGCAGACAGAAAAGAGTAATGAGTGACTTCAAAATACTAAGGGTTGAGTATGTGTGTGATACTCCTTTGAAATTTAGGAAGGAGAGCATTTAATGGAGAGTAATTATGCCTTGACACAACAAATGTTTTGAATAACAAAGTCTTAGAGAGTAGACTCTATAGATACAGTGAAGTGAGGGTTTTTGGAAAAGGCTGGCACCACTTTTCTCAGGAGACAAAAATATTTTCCATTTGCAGAAATCGCTGTCTGAGAGAAGGTAAATACATATCTTCAGAATAGCTCTCCAAGTAGCAGCAATAAAAGAAACTGATACAATAAGCACTAGAGTGCTTGATAGTTAGGAGAAAACCAGTGGGAGGAGGACTAATGACTCTGTTCATGTACTTCCAAGTAAACCAAATGCATGGTACACATTATTTTTAACTTTTCATTTGCAGCTTTGAAATTGTACAGACCATCACTGTATTTCTGGTATCATGAGATTGCACAAATGACAACTAATTCCTCTTTTTTGCATTATTTATTAACTTCACCTTTACCACATCTTCTCTTACTTTCTCTGTTGATAATTTGTAAGCTCCATTTCAGCATTGATCCCATCAGGTACTTTTAAACAGGCTGGTAAATTACATAAGCAAAAAAACTGCATTTAAAATGCCAGTAATCATCATTAATACATAAGCAAACACACAGACACATTGAACCTTTACCTGAATTGCTGCCACATACTGTTTGGGGTTTTGCCCAGTTTGTTTCCTGTGAGAACTCTTACAGCTTTGTTATGAGTTAAAGATTTGAACCAGGGTTTTTTTTCCTGCCAGTTGTGTTAGGGAAAATAAAGAACTCTTACAGCTTTGTTACAAGTTAAAGATTTGAACCAGGGTTTTTTATGCCAGTTGCATTAGGGAAAATAAAGAGCAGCTTCTCCAAAATGAGCAGAAGTGCTCTGGATTCTGATGTAAGGATGGCTTTTCCTGACTTGATTCTGTCACTCCTAAAAATACAGAAGCATTAGTTTCTAGAGAGTCAGAAGTGTATATTTTAACATCAACTTGGCAAATGAGTGTCTTAGTAGTTGCAGTTGCCCTCTGTCTGTGTCCCTACCAGCTCCAAGTCCTTCTATTTCAGAACAAAACCAGTAATTTGATTGTGGCCTTAATTCAACAAAGCACTTTTATTCACCAAGGGCAGATCTTGCCTGACAAATTTAGTGGCTTTCTATGATGAAGTCACAGCGACAGTGGACAAGGGAAAGGCAGCTGATGTCATCTACCTGGACCTGAGTAAAGCATTTGACTCTGTCCCACATGACATCCTGGTCACCAAACTGGAAAAACACGGACTTGATGGATGGACCACTCGCTGGATAAGGAATTGGCTGGATGGTCGAACCCAGAGAGTGGCGATCAACGGCACAATGTCCACCTGGAGACCAGTGACAAGTGGTGTCCCTCAGGGGTCAGTGCTGGGACCAGTGCTGTTTAACATCTTTGTCAGTGACATGGACAGAGGAATGGAGTGCACCCTCAGCAAGTTTGCAGATGACACCAAGCTGTGTGGCACAGTCGACTTGCTAGAGGGCAGGGATGGCATCCAGAGGGACCTGGACAGGCTGGAGAG
>VWZE01006346.1:550027-576733 GCA_013396675.1 Eubucco bourcierii | reverse complement strand
TCAGAGGGCTGGAGCAGCTCTCCTATGAGGACAGGCTGAGGGAGTTGGGGCTCTTCAGCCTGGAGAAGAGAAGGCTTCGAGGGGACCTGATAGTAGCCTTCCAGTATCTGAAGGGGGCCTACAGGAAGGCTGGGGAAGGATTATTTACAAGGTCCTGCAATGACAGGACAAGGGGCAATGGGCTTAAACTGGCAGAGGGGAGATTTAGACTAGATGTTAGGAGGAAGTTCTTTACAGTAAGGGTGGTGAGGCACTGGAACAGGTTGCCCAGGGAGGTTGTGGATGCTCCCTCCCTGGATGTGTTCAAGGCCAGATTGGATGAGGCCTTGAGTAACCTGTACTAGTGGGAGGTGTCCCTGCCTATGGCAGGGGGTTGGAACTAGATGATCCTTGAGGTCCCTTCCAACCTTACCATTCTATGATTCTATATTTTGTAAATTGAAATGCTTAAGTGTTCAGCTTGTTTGGGCTCAACATAATACTATTTTTTAAAATACACTGTCTTAGAGTGGTAGGGTACATGGGTTCATCAGAAACGTGAAGGTGCTAGAACATTTATATTTCTGGCATATAATAAAATAGAGGATACTGTACCTAATCTGATTCAAATAGAGATTAAATACATTTCAGAATCTAGGTCAGACAAGACAGCACCAAATAAAATTGACTCCGAAACATCTGTTTCGTTTCATACAAACCCATAAACGTGCCTAATTACAAAATGACCTAAGCTGTTTCTTTTGAAGGCATCCTAAACGAAGACAGCAGGACAACTGTTGCAGAGCCAAGGCATATACAGTAATTATGACATGACAGCATATTAAAAAAACTATCAAATTCAGAGGGATTAAGAAACAGCTGGGATGAATTGTAGGTAGGAATTATTTTAAGTCTCTGGATTCTAGGTCATAATAGAGACTGTAACACAGGGCACTACCTCTGCCACTCCTTTGTGTTGCTTTCTCTTAAGGGAGGAGAGAATTGTGACTTTTAGAGGGCTGGAACCATTACCTCTTCTTTTATGGAAAGCATCAGTTGGTGCAGTCATTAGGGAACTTGAAACTGGGAAGAAGTTTATTGCTGCGACAGATCGGGCAACATATGGAAGGAAGTAAGACATCCTCCAGAGACAAATTAAGTTTTTGCCAAGGCATTTTATTGAAATTTTGGAAAATAAACAGGTCATTAATTGCATCCAGATTTAGCTACTGCAAGTTGTGCAAAGATGTTGCAAACCAGATGCTTTCCCCTACTTGTTTTTACAACCCTTTCTATTTATGGATGCTCTTATTTAATGACTTATTTCTTTAATAGAGGGCATTGTTTTGCACCAGGATTCTCATTTCTGAATCAGTTTTTACCAGTGGATGCCTGAGTAAAATACACATTCTACAAAATATCAGGGGATGAAACAGTCAGCAATACCATGATAAGCATGAAATAACCATCAGGAAGTTACAGAATACAGTAATTCTTGTTAAGTGAACATTTAGTTGTTCCCTGGGTTCCTTAACTCTCTTTATGCAGACTCTGCTAGTGAAATAGTAGAGGCAAAGACACCTATCCCATGGATGGCATCCTAAGGCCTGTCTTACTGATGAAAGTGTGAATACAATTCATGTTAGCATTTCCCTGGGTCTCCTGAGATAGGTGGCATGCCATTGACCTACCAGTCAGCTCTGCGTCAGTGTGACCAAGGCTGGATCCCAAACTGGGAATGTAGCAGCCAAGTAAGCTGTTGTACCAGCTGACAGAAATACTTGCAAAGTCTTCATTCCTTTTCCAGTTAGGTTTTGTTTAGTCCTCTGAGTACAGGTGTTATGTTATGCTCTAGCCACACAGTCTTGGTTCATGTTATAAATAACATACAGAGTTTAAAACATCTGCCCTGACCTCAAGGCAGTGAGTCTAGTGAGGGTGCCTTCTAAAAGGACTGAACTAGTCACACAAAGTCCTTTATAGTCAAGACAGAAATAGGTACCTCTGTAAGCAGGTCCTGTCATCCTGAAATAGGTGTGTGAGACAAGGGGGATGAATTCCCCTCCTATAGTGCTTGTTTCTTTCCATAATCCTCGCCAAGTGACGGCACCAAAGACCTACATGTGTCAGTGACAGGCAGGGAAAAAGCCATCTCTTCACCTGTCACCTGAGTGCATTTGATATGGATATCAGTGAACCACTAGCACTGCAGAAGTACAATTTTAGAGACTCCTGCTTATAGTGTTCCTGGTTTTGTTTTAAGGTACTTGCTCAAGTAAGCAAAGCAGAAGATCAGACTGACAAGGTGCTTGTGATTTCAGTGGCACTTGAATATCCACTTAAAGTTGTATGTTCCAGCAGTAATGAACCAGTATAGAGACTGGTGTGTAGTTCCCCAGGTCTTCTATTTTTTTACCTTTTTAAACATGGGAGTCATACTCCCCCTTTCCCAGTTAGTGGGAAGTGACTTAACCAAACTGCGGTGACTTCTCAAATGGGGTGGATGGTGGCTTAGCAATTTCATCCATGTGTTTCCTTAGGACCTGCAGATGCATCTCATCAGGTTCCATGAACTTGTTCACCTTAAGGTTCCTTATATGATCTTGAATCTTATATTCTCCTGCTTTGGCAAGGGAATTGGACTCAATGATCATCAGAGATCCCTTCCAGCCCTTACCGTTCTGTGGTTCTCCTGCAGTGGGCGGTTCCTTATTTCCCCACTCCCTACCCTTAACTTCTGCGACTCAAACAATGTCCCTGGAGCATTTGCCAGTGAAGACTGAGGCAAAAAAGTTGTTGAGTTCCTCAACCTTCTCCATAGCCCAGGCAAGCAGGTCTCCCATTTCCCTTGGGAGAGGATCCACATTTTCCCTAGTCTTCCTTTTATCACCAGCACATCTATGGAAGCCTACCCTCCTCTTTGTTGGGAGCTTGGAGGAGCCGATCCTTCTGTATTAACCATCTTTCCTGGGCCGCTCTTCCCTCCAGGGCTTTATTCCGTGGCACTCTACCAAGCAGACTACTGAAAAGGTCAAAGTCTGCCCTCTTGAAATCCAGGGTAGAGAATTTGCTGTATGCCCTCCTCCCAACCCTAAAGATCTTGAACTCCAAAATTTCAAGGCTGTCCTTGAGCTTCAAATCTCCACCAGCCTCTCTTTGTTGGTCAGAACAAGGTCCAGCATAGCACCTCTCTTTCTTGGCTTCTCTGTCACTTGGGCAAGGAAGTTATCATCAGCTCATTCCAGGAACCTCCTGCATTGCTTATGCCCTACTGTGCTGTCCTGTAAACAGATAGCAGGGTCCTCTTTGATGACCAGAAATTGCGAACCTGCTCCTGTCTGTCCACAGAGTGTACTTGAACTTCACATGAACGTTGTTGCTCCATTTCCAGTTTCTCTTAGGGAGATTAGTTGAGAATTACCTGTCTCCAGAAGACATATCAAAGTTACCTGGCATTGCTGTCCAACTAAGTTAACGGCAATGGCAGCAGCCATGCAGATTTCATATTGCATGACTTAAAGTGTGTTTTGAGGTTCACTTTTCAGAGTACCAGCTAGTTTTCTGATGTGTGAATATTTAATGTTCTCAGCACAGTGTCCTAGGTTAGAGCAAAAGTCCATCAGCCTGAGGTGTTCTGTTTTTCTCAACAGCAGCTAGTGGATACTAAAGAAAGAATGTAAGGACAGGACAAGTTTATGGTATGACCTCTTAGCTTCCAGGTTTCAGTAAATAGTTCTTTGCTAATGCTGTCAACAAGGTTGCCAATTGGGAACAAAGAGGGAGGTGTGCAGTGTGACTGTGCACTTCCTGGCTGAGCTACACCTAAGCTGCTGAGACACAGAGTCTGTTTCCCGTTTTTAATGTGGAGATGTGTAATCCCTCGCATCATGATTGCTATTTAGAAAAGTTATTTCCAAATCATTCACAGGTGTTACAGCCGCAGTTGCCTCCCTGTCAGTGAGTATATTATTTGTATACGAGTGAGTATATTATTTGTCATAACTTCCCCAGGACATAATCATAGAATCATAGAATGGTAACGTTGGAAGGGACCCCAAGGATCATCTAGTTCCAACCCCCTGCCATAGGCAGGGACACCTCCCATTAGGACAGGTTACTCAAGGCCTCGTCCAACCTGGCCTTGAACACCTCCAGGGAGGGAGCATCCACAACCTCCCTGGGCAACCTGTTCCAGTGCCTCACCACCCTCACTGCAAAGAACTTCCTCCTGACATCCAGTCTAAATCTCCCCTCTGCCAGTTTAAGCCCATTGCCCCTTGTCCTGTCGTTGCAAGACCTTGTAAATAGTCCCTCCCCAGCCTTCCTGTAGGCCCCCTTCAGATACTGGAAGGCTACTATCAGGTCCCCTCGAAGCCTTCTCTTCTCCAGGCTGAAGAGCCCCAGCTCTCTCAGAGAGTTGAGGAAGAGGAGGAAAAACAAGGACTGAAATACATGAACCTCTGGTTCATTCTTTTACAATCTAAGTACAGAATACATACAAAGCACTTCAAAGCCAGTTCTGATCTCAGCTACATGAATACAAATCCTGAGTACTTATAGGATAATCACTGAAATTTTAGTTTGGAGTAAAAAGCTTCCACAGCAGTGTGCTCTGGAAACAATTCTTCAGGACTCAGTTTTGCCTTAATTTCATGTCTTTATAGCTGATAATAGCACTTACCTGTCAAAATATAATTGAATAAGAGTGAAAAAAAAAAAAAAGAATCAACGGACATAAGTAGGACCAACGTTTGTCAAAGATCAGGTGCAATTTCAGTTCTGAAATTTTTAGGTTCCTGACAAGAGATACTTCAAAAAGGTCTTCTGTTCAGACTGCAGAAACCAGTGCTCCCAGAAAGTGAGCTCTGAAGGTGTCATGGAAAATCAACCCAAGATGAGTAGTTCCTTTTAAAGGCTTTGGCCAAGGAATTTTTCCAGTAAAACTACATTCCATAAACATGGAGCAACACCTAAAGCAGACAACAAATGAGGAACATGGTGGGGTTTATCTGAAAGAGAGCTGTATGTGGGACAGGGAGGAAGCATGAGGGATGTGGTAGGATGCCAGTGTAAACAGTGTAGATGGCAGTATTTTCATCACACTGGAACTGAGAGAGTAAAAGGAATTCATAATTGGTATGGACCTTATCAACGAACTGTCTTGGCCTGCATAATTGAAATGCAGGGAGAATTAACAGAGGAGAAGTCTTGGTAAGTGGTTGCTGGAGGAGAGTGCACAAGGGAGTGATTATGTATGTACAGAGTTAGGGAAGAGATGGAAAAAGAGAATGTTCCAAGGCAGTACAGCTGATTCAGGGAATGCGGGGAGTAGGTGGGAACGTCTGCTGGAGGATAATTGATCCTGCTTGCATTGCTGCAGGTTCTAGACTCTCTCTGGTCCTTCCTGCTCACTGGAAAGGCTTACTCAAAAGCAGGCTGTGGGGCAGGAGAAGAGCAATCTGCCTGCACTTTCTCAGGAGAAGCAACATGGTAGCTGGCAAGGGAGCTATGGGAAACCCTTTCTTCTGCATTGTTCATGCTGTTTGTCAGGCATCCACCATGAAAAAAAACAAGCCTGTTGACCAAAATTACTTTATGCAGTGAGACACATCATCTCTGTAGTGTGTATATAGTGCAGTGCAAACTGTGAGTGAAAAAAAAAGAGTGCAAGAAAGAAATACAGATTCTAGCAATGGAAAGCTTAAGTTGTATACAGCAGTTGATAGCTGGGAAACAGAAAACCCTGATCAGGACCTTGTCCAATTAATGAACATATGTTTATATATTCAGCATCTGAAGGAGACCTTCAAGAAGGCTGGGGAGGGGCTATTTACAAGGTCTTGCAATGACAGGATGAGGAGTAATGGACTTAAATTGGAAGAGAAGAGATTTAGACTATATGTTAGAAAGAAGTTCTTTCCAGTGAGGGTGGTGAAACACTGGAACAGGTTGCCCAGGGAGTTTGTGGCTGCTCCCTCCCTGGAGGTGTTCAGAGCAAGGTTGGATGAGGCTCTGAGTGACCTGTTCTAGTGGGAAGTGTCCCTGCCTATGGCGAGAGGTTGGAGCTAGATGATCTTTGAGGTCACTTCCAACCTAAACCATTCTATGATTCTACAATTCTGTATTACAAACTTTTCCACTGCTGGTTTATTGTGGAAGGTCTGTCAAGGATTATTGGGGTGGTTTCTAGGAGAAAAGAAAGAAAAATCTCAACTGTTGATGCTGCTAAATCTTCTGATATGAAAAAATAATAATTTAGAATTAAATGTTACACATATGCAGGGCAACTAATGTACTGTAGAGAACAGTTGGTGTAGATAATGCTAAATTCTAGCTTTGGGTGAGGTATAAGTGATGCATACATGTCCCCTATGCTTCTGGTGGGGTTTGTTTGTTTGTTTGTTTGTTTTTTGGGGGGGGTGGGGTTGTGTGAGACTGTTACTTGGACAACAGTATGGCTGAAATTATGCATCCAGCTAAGTGTACAAGCATGTTGGTCACATTTGCAGTGATGTAATGGGCCAAACTTAAAGCTGTGCTAGTGACCAAATTCACTACTTATCCATACCTTTTTCTGTGCAAGACCCATGCTTAGATTCTGGGATGTCCAAACTGGTAATCTGGGGGAGAAAATGTCGTGTGCACCCTGTTCTCTGGGACATGGGCAAGGCATATTTATTTGCCATAGCTGTGTACTGGAATCATTGCACTCGCTTGCCCTTGCAGTGATGGAATTGCTACATGTCAGGTGAGATGGTCCTACACTCTACAAGGGATGCTGTCTGCCACAAGGCTTAATTCAGTTTGCTTCCTTAAGGAGATGGGAGAGGTGGAGGCAGAAAAGTACATTGGCTTCTGCAGAGGGCATCCCTCCCAGGAACAGCTGTCACCGAACCATAGCCTAAACTCCCACCACTTATCAACCAAAACCCCCAGCTTTCCTGAGTCTCCAGGAGGAGGAACTAGCAAAGGAATGGCTTTGGTGTACTTCGTGGCTGTCTTCATGGTGATGGCTTGGGGGTTGTAGAAAAAAAAAGAAGAAAAAGAGAGCCATTTAAACAGAGAAACAAATGCTTTATATGCATCCTGCAGAGTACTTTCTTGCTTCCTAAGATGCCATCCAGCCCTAGACCCAGCTTAGCACTTAGTGCATATTGCTCGATAGAGTCACATGTACAAACACTTCATTGAGATTTAGAGCCATTTAATAACATGCTGAAAAATCTGTGGCATTGTGCAAGTTTAGGTAGTAAGTGTCTTGTCCGTAGGAGCCCACTATAGGTGAAGGACCATTTTGAGGGATATTTATTTTCTCCTTGGTTCATGCAGTTACAGTAGACTTCAGCATGCCTCTAGCGACCTGTCACTGCTTGTAGGAAAATAAATCTGCCTGCAAAATCGTTTTTGTTTTTTCTTTAATTTTATGTATAGGTACCAAAATAGTTAAACAAAGCAAAAATTACTGCAATCAGTCAGGAAATTGTTACAGAGACAGGTTATACAACTTCCCTGAAGTCTTAGTGCATGTCACTGCCGTGTAGTCCTGTGCCATAGCTATCATGTGCATCTGCATCGCTGAATAAGAGACTGAAGTAATACAATGCATGTATATTGACTCAAGGAACTTGGAGAATTTCATGTTCCCATGCACCAGTACCATGCTGCTGAGTTTGAAATAGTATTGCCAAGAGCTGTTCTGTCTTGTTGGGTTTCTAATTTATTTTTACAAAATCTAACTTTGGCATTTTCTCTCTAGCACAGAGAGATAAAAACCCTCTCTCAAAACCAGATCCAAACCTGAACATTTCCTCTATCGCTGTTTCATCGCCATGATACTGGGAGTCCCGATGAAAAGAAAATAAATAACAAAGTCCTCACGTGAAGTCTGAAGCTGAGACAGGAGTGTTTGCCTGTGGTTCAGAATGACACCATGAGTGGGGCTGTGTAGGGATTTACAATGTATTTAGGTAACATAAGAAACTAAGTTTATCTTACCACTTTCTTGTGTTATCACTGTGTTGTCCAATCATTTTGTCAGTGAGACGGTGAGATTAGCACGTGAGTTAGCCCACCACTACTTGAACATGCTTACACAGTGCCTGTGGATTTAGTTCTAGGAATTTGGGTGTAGATTCAGCAGATGGAGTAGTACTGAGAGTATGGAAACTACTTCTAGTTCATTCCTGTCATAATACTCTCCAAATGCTTTGGCAAAGGAGGTCTGCCACCTGGAATGCCTTTCTGTCTTTTGATCTCTATTTTGTACTCTATTCATTATCCAACCTCTTTTTTTTTTTTTTTTTTTTTTTAATGGTTAGTATTGGTTAATGGACTTTATACTGGGATGCTGGCTATTCCTGTCTTATGAAGAGTTCAGCCAAGGCCAGTGGAGTCTGTGTTCACATGCTGGTGTGGTTTGACTGAGAAAAAGTGAGATGTTTAAAACTGAACAGGAGTGAGACCATAATGCCTAAATTAGCAGTTAAGAACTGAATGAACAACTGTCCCCTTCCAGTGACTTTACCCACTAGCCAGGAGCACCTGATCCCTTCTAATCCCTTGGGAGAGCAGGATGGACAGGAACATCACCTCACTGAGCCTGTCATTGTGTCCAACAGACCACCAGCTCACACTTCACCAACAAATGCGACAAATGAGCGTGAAGAGGTCGTGCCCACCAAAACACTGGCTTTTCTGAAGGCTCCAGCCACAGACCACAGCAGCAGTTATTTTGATGCATTTATAAAACAGCAGTGCTGTTAAGATTCCACTTTTACATAGTCCATGAGGGAGGTACAGGCTGATTAGCTCATGTAAGAGTACATACTAACCACTGCAGGTCAGACCACAGTTCCATTATATGTTGGCCAGTGGGAAGACACAACTATCTTGGGACAAATATAACACTGGGATAGGCATTTTAGTGATGCCATATGTGTTATATAGCCTGCCTGTGTTCATGTGGTTCAGGGAGGACCTGAACCATGAGATGGAATTTTGTGCTTAATAGCGCTTGTTGAAGAATTCTAGAATTTTACCTAATCTGTTTTTCAACTCTTCCAATTTATGGCAGTCACAGCATCACAGAATCACAGAATGTCAGGGGCTGGAAGGGACCTCAAAAGATCATCTAGTCCAACCCCCCTGCCAGAGCAGGATCACCTATACCACATCACACAGGAATGTGTCCAGGTGGGTTTTGAATATCTCCAGAGACAGAGACTCCACAACCCACCTAGGCAGCCTGTTCCAGTGTTCTGTCACCCTCACAGTGAAATAATCTCCCCTCATATTTACACGAAACTTCCTATGCCTCAATTTCCACTCACTGCCCCTTGTCCTGTCATTGAGCATCACCAAGAAGAGCCTAGCTCCATCCTCCTGGCACTCATCCTTTACATATTTATAAACATTGATGAGGTCACCTCTCAGTCTCCTCTTCTCCAAGCTAAAGAGCCCCAGCTCCCTCAATCTCTCCTCATAAGAGATGTTCCCTTCCCTTAATCATCTTTGTGGCTCTATGCTAGACTCTGTCAAGCAATTCCATGTCTCTCCCGAACTGAGGGGCCCAGAACTGGATGCAGTACTCCAGATGTGGCCTCACCAGGACAGAGTAAAGGAGCGGGAGAACCTCTCTCAACCTACTAGCCACAGCCCTTTTAATACACACCAGAATGGCATTGGCCCTGCTGGCCACAACAGCACATCACTATCTACTATGACCCACAGATCCTTTTCCCCTTCACTGCCTTCCAACAGGACAGTCCCCAACCTCTACTGATACCTGAGGTTGTTCTTTTCCAGGTGCAAGTCTCTATACTTGCCCTTGTTGAATTTCATTAAATGTCTTCCTGCTCAGCTCTCCAGCCTGTCCAAGTCTCACTGAATGGCAGCACAGCCTTCTGGTGTGTCAGACACTCTACCCAGTTTGGCGTCCTCAGCAAGTTTGCTGACAGTGAACTCTGTGCCCTCATCTAGGTCATTGATGAATATACTGAACAGAACTGCTCCTGATACTGATATGAAGGATGTTTTTGTCCATTTATTTTGAAAGTGCCCCACAATCATTTCAGCTTAATGTTCCCAACTTCACCCACTCTGAGAAAAGACCCCAGTGTTACCAAGTGGTGGGCAGACCTTTGTAATGCGATAATAGTGTTTGTTGGTTTGCTTTGAGTTACTTTTCTAAACAGTTTTAAAATTCTCTTTGTTGTTTTTTTTTTGTTGTTGTTGTTCCTAATGAGCACTTGTATTGGATTTTCATAAACCTATCCAAGATCTGTTTCCTCAGTGCTAATTGCTCCATTAAATCTCATCTCTGCACTGTGCTCTGTGTACCTTTAGGGTGTTTTTTCCTCCGGTAAGTTATTAGCACTCAGAAGCTACAGTTTTAGTGCCTTCTCCATCAATATTGTAAGAATCTTCAGCGTTTCCAACCAATTCCTATTTTGACTGTCACACTAATTTGGTATTGTCATTACACTTTGACACCTTCCTACTCTATTGCTTTATAAAAAATCATTTATGGATGGTGGACAAAACAGGTTCCAGCCCTAATCTCTCCGAGAGTCCACTGGGAGCCTCACCCATTGTGAACATAGAATATTTATTACTGCTTTTGTTTCCTGTCTTTAAGCAGCCATTAAGCTACAAGTGACCTTTTCCTTTTTATCCCAGATAGCTGAACATCTTTATGTTCTCTTGGAGGAGCGTTTTTCCAATCTGTTACTCTTCATTTTGTTGATTTAACATGCCTGAGGTCCTCTACAGGAGGACTGGTGAAAGGAATCACTTCAGCAGTCTTGCCATGACCATCATCTCTCTGGCTTTTTTCATGTGTCCTTATTTCTGTAAGTTTGCCTAGGTGTCTGGTGAGGCAGTTTCCTCCTTTTTCTTCCTACCATCACATAAATGCACACAATTCTCTGCTTGTATTAGAGCTGCCTTCTGTGGTTTGGCCAGACCATTAATGCTCTTGTAATCAGGAGATGTTTTTTATACTGGTAAAAAATAAGTGGATTTTAAAATGCAAATGGTTAAGCCTCTGATGCCAGAACAAAGACAATGTAGCAGGGGGAAGGAATATATATACTGTAGTATTCAGAAGCTGCTTCTGCTCATTTGAAGTTTATCAAAGGTGTCTGTAAGTCTGTCCTTCATGCATAACATGAGTACTGCTTAAGAGTAATAATTTTAAAATTCACTATCAGACAGTTAACACAGCATCTGACTTGCCTCCAGAATAAATCAGTGCCACTTCCATCCCACTTCCTGGAGATGGCGAAATCTTTCAGAAACTGCTTTCCTTTTGCCCCAGTCTGATTCCTGGCAGCCACAGACAGACAGCAGAGTCACAGTGCCTTGGCATGGCCTCAGGAAGGTGGTCAAAGTGCTGCTGAGCCAGAGGGAAACATTTCTAGAAACTGTACAGACCCTTCTGTTTCATGCCTTGTATAAACGAGCTTGCAGCCTGTAGTAATCCCACCTCAACTCTCAAAGAAATGTCAGCAGGCAATGAACTTCTGCTTTTAAAAGTCCCAGTCACGGAGACAGGATTCAAAACCTGGGGAGTAAATGAAGCCCTTATTATTAACACAGCTTTGAGTTCTCTGCAAATAGCTTTTTTCTCTTCCCAAATTTGCTAAAGAAGGAACTGCCTGCTGTTCACACATGAGCTGCTGTGCAGGCAACTGTGAAGGCAGATACAGGTATGAAATATAAGATTTCTGGATAGAACTGGGGTAAGATATGTGGATAGGATCCAAATTAGGCTATATTGCCTATATAAAATAATGAAGTTTTTGTCTATAATATTCTTTGGCCTGCAGAATAATAGAAGGGAATCCAGGGATCAACCAGTTAAAATCAGATGTCTAATTTTTTTTCTTCTCCCAAGTTGAAAACAAGAGTTTCCGGCTTCTTCTAAATGTCACTAATGTTAATAACAACTGTGCTCCTCCAGCGGTTAGGAAACTGTTGTTCTCACAATGCCAGCACTTTCAAATGAAGAGAAGCCATCAAACTACCATTTAATTTTAGATGTAATACAACAAGATAAGTGCAACTAACAATAAAAGGGAAACAAGTCACAGTGGGAAGATAAAGTGACTGATTACTGTGAGAACTGCAGGTTCAATCCAAGCTCAAAGAACTCGGTGCCAGGTACAACATCATGGACCTATCTCACAGTTAGGAGGGATCCACAATAAGATGTGAGCAATCAGTCCAGAGTACATATATGTGTATTTCTGGGAATGCAAATGAAGAGGTGCTCTTCAAATCCATTTACCCTCTGCCTCTAGCATTGCCTCATGTATTCATGAGATGTGCAGAGGTCAAGGTGGTCTACAGAAATTCACACGTTCTGCTCAGAAAAGCTGGCCGTAAGTGGATAGTTTGTTTAAAGAGACATTTTAGCATTTTTAGAGTACACCACACTGTTCTCTCTAGCTGATCACAGCAGTCCGCTCTCAGTGAGAGGGAAGCAGAGCTCAAGTACTGCCCACGATACTTCTTCATATATTTGGGTAGCCATGGGGAGATTTTTCCCAGCATTTACCTTGCTCACACTAAATGCAATTTCAGGGAAAAAAAGTGGCAGATAAGCATAAAAATCAGTGAACAGAAAATGAAGAGTTGCAGTTCTGCCTGTGAATGCACACAGAGAAAAGTATGCATCCCTGAGCTGACTTTGTCAATTATACTAATTTTCACAGATGTCAATAGTTCTCCTCTGTATCCTCCAGAAAATTTCAGTATCCATCAAAACATGAATTGTCATGTTAGATGTGACACATAGGTATTACACTATAAATATAAGTGTGGACATTTATGATTCAGATTAGAAAAGCACTAATTCCAGATGTGGTTTTATGAAGGAATCTGCATTCCTGTGTGGATCAGTCGTGCCACAGGTTGATTTTCCATCTCAGGGACTGTGCTGCTGTTGTGACAGGCAGCAATTTCAGGTGTGTGCTGGAGCTCCCCCATAGCCTTCGTAGAATTCATGGAGTAATTTTTATATTGAAGTGTTTTTATGAGATGCATTAGAACGAAGTTCCATGTTGCTCTGTTAACTATTTCAGAAAAAGCCTGTAGACTGAGACTGAAGTATTAATTAGTGATCTTATATAACAGCTTGGGCCTCTGTAGGACTTCTTGTCCAAAGGACTGGTGGCCAAAGGGAGTTTCTCATTTGAATGGCATATTTTTTAAATAACCAGTGAGTGCCAAGGCAGTGACCAAATGAGGAGACTGTAATTTAAAAAGAATGCAATAAGGACTACTTTCCTCCACCACACACGACTTCCAAGTGCAGGAGCTTTCAAACAAGCACCG
Source organism: Eubucco bourcierii (assembly GCA_013396675.1). Lineage (NCBI taxonomy): Eukaryota > Metazoa > Chordata > Aves > Piciformes > Ramphastidae > Eubucco > Eubucco bourcierii. Next base: position 563,416 of record VWZE01006346.1, on the reverse strand, counting down.
TGAGACCAGCTAACTCTTGTTGTTTCTTGTTTTATTTGACTGCTATGTAAGTGCTGAACTGGAGCCAAAGAATTCAGCCTCAGCAGAGGCAGTTCGCAGCAGCATTTTGCCGAGCCTGGAGCAGCGCTCCAGCTCTGAAGTTGTGATTAGACCCTTGCATCCAGGAGGAAGGGAAAGACATTGCCCTGCAATGGAGGCTCCTTGTTCTTCCCTTTGTGACTGTACTCTGCCTATTGCTTACCCTCTGATGTTGGAAGGATGGGCAACCACAAGGGCACTGGAGCTGCTCTTTGTTAAAAGCATATAACTGGGCTTGTTGAGCCTTTAATGGACTTGGTCTCTAGTCATTACCTATTCAAACTCTGGCCTTGTTTGGGTTTTTTGTTTCTTTGGGCTGGCTTTTGAAGCATTGCATTTCTATTAAACTGCTTCCTAGTCTTTGGAAATGTCATAAGGAAGAATGCAGAATTCTGCTGGCTAAAAAAGTCATGCATTTTCCAGCAGAAAAAGAAACCCTTACAAAAATTTAAGCGGAGTGCTATGAAATGTTAATAATTGTTTTTTCCAGAAGCAGTAGCATTTTATAAGTAGAATTAGATGAAAGGACTGTAGATTAATCAAATAAGAATTTCCCTACGTGATGGTAATATCTCTTTGGATAAAACTGTGCACATCATTGACACTCAGGAGTCTCTGTGATATTTATTCTTCAAAAGACAGTAGCTCTGATCACTGACCATTGACTTGATAAGATGAGGTGGGAATGGAAATCATCTCTTCCCTGATGTCCAGGCTCTTTCCCACTCACACCTGTGCAGCAATCCTGCCTCTCTGCTATGTACAGCAAGGCAAGGAGGAGACTGGTCGTTCTTGCTCTTTTTAGGGGTATAGATGATTGTAGTGCCACTTAGTCTGTCTTGAGTTTGAAGTCCCTGCGTAGGTCTCAGAGAAGACCATACAACCACTTCTGGAGCCACATGTAGCAAGTACAAGACTTGCAGGTGCTGTGGGTGATAGAATCATAGAATGGTAAGGTTGGAAGAGACCTCAAGGATCATCTAGTTCCAACCCCTTGCCATAGGCAGGGACACTTCCCACTAGTACAGGTCACTCAAGGCCTCATCCAGCCTGGCCTTGAAACAGACCAATAATAATAATAATAATAACAGGTAATGGAGACTTTCAGTCTAGAGCAGTAATTTTAAATTTCCAGTACCATTTTATGGCACTGCTAAAGTCCCACGTCAATTAGGAATAAAATTCATAAGGCGTAATGAGAACAGACTGCATTGCAGTAAAACTCTGCCTTAAAGGGTTTGTAGAGATCTAAATTGTAATGAATAATTCTGACTGAGATGATGTTTCTTTCCCCATTCACGTTTAGATGGCTACTGTGCCCTGTCAAGCAACCCTGACACTTGTTTTTTTGTGAGCTGACAGGTAATGCTACTCCATGGACCTGTACTGGTGGGCAGCCTTATCCAAGTGTGGGGTGGGAGAAGAGCTCTATTGTGTGAGGGTGTGTCATGACATATTGCTGGCCTCAAGGCCATAGAATGGGACACAGACAATGTCACTGCAGGTAGGTGTCCAAGTGGAGTCTAGAGATCTGGTCAAGAGCTCTCATCAGTTGAGACAGGAATTGAGGCCCTTCTGCCCAGGTCTTGAAGCCACTTTGGCACTGCTGTCAGTTTCCTGTCCCTCAGCTTGATGCTCAACTCGTGGGAAGCGGCCTGGATGTGGAAGGTGGTAGCATAGTTCCTGAGCTGCATAGGATCTGTGCTGGCTACTGCCTCGCCTCTGCCTTTCCCAACCCTGCTGCTTGTCCATGTGTTTTGACACGAGCCCCTTTCATAGAATCATAGAATCATAGAATGGTAAGGTTGGAAGGGACCCCAAGGATCATCTAGTTCCAACCCCCTGCCATAGGCAGGGACACCTCCCACTAGTACAGGTTACTCAAGGCCTCATCCAATCTGGCCTTGAACACATCCAGGGAGGGAGCATCCACAACCTCCCTGGGCAACGTATTCCAGTGCCTCACCACCCTTACTGTAAAGAACTTCCTCCTAACATCTAGTCTAAATCTCCCCTCTGCCAGTTTAGCCGAGTGGATAGAAGAGCCTGCTCAGGCACTGTCGCTTCCAGTTCTGTGGCACTGTGATGTTGATTTCTAGGGCTGCGAAATTGTTTCGTGTAGGCCAGTGGTGCTCAAATCAAAAACTGTCACGATCACAAAAATACCTGTCAAGATTTACTTTGCCTTTTAAATAAGCTCATGCTAGGGGTTTATTAAACCAAATTATTGGCATGTTAAAATGTAATGGAAAATTATTTGAGTGGCATCCTAGGAGGCCGGTTTTGATATATTTTTACTGAAATTTACTGCCTGCTTGCTGAGAAAAATGGCAATGGCTATTTGACTGACTAAAGAAGTGGCATGTTTTGCAAACTAGGTGGTTGATATGTAAGACTAAATTAAAACAGATGCCTCTCTGTCTGTTAAAAGACTTCGAAATACATTGTGATGAGGAGCCTGAAGAACAGAGAATCTCTCCATCCTCTTTTCATCTTCCAGACTGTGACCAGTTCTACATAACATTAATATTAGGGACTTCTGGGTCTTATTTGCTGTTAAGTGCCTGCAACTAGGTGCTGATTTCTAGTTGTTTTTTTTCTTTTTTCATCTCAAGGGCTTAATTTGTTCCAGCGCTCGTTGTACCATGTGGGTTTGGGGATTCAGACAGCCCTTCTCTAAACGGACTCTTTCCTGGCAAACAAGGGTATGATTTTTAGAAAATTAGTATAGGCATCTTCAGAAATGAGTCAACAGCTGGGCTGCATGGAGAGGGCAGCCGAGGAAGAACAGGTTTTCTGCAGCCGTGCAGCCTAAGCCAGGCATTCTTGAGCTTTTTCTTCTTTACTTTGAGGAGCGGCCCGGTTCAGCCCCTCCGTGCTGGGTCAGCTCGGTTCAGTCGAGGGGCTGCCGGGGCGACCGGAGGCTACCGGGGCCGGGCAGGCTGTCTGCCCCGCTCCGCGGGCTGCGCTTCCACAGCTGGACTTGGAGTGATTGGCCCGTGCGGATCATGTGGGAGAAGCAGGAATTCTGAGTTGTAGCTTTTGGCACTCCTTTTTCGTTTAAAGCGCTTGCTCTTTTCAGCTCCCTAGGGCTTGTTGCCTCCCTCCTTTCATTACCCTGAGTATAATCTGGAGTAGCCACAGCAGAGACCGATTTTAAAGGAGCAGAGATGTTTAAGCAGGTGCCCAGGACTTCAGGCACGGGTTGTTACTACCTAAGTTCGGTGTCACCTGAGGGCCAGGATATGTACGTGAGATTCAATCAAACCGCCAGGCGCCCTCCCTACAGGATGAGCAGGATTCTTGCCCGTCAACAGCTGCTGACGAAAATCCAGCAAGGTGAGTTACTGGCAGAAGTGCTCCTTAGCCTGGCATTGCCGCAGGGTCTGCAGGCCCGTCTTTTTTGTGCAAAAAACTGTTTTTAATGCCTCGTATTTCAGGCTCTTTTCCTGTCTGTCCTGAACTAATCTGGCTTGACTCAAAGTTTAAAATAGTTGTTCATACCTTTCTGTTCCTACACATGCACACACACACACACACACTGAGAACCAAAAGACAAACACTAGTGCATGATTAGCTATTTAACTAAATTATCTTTTAATCATAAGCTATGCAGTACCTTAGGTGCTGAAGTTCGTCTTCTCCTCCTGGCAGAGCAGTTACTGGCATGAGTACATCTGCTACAATTGCTGCAGGTAAAATCTGCTTTGTGGTAAAGCACAGAGGAAAAATAGGTGATCTTCTATTTAAAAACAGCAGAAGTCTAGGAGGCAGCTGGGATAACACCCTTTGGAAAGAAACATGTACAACTGTCAGAGGATTAGGAAACTTGTCACATGTTCTTAAAAATAATTGCTGACTTGGCTGTCTGCAGCTGCCTGTTCAGTTATCAAGACAGTCATTACAGATTCATTGATTTTGTTTTTCTGATAAATATATCTACAGCACTAAAGCTAAATAGAGAGTGGCTTCAGAACAAATCCTTTGGCCTGTGCCTGCAATTAAAAATCATCTTCAGAATTGTTAACACTAAGATATAAAAGGCAACTGTACTGATTTCTCCAGATGAAAAAATAAATCCCTATATGGTTTTGTATTGATCGTAGTTTTGTATAGCATCTTGTTTACAAGAATACCGGTTGCCAAAGTGAATGTGGTCCCACAGGCAGAAAAAGAGTATATCATGCATTTGTCATGGAAAAAAAAAGGTTGAAATACTGAAGATGACAACTGCTTTCTTGACAGCTTGCAGAAAGGTGTTTGATTCTGCTAACCAGAAGCAGGCATAGAGTTAACTTGAATTTACTGTCGTATCTGGCAAATACCACTTGAACTTGGTGTGAGGTTCTGACCAGCAGCAGTTAAATGGAATGGCTAATTCTGGGTGTAAGATTCTTTATATACACGGCTGTCAAACTCTGGCAGAAGTACAGGGATATGGTGATGAAACTTTAATCACTTTTATAAAGAAAACAATACATAATTCTTTGGCCAGCTTTTAAAAAAAGATGAAAAAGATAGTTTCTGTGGCAATTAGGAAAACGTGGTTGTTTGCAAGGCTGACTCAGGAACTGGTTGTGTTTGAAGGATAGTGGTCCTCACTGCAACTCTGATTTCAGGAAGGATATTATGTCATTCTGTGTACCCAGTGTACAGCCTGGATTGAATGGAAAGAAAGGGTAATTTAATTCTCTCCAGGTTTATTTGAAAATGTTTTGGGTGCAGTGCTAGTACCAATGTAATTTTCAAGTAGCAGTGGTGGATGAGCTGGATTAACACACCTCCTCTAACTGTCATAGTGCTGTTTAAAGTTCCCTGTTGTCATCCAGTGGTGCTGAGGCTTTTGAGGGGCTGTAATGGGACAGGGAGGAGTTTCCAAGTTGTAACTTTTCTGCCTGCATCTTGTTGCATGGATTCTCAGTTTGTGATAAATGACCTCCTCTGCCACAGCTTTCTAACCTGTCCTGCAGAGAGCCATGGGAAATTATGTTTTTATAGGACCTTGATCACAGTATCACAGTATCACCAAGGTTGGAAGAGACCTCAAAGACCATCAAGTCCAACCCGATACTACAGACCTCAAGACTAGACCATGGCACCAAGTGCCAGATGCAAACCTGCCTTGAACACCTCCAGGGACGGTGACTCCACCACCTCCCTGGGCAGCCCATTCCAGTAGCCAATGACTCTCTCAGTCAAGGACTTTCTCCTCACCTCCAGCCTAAACTTCCCCTGGTGCAGCTTGAGACTGTGTCCTCTTGTTCTGGTGCTGGTTGCCTGAGAGAAGAAGGTAACCTCCCCCTGGCTACAACCACCCTTCAGGTAGTTGTAGACAGCAATAACGTCTCCCCTGAGCCTCCTCTTCTCCAGGCTAAACAATCCCAGCTCCCTCAACCTCTCCTCATAGGGCTTGTGCTCGAGGCCTCTCACCAGCCTCGTTGCCCTTCTCTGGACATGTTCAAGCACCTCAATGTCCTTCTTAAATTGAGGGGCCCAGAACTGGACACAGTACTCAAGGTGTGACCTAACCAGTGCCGAGTACAGGGGCAGAATGACCTCCCTGCTCCTGCTGGCCACACTATTCCTGATGCAGGCCAGAATGCTATTGACCTTCTTGGACATATCACAACTTGATGATGTGATATGTCTTATATTTCAGTGTATTAAATGTTTGTGATTTCTGGATCACTAAGAATATGTTACAGCTTCCTTCACTTTCTTATTGGTAGAAAACCTGGGACAGAGTCTGCTGTTGGTGAAGTGTCAGTTCATTAACAATGATGAAATTACGTGTGCAAATAGATGCCAGTGCCTGGGTATGAGCCCATATGTAGGAATACACACAACAATTTTGATAGAAACAGTTAGCAATACAACAACAACCAAAAAAAAAAATCTAGCTAGTATAACTCTATTTGAAACATTGAGGTTTTATTCCGAATCAAAACCCTTGACCCGTCAGTCATTGACAAGACTTTCATTGGCTCAGCACGTGTGTGCTTCAGACTGTAAACAGTGTAGTACTGCAGTCAGTCTGAGTCCCAGAGGGTACTGGAAGAGTCCTGCAATAGCAATGGAAGTATCAGCATGCCCTTTTAGAGGTTGCTGAGTTTTACCCAATGGCAAGTGGGATTCATTACTAATGGAGTGCTGCGGAGTAGCTAACCAAGAATGTATTTTAAACTAAATCAAAAGATGCAAGATGACAACCAAAGCTTCCTTTCAGTGAAGGATGTAAATTATTATTTAGTATGGATTTGTTTGTCCTCGAATCATACATTTTAAGGTGATTAAGACAATGTATTTGAATGCTGCTGCCTCAGTTCTTGTGTTAGTACCTCCCCAAACTAATAACTTGAATTATAGCACGTGTTTTGAGAAACATCCTACATTTTAATATTACTGGAACAGTGAATCCTGCCTGCTTAATTGCTTTGCTCAAAACAGATCTGCCACATGTTTTAAGTGCTGAGCTGCCTTGGGGCTTGTTCTAATACCTGCTGTCTACTTCTTGTGCACATAATTTTCAGTTGCTGGTTTTCAGACAGGAGGCACCCACAGCAGGAAACATGGAAGGTTTTGTATCAGGGGTATTTTTCTTTAGTGAAAGGCATTATAAACAAAATCATAGTGTATCCATTTGGTAGTGCAAAAGCATTGAAAGCTTCCATTCCAGAATATGAACCTGGTTCATCAATGCAGTATTATACAATGTGTTGTTGCAGCTACTGCTGTGTTTTCAGCCATGAGCTGCGTGTACGATGCTAAACGATGCTAAATTACTGTCTATCATATTGTACAATGCAGCTTTTCTTCCTTATTGAAAAACACATTTGCTGAGAAAGGTTGCCTTTTTATTTTCCTTTGGTGTTAGTTAAAAATAAACTAAATGAATCATTAGAGGAATTATGCTATTTAATCATTTCTAAACAGAAAACCACCACAAGGGAAATGAAAGGAACTAGACTGTTATTTTAATCAGATCATACTTTGAAAGTCCTAAATATTTACTTTATGTACACTACCAACTCCTTGAGGCAGAATTATGTGGTGGCCTCTGAGTGTGAGTAGTAATTATCTGTCTGATATTAAATAGGTGTTTTCAAAATGTAATCTTTTGATGATTCTCTTACCCCCCTAAGCCCGTTAGTTTCCATACTGAAGGGGACACGTGGCCTCAGCGTAAAGGAACAGGGTGTAGCATGCTTGGTCTGAGGTATTTATTCAAGTTGTGTATGCAGTAACTGTATGAGAATTCATTAATGATTACTCATGTTCTCTTTAAATAAATAAGGTGGTGACTTTCAAAAAATTATATGACATGAGTCACTAAGTTGTTATTTCTTTCACAGTACATGACTAAATTCAGTGCAGAACAGAAAATGTAAAAGTAGCTGTAGGTGAAAACTAACAAAGAACTAAGGCTGTACTATGAAAAGGTTAAATTGAAATTGTTGACTGTACAGCAGAAGTGGAATGTAAGTCAAGGTGAATGAAGCCCCATCTGCCCCAGCACAGCTAGACATCACATATAAAGAAATATCCCCAGTCATTTACAGTAGAATTTGATTCCAAGACTGCACTTTTAGTAAGAAAAGAATATAAAGAAACAGATGAAAATAAGAAAAAATCCTATTTTCAGTGAGTAAATTCCAGCTCACGGTGAGTAACACTGTGATTTGTCTCCATGTATGTCCACAGGCAAAAACAGTTAAAGGGAATTGTTCAATGGAGTCATCTACCTTTTCAAGGCAAACTCTCCATTCAATGCTCAGCAGATGTTTTGTACTTTTAAAAGCTGCAAGTTCAGTTTTGATCTTTTACTAGTACTGATACGTCTGTGTCACCTGCATTTGTCTGGTTTGAGCAAGCACTATGGGTGCAAACAAATGTGCTTCCTATACCTAGTACCTGGAGTACTGTGTGCAGTTCTGGAACCCTCAGCACAGGAAGGACATGGAAGTGTTGGAGCGGGTCCAGAGGAGGGCCACAAAGATGATCAGAGGGCTGGAGCAGCTCTCCTATGAGGACAGGCTGAGGGAGTTGGGGCTCTTCAGCCTGGAGAAGAGAAGNTCTATCTATAGTCCCTTTGGAACTAGTTCAACATGTTTAATTCTTCTGTTTTCTAAACACAAGTGTGGAAGGTGTTACAGAGGGATACAAGTGACTTGGCAAAAAAATGTGTGTTTTAGATTACTTTGAATCTCAGCTGTTAGTGTAAAACTGTCTGCAATATACTCCCATACTAAAGAGGAGAACTTGAAAGTCAAGTAAGTGGAAACATTGCATCTGTATCCTGCATTAAAAAAAGCCCAATCACATTCTGGATGTGTACACAGGTACAGATTATCTATCCATCCCTGGAGATGGGAAGCAGGATACAATTATATCATTATATATATATATAACATCTAAGAGGGCCTACAAGAAGGCTGGAGAAGGACTGTTTACAAGGGCGTGTAGTGATAGGATGAAGGGCAATGGTTTTAAATAGGAGCATGGTAGGTTTAGTTTGGACATAAGGCAGAAGTTCTTTACAGTGAGTGGTGAAATACTGGAACAGGTTGCCCAGAGATGCGGTTGAGGCCCCGTCCCTGTAGACATTCAAGGTCAAACTTGATGGTGCGCTGAGCACCCTCATCTCGTTGGAGATGTCCCTCTGCATTTCAGGGGGTTTGGACAAGGTGATCTTCAAGGGTGCCTTTCAACCCAATGCATTCTATGATTCTGTAGATTAAGACAGAAGTTTTGTTCAGACATACAAAGAGGACAAAATGTTTTTGCTCAGGTAACCTAAACCATAGCACTTCCTAAGTTCTGGATGCTGGCCACTTTACTTACACACTATTAAACCTCAGTATCTGAACCCAGGAAAGTGGAAGATTAAGCAAAAAGATTCAGACTTAGTGGTAATGATACAGAACATTTCCATTTAGGTCATCTCTTGACTAGTGCAAATGACCTCTTGCTTCTTGAGCTGGTGAGATAAATCATGGCAGTAATGGTTTGTAGCTCCCATTCAACCTCTGTGCCTGTGCTTGAGATGGCTATCTGTCTGTGCTCCAGCCCAGGCACAGAGAAGAGGTGGTCTGGTCTGGGGGCCAGGGTGACCCAGGGCACTGGAAGGAATGTCCTTAGCTGCAGAGCTGCCATACAGACCACCACCAGGACATGGTCCATCACTGTCTCCAGTGCTACACATGTGTGGGGCAGGTGTGCATTCACAGTACAGGGATCTTTTGGTTGATGAAACAATACCAAGTCTGGACAAAGTCTGCAGACACTGTGCTTTTTAGATCATCTGAAGGTCCATTGGAAACTGATACCCCACATCATATGCAGCATCTTTACCATCCTCTTTCTTTCCTTATATACTCTTTCCTCAAGTCCTTAGCCCTAAAATTGTAGAAACTATAGAGCTTTTCAATCCTTAATTGTAGGATTTCATGTACTCTGAAGTAATAGAATCATAGAATGTTTTGCATTGGAAAGTACTTTTAAAGGTCATCTAGTCAACCTGCCCTACAGTGACTGCGAACATCTTTAACCAGATCACATTGCTCAAATCAGATTGTCTAACCTGACCTTGCATGCTTTCAGAGATGGGATATCTACCATCTCTCTGACCAACTTATTGCAGTGTTTCCCCACCTCCATTATTAAAAAAATCTTTTTTTTTTTCCCCAGAACATAGATAATCTCAGGAGATGTGGCATAGATGGCTGGTTTGTGAGGTGGATTGAAAACTACCTCCCCAACAGAGTTCAGAGAGTTGTCATCAATGGCACAGAATCAAGTTGGAGACCTGTAGCCAGTGGTGTTCCCCAGGGATCAGTACTGGGCACAGTTTTGTTCAGTATCTTTATCAATGACCTGGATGAGGACATTGAGTGTATCCTCAGCAAGTTTGCTGATGATACGATATGGGGGTGTGGGGGGTGTGGGGGGATTTGTGGCCTACAGCAATGTGCCCTTGTGGCCAAGAAAGCTAATGGCATCCTGAGGTCCATCAGGAAAAAAGTACGGCCAGCAGGTCTAGGGAAGTTCTTCTTCTCCTCTACTCTGCCCTGGTGAGACCATACCTGGAATACTGTGTCCAGTTTTGGGCTCCCTAGTTCAAGACAGACAGGGACCTACTGGAAAGAATCCAGTGGAGAGCCACAAGGATTACTGGGGGACTTGAGCATCTGCCCTACAATGAAAGACTGAGAAACCTGAGGCTTTTTAATCTGGAGAAGACTGAGAGGAGATCTGATCAATGTCTATAAATATCTGAGGGATGGGTGTCAAGTGGATGGGGGCAGTCTCTCTTCATTGGTTGTCAGCAATAAGACAAGGAGTAGTGGCTACAAACTGGAACATAGAAGGTTTCACCTTAACATGAAGAGAAACTTCTTTACAGTGAGGGTGACAGAGCACTGTAACAGGCTACCCAGAGAGGTTGTGGAGTCTCCTTCTCTGGAGACTTTCCAAACCCACCTGGATGCACTCCTGAGTGAACTACCCTAGGTGATCCTGCCTTGGCAGGGAGGTTGGACTTGATGATCTCTGGAGGTCCCTTCCAACATCTAATGTCCTGTTATTCTGTGATGCTATGATTCTTTATGATATCTAGTCTAAATCTCTGTTTCTTTAAAGTCATTAGCTTGTCTTGCTGCAGCAGGTCTTACTGAAAACACTGTCTGCATTTTTGTGATAGACCCCCTGTAAGAACAAAAAGGCTATGATAAAGTATCCCTAGAACCTTCTGTACTCCAGACTGAACAAACCCAACTCTCTCAACCTTTTTTCATAGGAGAGTTGTTCATAGGAGAGATGTGATTATTTTTCTGGCTGAACTCTGGGCTTGCTCCAAGAAGTCTGTGTCTTTCCTGTGCTGAGGGCTCTAGAGCTGGACACAGTACTGCAGATGGAGTCTTATCAGAGCAGAGTACAGGGGGAGAATCTGTTCACCTGACCATTGGCCATGCTGCTTTTGTTCCAGCTCAGGATGTGGTTGACTTTCTGGGCTAAAAGCATACGTTGTCAGCTCCTGTCCAGTTTTTCATCTACCAGTAACCATTAAGTCCTCCTTTGCAGGACTACTGTCAATCACATCATCCCACAGTTCATATTGATACTCAGGATTCCCCTGATCCAGGTGCAGGACCTTGCCCTCGGCCTTGTTGAATCTCATGACAGGCTTTAACCTCAAGCCTGTCAAGGTCCTGTGGGAAGGCATTCCGTCCCTCTGATGTGTTAACTGCACCACTTGGCTTGGTGTCATTTGCTGACTTCCTGAGGGTACACTCAGCAAGCATGGTTGAAGTGTTTGAGTGACACTTTCACATAAAAAAATGTGAACATCTCGAAAGGTATTTATAAAGCCTGAGATGTGTTTATATTTAAAAAAATAAATGGTAGTGAGAAAAACATGCTTGATTGTGCTTTATAGAATCATAGAATCATGGAATGGTAAGGTTGGAAGGGACCTCAAGGATCATCTAGTTCCAACCCCCCTGCCATAGGCAGGGACACCTCCCACACAGGTTACTCAAGGCCTCATCCAACCTGGCCTTGAACACCTCCAGGGAGGGAGCAGCCACAACCTCCCTGGGCAACCTGTTCCAGTGCCTCACCACCCTCACTGCAAAGAATTTCCTCCTAATATCCAGTCTAAATCTCCCCTCTGCCAGTTTAAACCCATTGCCCCTTGTCCTGTCATTGCAAGACCTTGTAAATAGTCCCTCTCCAACCTTCCTGTAGGCACCCTTTAGATACTGGAAGGCTACTATCAGGTCCCCTCGAAGCCTCCTCTTCTCCAGGCTGAAGAGCCCCAACTCTCTCAGCCTGTCCTCATAGGAGAGCTGCTCCAGCCCTCTGATCATCTTCATGGCCCTCCTCTGGACCTGCTCCAACACTTCCATGTCCTTTCTGTGCTGGGGGTTCTAGAACTGCACACAGTACTCCAGACATCAGGATATTTGAAAGAGAGAAACTCTTACTGAATCTACTGCCTGCCAATGGGGTTCAAATGCTGAAATTATCAAGAAATACCTGTGTGGTACTGGAGATCAGTCACAATGATGATAGTGGTTTCTTCTAACTGTATAGCTTCCCAACCACTAAGTGCCTGTGACACTTTTGCTGATACAGGTTGGACACCAAGAAGTAAATCTTGGCTTGTCTTTCAAATTAGGGGACTTTTACTCTCAATTTTGCTGAAAGCAGGATTTCAGCCAAGGTGAAATCTTAACTTGAGACATTTTTGTTTTGAAATTGTTAGTGGTGAAATGAACAGCTGCCGGTACGCTATTTATCTTCTGTATTGGTCACTGAGGAGATCTTTAATTTTCACATTAACTCTATTGTATCATTAAAGCCAGTAATGTTAAAAGACATCTGAGCCAATAAATGCAATTGATATACTCAGTAAATGAATCATTAGAGTAATAAAAGTTGGTTGCTTTATTTTTAGTTTAAATTTAGAAAAAGTGATAAGTCATGGGTATATAAAATGCTACTTAATGAAAGTGAAATGGAAATTACGTGCAAAAATAGATTAATTAAGAGACTCATTACTAGGAGACTCATATTTGTATTTATACATAAATCTCTGAAATTAAAGCATGGTATTTGTACTGTAATCATGGTGAGTACTAATTAAAAAGAATCTGCAGTTCTAGGTTCCATCCAGACACTCTTTTTCACTCTAGGCAATGTATCTTGTGGAGTTTCTTTCATTTTGCTTCAAATGCAAACTGTGAAGTCATTGACAGTGCCTTAGCTATTGTCATTGTTTTTATCTTTTGCATATCATACAATATTCTCAGACTTATAGTTGCACTTAAACAGCTATAGGAACTGTTTCATATACATACATACATATGGACAGGCTGGAGAGGTGGACCCAAGCCAACCTCATGAAATTCAAGAAGGCCAAGTGTAAGGTCCTGCACCTGGGTAGGCACAATCCCAAGCACAAATCCAGGCTGGGTGGTGAACGGTTGGAGAACAGCCCTGAGGAAAAGGACCTTGGAGTCTGGGTTGATGAAAAGCTCAACATGAGCCTGCAGTGTGCACATGCAGCCCAGACAGCAACTGAGTCCTGGGCTGCATCAAGAGCTGCGTGGCCAGCAGGGCAAGGGAGGGGATTCTGCCCCTTTACTCTGCTCTTGTCAGACCCCACCTGAAGTACTGTGTGCAGTTCTGGAACCCTCAGCACAGGAAGGACATGGAAGTGTTGGAGCGGGTCCAGAGGAGGGCCACGAGAATGATCAGAGGGCTGGAGCAGCTCTCCTATGAGGACAGGCTGAGGGAGTTGGGGCTCTT
>VWZE01006346.1:521944-549918 GCA_013396675.1 Eubucco bourcierii | reverse complement strand
AGGTTGTGGCTACTCCCTCCCTGGAGGTGTTCAAGACCAGATTGGATGAGGCCTTGAGTAACCTGTCCTAGTGGGAGGTGTCCCTGCCTATGGCAGGGGGGTGGAACTAGATGATCCTTGAGGTCCCTTCCAACCTCCCATTTTATGATTCTATATACACACATCACGTACATTTAGAGTAATGCCTAAGCCTCTAATGGAAAGGACTGAGAAAATAAGTCCCTTGTAGTTAGGTTGTTAAACAGTTGTCCATAGTGGACATTGTTATCCCTTGTAACAGCTTCTTTCAAGGATAAGATGATGAGTTGTACGGTCTATGGGCTTGATCCAGTATATTCCATTTGGGTCATTTATTATTTATTCTTGTTTTATTGGTGTTTGAATGTGGGCAAGTTAGTAGATTGTCATCTTCATGCCTTGCAAAATTCTAATGTGTTGTAGTTTGGGCTTAAAAATCTGTTGATTTCCCCTTTCAGGTTCAGTTCAAGGGGTCAACTGAGCTTACTAGAGTAGATTGTTGCAACACTAATTGCACATCATAGTAAAGTAGGGGAGAGATGGGCTTGAGCACCTTGAGCTGGACTATTTAGAAACTATTGAAGAGCAGACAGCATGATTCTGAGAACTTGGGAGCATTGTGGCTTAGCTGAAAAGAATGTGTGTGACTCAATCTGAAAATATCTTGTGGCTTTTCATCTCTCATCTGTTATAGGACTGAGGAGATTAATTCTACTGGGAGAAGAAAATAGCACTTCAGACTACATGAGGTTTTCACTAGCGTACACCTGCAGATGAGCAAAACTTTCTGTGCCTGTGATAAGTTAGGCAAACTTGGAGAAATAACAGTTTAAAATACAGGCTGTGTGGTACGTCTTAAGTAAATATGATCTGCTAAGAATGGAAGCTGACTTGCTGGAACATACCAGACACTTTGCTTTCCACTCAAAGTGCTTTGCCAAAGAAGGACTCAGCCGTGTTACTAACTTAGATGAATCTTCCTCTGTACTAAAGGAGTGTAATAATAAAGTCTAATAATGTCAACTGGTATTGTTTTAATGAGCTAGATACTACAGGCCTTTGGCAATAGATGTACTTTCTTTTAATAGGATTCTAGATAGAGAAAAGTCTGCTTGTGTGAGCAGAGTTTTCAGGATTTGGAAGCGAAATATGTATATACATTTTGTTGTCTCATTTAGTTCTAACAGCCTTGAGAGTATCTGAATTTGATGTCAATGTGTCACTAATGTCTTTCATGATTTGTTTATTTTATGATTTGTGCTGTGCTTGTTTTTGATTCTCTATCACTTTAGTGGTTTAGGAATATGGTAAAAAAGTAGGAAATTCAAAATGGAATCTCTAATTTTATTCCAACATTTATCCTCCTTAGCCACAAACATAGACCCAGCAACATCCCCCACCTCTTAAACCTACCATTTTCTGGGAGACTTCTCAGCTTCCTTCCTGAAGTCACATTTACAGGAAAATATGGCAACCTCTCATTAAGGAAAGGCATTTCCTTAAAGGATGCGGTACAGCTTTTGCTACTGAATGTGTCCAGAAGTGGAGATGGCAGTACAACTTCTACTATTCTGTTGGTGCTTCTCTACAAAGGAGCTGCTGCTTCTACAACCCCCCCGCACATACTATTTTTCTTAAATCTCTAACAGATTTTTTTCCCCTTCATTACTACATATATCTTTTGGACCACTACTTCAATGTGCATTGTCTACATTGTGCAGAAGCTCTTGCTGGCAGGCGTTAGGTCTTAACACGTCATGTTCCTGTGTTGGAACTAGGCCTATGGGAGTAAAATGTCTCTCTGAGTCAACATGAGCATGTCTGTACTGATGAATAAGAGGGATGGGAAATGAGCTGGAGTACTCCCTGCCTTCTGTTTTTGCCTTCTCCCGATTGCTGAACCCAGAACAAGTTTATGGGAGAGAGGACTAGTCCTGGGCGGTGCCAACATGATCTGAGTGATGCCACTTGTCTGAAAAAAAATGAGAGTCAGGCTTTTATTTAGTAGTATAAGCACTATTGTCACAGAAGATAAAAAACAAGAAGAAACCTTGCTCCAGATGTCTAAAGATTTAACATTACTGCTTCTGTAGCATTTACCCCAAAAGATGTAAAATTCCCTGCTGTATTACAGTCTTGAAGGCTTGAAGTTTCTAAAGGAAATGCACTGAAGGGAAAGTATCTATCATGAGCTGCCTTCTCACTCGTGTGTAAAAGCAGAAGTAAATTCTGTTAAAAAAACCAGCTACTGAGGTCTTTTCCATGATTTCATACTGTGCAGCAGACAGTTCATATGAGCTAACCACAACCCCAGCCTTCTTTTGAAATCAATATCCCAAATTTCTGTGTAATCAGAACCTTCAAATAACCAACTCCAAATGATTAGATCACGTTGCCTGTTCAAATAACTGTAACATATCAAGCATCCTTTCAAAGAACCTAAGATTTGAAACGGGACCAAAGAGGTACAATCGCTGTAGATTTGAGAAGTATCTCTGTCAGCACTCAGATGGCACAAGTGTAGAGCTTGTGTGAAAGGCACAGTCCTTTTTGCATACTTTTAGCTTCAGGAAGTAACAGAATGCTTAGTTTTTCCTAGTCTGCAACTGGTATGGGAGTGGGAGTCTGGACAGGGCAAGACTGAAAGCCACACAGTGTGGCTTTTTCATAATATTGCCAAATTGGCAAACTAGAATGTTCTGTGGGATGAATCTAACTTTTGTGTCTTTAATAGCATCTGATGGTGGCAGCTGAATATCTAATCATTTTGTGACCTCAAAGATAATGGCCTTCCCTTCCTGCAAACATTTATTTGAGGAGAATAATGTAAAATGCAAAAGTTAATGTTTGACACAGATGGTGAGACATTAAGTCCTTGGATTCTGACTTTCTCTTTTTTTTTTTTTTCATAATTACAGTGGTATTTGTATATATATTTCTGAGTTTTCAAAATTGCTATTCTGTCAACCTCACTTCATTAAAAGCATGGTAGTCTGCCTAGGTCTTATCCAGAGTTAAAAGAAATTTATTTTCTTTAAAATTCACCAAGCATCAGACTATATCTGTTACAGGAGCCCCTTCCAAATTAACAGGCTGAAATATTCAGAATCCTTTTTTCAAAACTGCTTTATCATTCAAACTGCTGATTCTACATTAAAACCAGATCCTCCTGCCAAAACCTGAACCATTGCTGTATTTCACACCACTGCCTGAGTAACGGAGCCTGGATCAAATAATAGTACTAGTGCTGATTCATGGATGGCATTTTCTATCTTCATCTAGTGCTTCATGCTGAAAGCCACAGCTGTCTTTGTGCTGCCAATGGCTGTTCAAACATTGCATAAGTTCCACTACCTAAGGAAATGTGTGGCATAGGTTCATCTCTGAGATACTTAAGGCCATCCTCCCCAGCAGCTCACAGCTCTGATGTACTTATTGAGAGGCTGCAGGAGGCAATGGTGTGCCCCTGCACGAGGCATGAGGCAGCTTTGTATGTTCAGACCAAGAATGCTTTATTCACCAGCAGCTTCTAAAGGAAGGACGAAAGTTCCAGTGACATTTTAATTCTCTTTTATGTGGACCTATTTTTAGATGGTTCTTCTGCCAGTCATATCAGACACTTTCTGTCTTTTGAGTTTTCACTGAGCCACATAATAAGCATTTCAGCTCCCTGGTGCATAATGGCACTGTTACTTGATGAAAGTCTTACTATTTCAAGTGGCCTCTTATCTTAAGATCAGTTCATTAGTTCTGGCCTCTGAAGTTTGAGAGGAAACAATTGCAGTTGATTTAAAAAAAAAAATCTGATTAAGTGGGGGGAGGGGAATTGGTTGGGGTTTTTTTGTGTGTGAGGGGGGGAGTTTTGTTATTGTTGGTTTTGTTTGATTGGTTGGTTGGTTTGGGGGTTTTGTTTGTTGGGTATTTTTCAGTAATACTTATTTTCTGTAATACTGGGTTCTATTTTAAGACAAAATAGAGGATCCATATCTCAAGGCTGTAATCTGTCTTCTGACAGAGTTACTAAACTGTGTGAGAGAACTGGACTATAACTTGAGGGAAATGTAGTACCTTTTCTGTTAGTTGGATGATTTTTTTAATCTGACAGTGAAAACCACTTTGCACCTCAGGTACACAGAGAAAGCCAACAGGAATGAGAGCCACAAGGAGGGGTCACTTGTGCTTCTGTTAGCCCTGTTATATACCACTACCTTTCACAGTTCCAGGGTCCATTCTTGACACACAGGGAGTGACCCTGCGCGTGCCCCAAATCCCACCCGTGAAGTATTGCTGTGGCTTCGTCACTGCTGGCAGCCAAACTTGCTGAGGGTGCATTGCTCTGGTGCACTGGACATGAGACATCAGATAGATACATATTAGAGCTCACTAAGATCATTTCAGGCAATTGAGTTGTGGTGTAGATGCTCAGTAGCAAGTTTGCTTGGTTTTATCTATCTGTCTAATGGACCTTGTATAGATATTTTAGTACCTATATTATAGATATAGGTACTTGTATATATATTTATATATTTTTCTAAGCCTAAAAATTAGAATTCTGAGGGCATTGGACACTTTTGAGTACAGTAATTTAAACAGTTAGCAGTTGCTGGAAGGCAAAATGATCCAGAATTTTCTCATCCACTCAGCACAGCAATCTGCCCTCCTGTTTTTGCAGAATATCCTGTCAGGTCTAAGAGGTGTGAAACAAATACAAATCTGTAGTCATTTAACTGATTGATATAGAACTCAAGATTTCCAAAGATACTGAAGCCAATAGTTTTGCCATGATTTCACCATCCTGCTTTTCCTGATTCTGACAATACTCCTGCCTGCACTTTTTTGGCACTGGAGGAGCCATACTCCAGATATCTTCATTCATTAGCTCTCCAGTAGCCTCCAATTAGGACCACCAGGCAGAACTGCTCAAGGTGTCTGTGTCTGGACTGGCTCTACAAACAGCAGCCTGTGAAATGTGTGCTATAGGAAAAAAAAAAAAGAAAAAAAAAAAAAAGTTTATTTTGTTATAGCCCTGATTTGGGAATGTTTCTTACTTCCTTGGCAGTAATGGTAGTTTGGAGTAGTTGTGCCCTGACGTCAGAGGCTCTGATTCAGACCATGTCTTTTTTCAGAACTAAGCACACACAGGTTATTAAAGAAACCATTTTCTTACTAGAATTTAACCGAGTAGTTACGTTTTAATCAGAAATAGCTTTGACCTCTGAAGTTGCATTCTTCTAAAAAGTTGCAGTTTGGACCACTTTTGTAGAAGACTTTGGTTAAGAAAAATGCTACATTGCTATTGGACTCTTGTTTGGCATAGAGCCTGAGGAGGTTGTAGGAGCAGGAAGATAGTCTTCAGTGGCTGCTGCATATGATGTTCACAGAATGGTAACGTTGGAAGTGACCTCAAGGATCATCTGGTTCCAAACCCCTGCCATAGGCAGGGACACCTCCCACTAGTACAGGTCACTCAAGACCTCATCCAGTCTGGCCTTGAACTCCCTCCCCAGGGAGGGAGCAGTCACAACCTCCCTGGGCAACCTGTTCCAGTGCCTCACCACCTTCACTGGAAAGAACTTCCTCCTTACATCCAGTCTAAATCTCCCCTCTGCCAGTTCAAACCCATTGCCCCTTGTCCTGTCATTACAAGACCTTGTAAATAGTCCCTCCCCAGCCTTCCTGTTGGCCCACTTCAGATCCTGGAAGGCTACTATAAGGTCTCCTCAAAGCTTTCTCTTCTCCAGGCTGAAGAACCCCAAATCTCATAGCCTGTCCTCATAGGAAAGCTGCTCCAGCCCTCTGATCATCTTCGTGGCCCTCCTCTGGACCCATTCCAACACTTCCATGTCCTTCCTGTGCTGAGGGCTCCAGAAGTTATGTGAGAAGTAGCCTGAAGTCCTAGAAATACCTTAAAGCTTTAACAAGGGCCAATGTAAACAATGGCATTTTTAGTGTAATGGCTCTGCAGAGCTGTTTACTCCTCACACTGACAGGGATTTTTATAGTTCCATGGTGCATCCTGACTTGATTCTGAGAACAAAATTTTTTTCAAAGCACTCTTGGTCCCAGTAAAGAGACTGTAGCTTTAAAAATATAAGCTGGATACAGATTACACATAATTTTAAGGATGAGGATGCAGGTTGGTGCATGCATATGTTTCCTTGTCCAGCAAAACACTTCTGCTCTTACAATGCTTTCTTCCTCTTGACAGCCTGAAGCTGACCAGTTAGCAATAGTTCTGGTCAAAACTGTTGCATATAGTTTGTTTCGTAGAAAACATATGAAAAAGTGAAGATGTATAATTAATTGTGTGTAGTGAATGTTCAGTAGAGATGGCCACAATCTGTTTAAATTGAAGCAGAAATACAACACCCATTTTTGGAAAGTATTCCTTATAGACTATGTAGCAGCTGGAAAACTAGCAAGTTTTAATTATCTTCAGAAAACAAAAAGCTCTTGCTAACACATGCTGGTTATTATCAGCAGCTGCTGTATGCTGACATAACTCTTTCAGCTCCATAGGAGGCTCAGCTGTCTTAAACAATCGTTGTAAAATAGATTTATAGTGGTGATCGTTTCTGGTTATACTTAACTACAAATGTAATTCATGCAGAATTTAGGTTTGCATCTTTGTTTAAGCTTTAATAAAATTCCATAAAACCACAATTAATGTTTCGTATTAGAGGTGAAAATAGAATGCAACAGGAATTTTAAAAATTGAACTGTGGTGCTTTTTTAACAAATTATTTTAAAAAAATCAAATTCCCTATTGTCATGGTTTCAGCATTTCTATAAAAGTTTGTATTGTATTCTACCTTTGAACAACAGTTACTACAACTTTGTCACTGTGATGGTTTGGGAGTTCCCCACCCCCCCACACTTTGTAAAATGACCCAGACTAGAACTCAGCCAGCTGGAAGTTAAGGACTGAAGCTCTATTTACAGCTCAGCACAATGTACAAGCAGAGATATACACTATAGACAGGAATATTTACAGAAATATACAAGTTAAAGCTAATACAGAAACACAACTCCCCTCCCAGAAATCAGAGATCCCAGGAGGGGCTCCCAACCACCCTTCCACCTTCTCCCCACCCCTGTACCTTACCTCAAGGTTTGCCTTATGCACAGGGTAAATTAGGAGGATCGACCAGGTGGGTTAGAAGAAAAGTGGTTAGTGAGAATTAATCGGCAGAGAAGCCAGAACCAGAAGCTGCTAGACTGCCCGAGCTGCTCTCCCAGCAAGAGACAGACAGAGACTGACTTATCTATATATTTTGGTTATTGTTCCCAAACAATTTTTCAGCAAGCATATGATTGAAGCAGACATCACCATGTTTTCTTTTCACAATTTTCTCTATTAAAATATTCCAATTAGCCTCAAACCAGCACAGTCACAAACAAAAAGATACAAATTCATTTGCTTATTTAAACATAAATCCTTCTCATTTGCAAGTCATCCTTCAAATAGCAGAAGTGCAGATCTTAATGTTGGTGGCTGTTGTCAAATCAGGTGCTGCAATATTGGCTTTCAAATAGCAGTTTAGTTTTTTCAGTGACATTGGTGTACTGTTCGGAATCTGAGATGCCAAGAGATAATGTGCAACAGAGGTCACAGTCTCAAACTACACCAGGGGAAGTTTTGGCTCGAGGTGAAGAGAAAGTTCTTGACTGAGAGAGTCATTGGCTACTGGAATGGGCTGCCCAGGGAGGTGGTGGAGTCACCATCCCTGGAGGTAGGTGTTCAAGGTGCGTTTGGACGTGGCACTTGGTACCATGGTCTAGTCTTGAGGTCTGTGGTAACGGGTTGGACTTGATGATCTTTGAGGTCTCTTCCAACCTTGGTGATACTGTGATTTATGTTCAGTCTCTTGTAGAAGGACACGTAGGTATGGCAGATTCTTTTTCAATGCATTGAAAGTCTGCATCTTTTCCAAACTGGAAAATCTGTGGTCAACTTGATTATCTGATACTTTACATTCTCTGTGATTTTTAATTTTGCACTGACAAAATAAATATAAAAAGTGTCAGGCAGTCTGTGAAATGTTTTGTTTAGTCATTGGCACCAGGGCAATTTTAGACCCTTTCTTGTTTACTTGAGTGACTGACTGAGATTTAAAGGTTTCTATTCTGCAGCTTAACCTGGAGGGAAGTGTTGCATTCAGCAGAATGGACTCTTCACATTTGAAGGAATTCTTCAATACGGATTTAAAAAAAAAAAAAAAAAGTATGAGACTCTGCATAGTTGTATTTTACCTAGAAGATTATTGACTTTTCAACTTGAGTTTTCACCCTCTTTAATAAAATTATAATCTACTGAAATGGAGTTAAAATTCTAGTTTTAAATAGGACTCAGACAACATCCACTCCTAGAAAACTGGTGGTGTACATATGGTTATATACCGCCTTCACACCAGCTAAGTAAAGAACATTTTTTCTTTTCTGTCTCAGAGACCCAGAGTTCAGATGCCTGAACAGATCCCAGTGAAGAAAAAGACTCTGCTGAAACAAAATAACAATTGTTTGCAGACAATAATCAGCACAAGAGCATCACAGTAGCACCACAAAGTGCAAAAAAGACGCCCGATTGTAGTCTGGTGTTTAGAAACTGTGACTGCTGATCTGATAACAATCTGCTTCACCGAAGCTTATTAAAACCTCCAAAACTTCAATGAACAAAAGCCTCCCAGGCATCAAGACTGAAGACTTTGCAGAATCAGAGAGTAATTTATGTTAGAAGAGACACTGGGAATTTATCTAGTCCAGCCCCTGCTCAGAGCAGGGACTGCTAGATCAGGTTGCTTGGGACCATGTCGGGTTTAGTTGTGTTTCTCCAAAGACTGATATGTTACAACTTCCAAAACTTACTTGAGCAACTTGTACTGGTATTCAACCACCCTCGTGGTGAATTTTCTGTTCCCCTTGTATCTAAAAGGATTTACAGTGCTGCAACTTGTGTCTATTGCCTTGCGTCCTACCAACTGTGTACCCATAAAGAGTATAGCTCCACTTTCCTGTTAAGTAGATGAAGCCAACAGTAATCTCTCCTATCCTTAGCCTTTTAACAAAAGAATCCATCTCTGCTAGTTTCTGCTTCAGTGCCAAGTGCTTCAGCCTTTTGACCATCTTGATGCCCATGATTGTCTGGTACTGGGGAACCCCAAACTGAACAGAGTAGTCTCATAAGTTTGGATTTTAGAGGAACAATCCAAAGATTTTGATCTCGTGGCTACATCCTTCCTAACACATTAGCCCAATGAAGGAGTGGCCTTCTTGGCCACTTATGTTCAAACTGGTGTCCAACAGGATCCTGGAGTTCTTTTCTACAAGTTTCATCCCTGCCAGTTAGCCCCAGTCTGCCTTGTTGCAGAAGGTTATTCCATCCCAGCTGCAAGACTTAACCATTTACCTGTGTTGAACAGTATGAGATTCCCGTCAGCCAATTTCTCCATCTTATCAAGGTCACTTTCAAGAGCAGCCCTCCAACATACCATCCCCTTTCTCCACAGGTTGGTATCCAAACCTGCTGAAAGGGTACTTTATTCCATCACCCAGGTTATTAATAAAGTCATTAAAGAGTATCTGTATCAAACTCTGAAGGATACTGCTAATAACCAACCACGAGTTGGACTTTGTGCTACTGATCAGAGACTGTGAGATTAGTGGCCTAGCCAGTTGTCAGCCAGATTATATGAAGTTCACTTACCTAGTTTATCTGTAAGGATGCTGTGGGAGACCAAACCAAAGAGAAGCCTGCTTGTTCTGTCTCCTTCCCTAACAACCGCCAGAGAACAGCCCATTGGTTACATTGTACTTAATACCATATCTGAGTGACCTAAGTTCAGTATCTTACCCACATTCCTGTGGCATAAACAACAGTAAACCTTTCTCATATGTAACTCTTGTTCTCCTCATTTTACTATAAAGTAGTAACTATACATTAACAGAGATAGTTGAACCTGGATCTGCGGCTCCACTGACCTGTGCAGTAAGCACTATACTGCAAAGTCAGTCACTGTGGAACTTCCACTTCTGCAAGGTACTCTGTACTGCATCCAGAATTCATTGAATGAAACTAACCTGCAATTCCTCTGAAGTCTTGAAATAGCAAAATACGATGAAAGCAGAGAAAAGTAAATTGACTCTGCAGCCTTTTTAGTTGTGATTTGTCTTGGTAAGCGTTCAGTCAAGTCCAATGAGTTGATGCCTTTTGAATTAAATTGTTTTATACCAGCCTGAGGAGGTGCAGATTAGTTTAAGAAAATATGGTGCAAAGGGGAGATACAGGGTGAGATACCAGGGGAGTGGCAGCTCTGTTCCACCCCTCCCAATATCTTTACTTCCTGTATACTGCATGAGGTGAGGCCATGCTAGAAGAGCAGCTGAAGAAGCTGCAATTGAAATGAAATATAAGTCAAAGGAGGGTTAAGAAAGACACAAGGTGGATCACTGCTGTCAGTACCACAGGAGATAGAGGAGCCACAAAAAAAGATCCAGGGCTGCTCAATCAAGAGTTGTTTTTTACCCTGACTTCTGAGTCTTGTTCTTCATTGCCAGCGGCAATGGAAAGCTGTATTTAAACTGCCGTTACCTATCCAGGATTACAAATATGACTCAGGTAAATGAGGGCAAGTACATGCAAGTCTGCTGCAGGGATGTACACCCAAGAAAATGAATCTGCACAGTTTTTTATTTCTATGAAAATTGAAGAGCTTAGAGCTAAAAATAGGCACCAACTTATTGTTACCTACCTTTTTACATATGCTTTGCCCCAGTTCCTATCAGGATACAAAAATAAATAAAAAATCCCAGGTAACAAATGTCTATGAAAAATTACTTACTCAATATAGAAAACATACAAAAGGCCATCACAGATTTCTTTGTTATGTTCATGGTCATTATCCAGAGGAATTAGCTTAGCCAGATAAATAGTTTCACTGGTTTTCACTATTGATAGCTTTAATAATAAACTCACTCATTAAAAAACCAAAACACCCAAACTCTAAAGTTCTAGCTTAAAGGACTTTGGACTAAAAGAGCTTGAAGAGCTTTAGATTATAAGAAGTCCACTGTAGTCTTAAATCTAGAAAACCTTACTAGAGTTTCCTGTTATTTGGAATGTTTTATGCCACATTAAAAGCTATAAACAGTTTCCACTAACCAGCAGAAATTAAACTTACCTTTTCTTTTATGTGGTGCTGTGTGTTTTCAAAATTAAGCATGAATCTAAAGATGTGGTTTTTAACCTCCCTGACCCCTCCTCTGACCGTTTGAAACCCTTGAGGTAAGCAGAAGTGGCAGATGTTCGGCATCCTTTGAAAATGCTGGTAGGTGCTCTGTAACATATAATCTGTAGCTATTAATGCAATTTGAACATAAGAAGATGGACACAGTAAAGCTTGGCAGTTGTGGTGGAGGACAGATGGTAACAGAGCAGTGAAGTCAGAGTTAACAATTCCAAATTCCCCAGTACTGTGTCCAAGTTTGCTATATCACACTGTCTTTCTAGAACAGAACATACAAAAGACATACTAACACTAAAATAGTACCATGTATTTGCTGGAACACTTCACCTGCAGCTCTTTCCAAAGGAATTGGCAAAGATACTCATATGGCAGTAGCAAGGTGACACATGTGGCAGTTGTAGGGTGTATAACATCTCTGCATGTCAATAAGACCACTGCTGGTCAGGGCAGGTAGCTCAACTGAAACACCCTGGGGGCAATCCCTGACCTTCCGTAAAAACTACAGCACCTAACACATCTGAACTGAAATTACAGCCAAAGTTATCTACCTGAATGAAGCTGCTGGTATTGACAGCAATATTAGGAATGGATTTGAGACTCAGAGTGAGCAGGACAAGGACTGGGGCTTGTTCCTGAAGTGTTGGTTGTGAACAGTGTTGGGTGCTGCTCTGGAGAAGTGAGCAACTTGCTGTTCAGGCTCCTGCACTGGGAAGCGTCACTGGTCACATAACCCCACTGAAATGCTCATTTTTGCCAGAGGGGATATTTTTGTCCCAGGCCACTTCCCTCCCTTGGATTGAGTCTGGTAAAACTGCGGCTGGGAAGATGTGGATCAGGGTGATTGCCCAAAAGAAGATGATTGTGCTTGTATGGTTTCTTTACAAGGGAGATGGTAAGAGAATGTAGCAAGGGATGGAACTGCTCCTTTTAATGTCAATCAGCAGCATTACTGAATTAAAGGCAAAAGGAGACTGAAGCTATGCAAGCAATGTAGACAGAGGCAAAAAAGCAACTCAGTGTATTGGATTTCTTTGCACATTCCTAATGTGTCCTTATTTCACAACTCAGTGTAATTAATTTCAAAGTGTCTTAGGCAGAAATTAATTAAAATATAGCAAGGTTATGGACAGAATAAATTTAAATTTTTTGTTTCACATTTCTGTACAGGAATGCAGCGTAAAATCTTGGGTTTGTTTGCCTAGATTTTAATGCCTTTATTATCTGTGGTGCACTGATGTTTGCAGCAATCTTGATTACTACTAGAAATCAGTGTTATTAACCAGGACCACTCATTCTTAATGGAAGTTCCCTAGAAAGTGGCAGGGCCAGAGGAATTAAATGCCTCATTCGGAAATGCAGGTCCTTATCTTTTTATTAAGATTTTCTTCATGGATATTGGAAATGTAAAGTTGACATTTCGAGAGAGATCAGCACAAGTAAAGCACACAGTGCTTAGGCAGAGGAAAGCCAGATTCTCCTGGCATTATTCATAAAGAAAACTATTGGGAGCTTATGTGAATCAGCAGGTAGGAAGTCACAGTGTGCCAGTAATATCATAGTGCTCTTGAGCATGCTTGGGAACTGCCGAGATTCAGAACGCTCTTGATTTAATTGCTTATCTTACTGCTAGTCCAATTTTTCTCTTCTATTTGCTTTACTTTCTTGCCTTATCACTCTCTACCACAGGAAATAGCAACACAGATTTTGGCCTTATATTTTGCATCTGTCTATAGAGATAACTTTTGGTAACTGTCATTTTCATTTTATTATTTCCCCCTTCCTTATCATGCTACACACATGCTGTCTCTTCCAATTCTCCTTGACAAAGTATGCTAACAATGTTCTTTTAGATGTTTGACAGAACTTTAGTGTGCGTAAGATCACTGGTTAATAAAAAGAAGCTGTCTGGAAAAAAATCCTCATATTTATTTTTAGTTTACATACATTTTATTTCAACTTTTCTGCATATTTTATTTTGATTGTGCAGTTCACTTGTGTAATTGCCTCTTTCACCCCCTTTTCTCTTTTCCTCCTCTCTCCCTACTTTGTAAAGAGAATTAAGCTGATCATTTTAAAAAAATCACGGGTTTGGAATGTTTTCAGCATGTATACACTGTAGCTAAAAAGATGCAGTTTTATATTTGGAAGC
Source organism: Eubucco bourcierii (assembly GCA_013396675.1). Lineage (NCBI taxonomy): Eukaryota > Metazoa > Chordata > Aves > Piciformes > Ramphastidae > Eubucco > Eubucco bourcierii. The sequence continues at coordinate 536,508 of VWZE01006346.1, read as the reverse complement.
CTACTGTGTTGCATATTTACAAATCAGAGAGATGAACACTCCTCTGAAGACACACTCATAAGCAGAAATAATCTGCTCCCAAGTTGATGTGGTTCAGGGATACTGTAGTACCAATTCCTCAGTGGCTAGGAAACCAGGGTAAGAGTGCAAGGCAGCCCTGGCAGAAAACTCAAGGTGACCCTGTAGAAGTTGGTTTGGGTGGCCACATGCTGTTCTAAGCAACAGCCTGTTGTAATTTGAGGACCATAGAGAAATTCCTCCAGAGTACTGGATGGTCTTCAGGGAGTAGACACAGGAAATTGTCATTATTCCATCCCATCCTGCACCTGCATATATAGTAAGGGGAGTTCACAGCAGTCCTCGTGCTCCCAGCTCATGTGGACATTATCTTTCTGGTTTGTGGGGGAAGTTGTGGCCTTCTGCACCCTTCTTGGCAAACTCATTTCTTGCTACGCCACTGGGCCTGTTGCGGAGGGACTGATGTGATATTAATAATTTGTTGTGAATTATGATTATTAATTTCTGTATGAATATTAATTTTTATTATTTATATTCAAACATTGGGGAAAATTCCCTAAGATTCTTTGTATTTTCAGTCGACAGGAAATAGTTGCACTAAGGATATTTATGAAAACAGAATTAAACAGTTTAAACAATCAGAACTTGAAGAAATAGGAAGGCGAAAACAGGAAAAATTCTAACTGTGCTACACAGGCTTAGTATCAACTCCAGCACTCACGACGCCTTGGTCCCAGAGTAAGTTTCCCATATAAGAACGCTTCCAAAACTCATGATAATGATCCTGTGGTAAAATACAAAATATTCCAGGTAGAAGGGAAGGAGAGGAGAGCTGAGTTGCTGCTGAGCTAGCCAGTTTAAGCCGCAAACAAGTGGCCACAAGGATTCCCAGTTAATGAGCTGCTACGGGGTACTGCAGAAAAGCAATGCAGTCAGGAAAGGCAGTCGGGAAAGGGCGTGGCTTCTAAATCACCCCCCATTAAATGGACCATTTTGAAAATTAAACTGGCCAATAGGCATTAGCATCATTATTCTGCCCTACGAATTCAAAGCTTCATGCCTAGTGTGACAGGCACATTGGGAGGCAGCAGCAGACACCTGCCACGTGGTGCTAAGTTCCTAGCCTCAAGGCTTTGTTTTGGTCAATCTACTACAACTCCCGGACCCGCAACAGGAGGAGGAGAGCAAGGATTTAAACCAGCATGGCAGGATTTATGCCCTGCCAGGACAGGGATGTTGAACCCTAGTAGGCCTGTCTTTGTGGGGGGCAGTTTGACCTGCTGAGGCTGATAGTGGGAGGGGAAAAGTTTTGATCTGTTGGTTGTTGAGGCCTAGTGAGGCTTGGTAGGCCCAGGTGGAGAACTGTGCCAAGACAGATTGATTTGTGTATGTATTTCCTTTATGCGTTTGTCATTTTTGTAAATAGTATTTTTCCTTTTAACCTCCAGTTCTGTGAGAGTGTTTTAATTTCCTCCTTTGGGGTAAATTCATTTCTGCCCTTTTGCTCTGGGCAGCTCATGGCTCAAACTAGGACACAACCTGGCCCCGCAGGACAGGCATTTCCTAGGGTAAGGGTGATTTACTTCCTTCAGCATTTGAGTTCTCTCTACTTCAGACAAGTGCAGTTTCTTCCCCCATGGCTTGTTTGTGTGCCTTTGCCCCGAAGCAGTACAAGAAGCAATCATACCCTTAGGAGTATGTGTGCTTGTGAACCACACACTGTCTTACTTTTGAGTGTGTTCTTCCATAATGTTAGGTATTTAAATACTGTGATAACACATGTGGAATTTAAGTGCACAGAAGGAAGATTGAACTGAGGATTCTGATCTGCCCCATACACTTTCTAGGACATTTGCAATAAGCTATGATTCAACTGTACAGACACAGCATGTATGCTCAGTATCCCCTGAATAATTCTTCCGTACGTCACAGGGAGAATGAAACACATCTATGGAAGAAGCTCTCTACTGTTGATTTTGCACGTGAGAATTACAGGGGTCATACAGCATCAAGGCATCCATCAGTCATCTGTTTCTTCCTCTTTCCTCTAAGTTTTATTGACGGTTCCACCTGTGAATGTCCCAGCTCCAACCCATGTGGGAGATCCTGCTGCACCCTGTGGGACATGCAAGGACAGCACTCTTCACCATGGATTCCCAAGGGCTTCATAGCACATTGTCAGCTTGACTCTTCAATAAATTGTGTGGCACTTTGTTGTGTGATGCTCTGGCTATCCTGTTGAGCTTTTGGATAACATGGCAATCAAAAGGCCTTTGAGCACGCACGCTTCTGTTTTCTGGTGGTTTTAGTTATATCCAGGGGTGGAGCCAGCAAGTGGAGATGGATTGTTTTGCAATGGGTTGTACCAACCTTGCAGTGTGGTGTAGATACAGTGTAGGAGGTATTTGTGGGATATTAGAGAATGGCTTGTGACCCAGGACAGGAATGGTGAGCTCATGCATGCTGAATACTGAGGGGACCACTGGGAAGGCAGCTGTTGCCTGTTGCAATCCCCATGGCACAGCTGCACGCAGGCAGGAATGTCTGGCATGGAGGGAGTACACCAGTGAGAGAATTACACAGTCATGGAGATTAAGACAACCAGGAATGCATTGAGTAGTTTTGCATAAGGATGTTGAGGTTAGTGAGAGGCAACCACACAGATGCAGGTTTTGAACATTATCTCGTCCCAGAAGTTAGGTACCATCACTAAACTGCTGACAGGTTTGAATAGTGGCTTTAATTAGTGGCTACTTTGTTTCTAGAATTCAATAAGCAGTGTTTCTGTGGAGATTTGAGAAAGGACCCAGGGAGGGTGAACATGGCTAGCATGGAAGATGTTTGCTTCAAGAACAGTTAGTTTACCCAACTTGGGCTGCTGGTGATATTATTTGTTTTTCTTAAGGAGTGCATCAATAGCAAGGGTTGCAGGTGGCCCCAAAAGCAAGTAGAAGAGGATCTGCTGGCAATGCACATGGTGCTGACATGACCAGGAGGTCTGGTATTTACCTGCTTGAGGAGAAGAAATCTTCTTCTGCTCTTAAAAGAGCTTAAAAGCACCTTTTCAGTGTCAGTGCTTGCAATTACCTGCTGCTGTTATGTATGAAACTGTGTCCTGGGATGACAGCAACCACAGGAGGAAAATTGTATCACTGGTTTGGTTGGTAGAGTTCACATTTGACTGCCTGAAAGCTAAATGGTGATGCCTTCAAAGCCCATTAGATGCCAGTGTGCTCAGTGTCTTCAAGTGCACCTAGAAAGTGCAATTTTGGTCACCGTAGATGCTCAGTACCGCTAGAGCAGGGAGTGCAGTGCTGTATGATGTTGCAGGTGTTTATTTTGACACGGCTTGCATTTCTATCTAGATCTCAAAGATAACTGAAAGCCCTAAAGAGAGGTTTGTTCCTCTTCTTATTTAACTAATGTCTCAGAGACAGATACAGTTCCGGATCATAACGTTTGATCAAAATGCGAGCAAGCACTAAAATACCAACATTCCAAGGGTTCTCTTAGCAATTATGTTGTATGGTATTGGCAAGCAAATTGGGAAGTGCAGTGTCATTTGCAAGCTGAGCATCAAGCAGTGAGTGATAATGGAAGTGGAGTCTCCAGCAGGGGTGCTGCCATCAAACACACTGTCGGTAGGGCTGGTTATTCTGTGTGAGAGCCTGTCCTGATTTGTCTCATCAAAGCTTCTTGTCAGACTTTCCCCATGTAGGCTCTTTGTACAACAATTTGTGTGTTCTGGGGGGAGTGTTCAAGGGCCTGTTCAATGAGTCCCAAGTGCTATTTGTTTAATGGCAAACCTCTTGAGTGGGGTTAGATATACTTGACAATGTCAAATATCTGAGCCTTAAATGCTGTGATAATACTTTTCTCAGATGCAGTGTCAAAACTAGACAGTGTGTAAGTATGACAAGGCTTGTGGCTTAGTGTATCTTATTAATGAATCTCATTGCATTGCATATTAACTGCCTCAACAGTGTCCTTATTAAAAAATTTAACTTGCTATTTCTACAGTAAATATGATGATGTTTTCTTAGCAATAGATAACAAGAACTAGTTCGTGAACACCAGACCCAGCAAAGGCTTCTTTGTGTTGAGTTAGCACGGCGGGGTTGAGCTTTGTGCGGATTTTCTTTGGCTTAATAAGGATTGATTTTGTGCAGAAGCCTTTTCTTTAGTGAGCCACTAAGAGGCTCTCTTTCCATTACCCTACTGCTTGTTTTCACAAAACTTGTAAGAGTTTAATACCTTTGAGCCATCTGTTTCTCTTTCAAAACAGTCAGTTTGCTAAAAAGTTATTGGGGGAGGTGATGAGGAGCCTGACACAGACAGACAGATGAACATGCAAAGCATGGTCATTTGAGCAATATTTGCTTAGGAAATCAAGATAAATATACATTGCAAAACAAATTCTTAGAGGTCTCCATGCAGTAAATCTCTTTAATACAATTTTGTGCAAGTCTTAAATTGAAAATTTGCTTACAAAAATAGGTAGAAGAGAATTTCAGTCTGTAAATGGGAATCTTCCTCTAGTTTGCAATTGCAGCATGAGAGTAAACCTAAAGCACAGCCTGAAACACAACAATGGTATTCATTCAAGAAAAGCCTACTCAGTTAAGGGAGCCACCCAGGTGTGGCAGTGGGATCTGCTTAGAAACTTGCTCTTAATGGACATGGCCATCTGACTTGCCAGTTCATGGACCTCTTTTGTAGTGCCATTATTTATGCTGCATAGTGTCATAACAGTCCAGGAGCTCTGGCATTACTTATGGAGTTCAGTCTGCTCACAGTAAGTCTCTTAAATCAACCCATGTCAGCTCAAGGTACAGTGCTATTTGCATTGCAGCTGTGGCTGCAGCCCCATTGCTCCAGGCTTTCAACAGACATTTGACAAAATAAATTTACTGCCTCAGAAAGCTTACAGTGGTGGCTCTAATCCTTATCTTTATGCACTGTGTGTAGTTCCACCCAAACAAAGAAGGTTATGTTGAGCAACTGGGTGAGTCATTGTAGGATTGAAGCTGAGTGTAGGCTTAGGGACAACAGTTGGTTACAACAGATGGGAGGAGCACATGCTAAGAAAGATATGACTATTGGCAATTGAAAAGTTAACGAGGCCAGAGGCACATGATATGTACATATGCCTTATGGTGTGTACATACACAATGTTTCTTCTCCAGTCAGTGATGAAAAAATATAAAACTTTGTGCAGTGGGAAATTTAAATTTCTCAGATTAAAAAAATGGTGTATAATTACATTAGCTGGTAAAATAAAACTATCACGTAACATTTGTTTCTGCTTTGCCCTATAATAGGGACAAAAATATTCTTAGGTCATAAATACCAGTTGACCTTAGTCATAATTGTATTGCTGCTCCATTGTGTTACTGCAATGCAACAGGGTGGACTTCGTGAAAAGCCCACATCCAGGACTGATTTGGGAGTACCTAGTCTTGGACTGATAATCCTGTATGCACAGGTCACTGAGAAGCACTCTCAGTGCTCCTGGGTATCTAAACCCTAATCTGTTGCTGCAAAAATTAGTAGTTACATCCTGTATGCTTTTCCTATGGGATGTGGTTACCATAGCAAGTAACTTGTATGTGGAGCATCTGATGTCCTTGGCCAGAGGCTGAAGCAAGATGAGGCTTCTTTGCTGTTGCAGTCCTGTGCCAGGACCCAAGGGGCCTGTGCATTAAGGTGGCATCACAGTACACACTTTAAACCCTCTAGACTGCTTATCCATTTGGTGCGTACCTCTACATTTTCTGATTTATTAAGTGATGGTGCAACATAGTGGAACAGATACAGTGATCAGGCTTTCAACATTAAGTCCATTTTTAGTAGTTTAAAGCCTGGAAATTCATTTAGTATCTGTATGACTGCCAGGGCTAAATCAGGACCACAGATACTGGGCATATCTACCCAAGCACACGTAGCTCACCACATCAAGTACATGCACCATCTCTTCCCTACCCTTGCAATGAGCAGGTTCTTTCATTTGGCGACAACAGCTTAATAGAATTGAAAAAGCCGTGCATGCCAGGCATCCCATTGTGGGGTAATTTCTAATCACCTGCCTCTCTTCTGTGCCTCATTCATGGAAGAAGCTGTCACAAAGCTCATCAAAGTGAATTTAGCCCCATTTGTACTTGTCTGTCAAACGTCTGAGCTCTTGTTTAAGCACCTTGCTTATCACTGTGAGGAGGTACTAAAGGTTATTGTTGTCCTGTCTTTTTTCATTATAGCAGAATAGTATTTTAATAAATTGTGACAGAAGTAAACAAGCATCAGAACAGAAAATGAAGGATTGTGTTATACCAAAGCGATTACTTAGCATCCCACAAATCAGTTGTTTGGTAGCTTTGACATGTTATTGCTGAGGACCTGCATTAGCAATAACCCTGTTTCCAAGGCTTTGATATATCCAGCCTTTGCTACCTTATTAATATTCACAGGATGAGAGAAATACAGCCATGAATATCTATCTATCAATAGACCATTTTAGAAAGACGCAAAACTATTGATTTTTGCTTTACAGTCTTCAGTCATCATTAATTTCCACACATCAGTTGCCATAATTAAGGCTCTCTATCCTGAGTGTCAACAAGTGATAGCATACTATGCAGTCAGGGATGTGCAATTAATAAAAGAGATTTTTTGCTCCAGATCCCACCTTTTAGGTAAGGTAAAGGCTCTCGCCTGTCGTCATATACATAGATACAGATAGAGATACAGATATAGATGTAGATGTAGGTGTAGGTAGATATAGATAGATATTATCAGGATGGGATCCAAACTGTTGAACATTTCAGTAATTAATATTGTTTGAGATGGTGTCATGACTGATCACCTTTACAGGACTTGGCATCCTGAGGATTCATACACAACTCAGGCCATGCACTGCTGAGGTAGATGTGCAGATACTCATGGACTCCTGAGTAGAACCAGAGGCCTTTGCAGCTCCGGTGGAGAGACTGGGAACCAAACTGAATGTCTCGGACTTTGCATTAATAACTTGCTCTGGGTACTCAGTGGCTCTGGCATTTCCCACGCTGACCACAGTGAGCAAATCAGGTGGCTCAATGCCATTCTACATTAATTATATTTCTCCTTTAATTTTTTCATGTATCTGAAACCAGATTTTCTGCTAACTTGGCATATTGTAACTTGGCATATTGGCATACTGTAATTTTCTAATACCTAACAATTGCCGAGCTTTTCAGATGTGATTCCCAGGGAAAATCATCTTATATGTGTGTCTGATTTGAGAACAGGTAAACTGTTTGAATTAACATTTACATGCATGAAAATCACCTCCGGGCTGAGATTAAGCACAGAAAGTGTCAGCCCCAAAGGCACTAGTGTGACACAACTTCTAGGAAATGTAAATGAAACTTAAGAACTGAATTTGTTGTTGAGCAATTATCTTCAAAGCAACTGCAAAAAAATGGTGAAATTCTTTTGCATGACAGAGGCAGCAAAATCCTCTGGTAGCTGCCATGGTGTGATATGCTCAGTCGTCAGCAGTGAAAAAAAAAGGGATGAAAATAGGCAATACAGGAGTGTGGGACACTGGCTGGACACTCAGACTTTGTAGAAATCCTGCAGCCAAAAGTATTACCAGCAGGAGCTGCATGGGCAGGCTGGGGATAGTTCTTTGTCTTTGAAGGCTGAGGATGCCCTTCTGCAATGCCTTTGCCCCTCCCAGGATGCTCTCATTCAGGTTTGAGCAAGTAGTGTTAGTGCACAAACTCATGTTCAGATTCGGGTGCAGATCTTTCTCAACCACTCTGCTGAACTGGTAGTGTGTAAAGTGACAGGTTGGGGTACATTGCAGTACATTGCAGTACATTGTTCCAAAGGAAGGGAGTCACCTCTCCTCTCAAGACGAGAGAGGCTTCCTTTGTATTTTAACACTCACTAATGATCTATTCCATCCAAAGAAATGTTTGTTTTCCTTAAACTTCACCTTTGGAAAATTACAATTGTACATTTCAGAAGCAAATTTAGTCCTTGTGATTTGCAGTTTAAAAGAACAGTTACATTAGGGGCATCTATCTGAAAGATGTACTATTAATCTGGAAAACATTGAAGAAAACTTGGTGAAGTTTTCTTTGAATTGTATGATAAAAAGTACTAAATGTATACAGAAAGGGAGGAGTACAAAAAATGATGTTTTTATGTCACTTAAATTATAAAAGTGTGAGTTAAATGTGTGCTTGCTTTTTAAAGATGATTAATGGAGTTCTAATTTGTGCAAATTAGCTAATAGAAATCGTGATTAAGGAGCTAATGCTGTTTAAAACTGCTTTCTTGTTATAGTAAGAAAGAGAAAACTACATTGTTATCTTGGTTTCGTGTTACTGGGTTCATCAGCAGTTGAAAAATTGAAACCAAGCTGGTACACAGCTCTGCGCTCATTGTGGGGGTATAATTGACCACTCAGAATATGACAAACTCATGTTTATCACTCAAGGAAAAAAAAAAAAGAAAAAAAGAAAATAAAAAGTAAATTGGGAACTTTTCTTTCCTGGAAGTGAAATACTAACTTTGTTGCTCACTTTCAGTCTGTGATTGTGGTCTCAGTGCTGCCCCCTTTCCTAGGCGGGAGGCATGGAATGATTTGTGTGTTTCAATTAAGTTGCTATAAAAAATGAGTAGCTCGAGGGCACTGGTTTATTACTGGTATCCAACTCTGTTTTCATTTACTAAATGACATTCTGAGAGCTTCTATTCTGAACATAATCACCTTAGGGTATCCACTGAGCACAGCCCTGGATGATTCAATTATTGCTGAATGCTCTTCCCTCCCCAGAACATTGGGCTTCACGCATTAGCAGCATGTTTAGTGTTTCACAGTTGTTCTCTTTGCATTCATCTGGGTTTTCCCAAGAACACACTGGAAGGATGCAACTTGCTGCTGCTACTTGAAAACGTTTTATCTTCATGTCTCTTCTCAGAGTAGCTGACTTCTCCAGATGAATGTCTTAAAACTGATCAGCATATTTTTAATCTGTGTCTTTGCAGTTACACTTTGCTTTTACTGCTTATGAAATCTTTCCACACTTTCATAGTGCTAAAATAAAGAAATTGACAGAGCATGCTTTGTCCATATGGATTGTCAGACAAAAATACAGTTTCCACAAAGTTTTTTTTGGGAGATGCTATCCAGAGAATCAAAATTGCCATCAGCATATTGCTCTATTTCCAAAACTGTTCTGTATTCTACAGAACATAGTCCAGACAAAGAGGCAAACTAAATTTCAGAGCTGCAGCAGCTTGCAGCTTACAGATCAGAGCTGTCAATACATTTGCATATCTATGATGATGAATTTTATATTTGAGAACAAAAGGCTTAAAATATGTTTATAAATATGTAAGGAGTGCCAAGAGGAGGGAGCTAGGCTGCTCTTGGTGATGCCCAATGACGGCACAAGGGGCAGTGGGTGGAAATTGAGGCATAGGAAGTTTTGTGTAAATATGAGGGGAGATTATTTCACTGTGAGGGTGACAGAACACTGGAACAGACTGCCCAGGGAGGTTGTGGAGTCTCCCTCTTTGGAGATATTAAGAACTCACCTGGATGTGTTCCTGTGTGATCTGGTATAGGTGACCCTGCTGTGGCAGAGGGATTGAACGGGATGATCTTTCAAGGTCCATTCAGCCCCTGACATTCTGTGATTCTGTGAACTTGAGAATTTCTGTAGTCATTAATGAAAACTGTAAATATGGAGGTTAGCTAATGTCCCTTATCAGCAGATATCCCAGGTAATTTTGTGCTCCTCTCTCTCCTGACTACTCAGCTGCTGCCGTTCTACTAATCTATGTACATACACTCAACACAAGTTTGAAATCTTTTCCCCTCTGCTGTGATGGTTTGGGAGTTCCCCGCCCCCCACACTTCGCAAAATGACCCAGACTAGAACTCAGCAGGCTGGAAATTAAGGACTGAAGCTCTATTTACAGCTCAACACAATGTACAGCAGATATATACACTATATACAGGAATATTTACAGAAATAAACAAGTAAAAGATAATACAGAAACACAACACCCCTCCCAGAAATCAGAGACCCCAGGAGGGGCTCCCAACCACCCTTCCACCTTCTCCCCACCCCTGTACCTTACTCCAAGGTTTGCCTTACACACAAGGTGAATTAGGAGGATCGGCCAGGGAGGTTAGAAGGAAAGTGGTTAGTGAAGATTAATCAGAAAAAGAGGAGTCAGAGCCAGAAGCTGCTAGACCACCCCAGACACTGTTCTGTGTCCCCAGAGAGAGGTAGACAGAGAATGCTTTGTCTGTATTTTGGGTTCTTTTCCCAAAACAAATCATAGCATGCATATGAGTGAAGTAGACATCACCATGTTTTCTTTTCACAGCCTATAGTGTAATTTTCTCTATTAAAATATTCTAAGTAGCCTCAAACCAGCACATCTGCTTTGCTAGTAAACACCTGAGCCATCTCATCTGCCACAACAGCTCAGTCCAAATAGACACACTGAAGTATTACTGGGCATGCTGGTCTTTAAATTGCTCAGTTATACTTTCTCAGACTATGGGGAAGCAATGAGTTTGAATCCTTTAGTGAAAGCATGTGAGATTTGACAAGCACTTGGTGAACCAGGCTGTCTTTCAGTACTTCAGCTGGTGGACTGTGAAGGGAACCAGAGCCTTCAGGGTCCTCTACTGGTACCGGATCAAGCTTCCAGAGCCCCTGTACCCTAGTCAGGAGCCTGTAAGTCATGGCTAAGACTTTGGTACATGCAGCTCAGGGCAGTTTTGGTTATACATGAGTCTTCTGAGTCCATGACAGGTGACCTCAAAACACCTCAAAACTGTGAAACTTGGAGTTCATGGTGGATGCTGGCTATTCCTGATGTTGCTGTCGTTGATGACTTGGCCCATGATTTCATATCAAAGACTGTGTCATTGCATTCTTGTCCTCCAGATGGGAAATCAAGAGACATTGGCGAAGGCTGGATTCAAACACTTTTTCCCCTGATATTCTTGAATATGTTTGAATTTCATCAAAAACATTACAAAAACGCTTTTCATCCTGCTGAAAATTAAACTGAACTTCTGTATCTCTTCCATGTGACAAATAACATAGACACGTCCCTTCCCAGCTGCCTAATAACCCCAGAGGAAATGGAAAAATGTGAGAAATAATGGCAGTGTTCATGAGCTTCAGGAGGAACAAAAGCTTGACAGAATGTGAAGCAGAGATGTCCTTACTGAAGACCAGAAAATCTGTGGGTTTTTTCTTTTTTCTAACCTGAAAATAGATTTTTATTTCTGACAGAACATGAATGTTACTCATTATGTATGGACTGATGTTTGCATCCATTGAAGCCTGGCAACCAAGAAAAATTACTAGAACTTAACTTCATTTACTTCTGTAGTGCATTTACTGTTGTAAAAAAAATGGACTGCAAGAGGAAATCAAAGCATAAAACACGAATCAAAGCTTTATGAAGGCATTGTTAAAATCTTACCATCTGTGAAGAGACAAGGTTTAATATTTCTGCTGTTTGCAATTCAGTGAACGTGCACCAATGCAAACCTGGTTAAATTGAAAGAGTAGTCAGTTGCAATTATTTTAATTTATGACTACAGCTATAATCACTGTAAACACAGAGTTTCTGACACTTAATAGGAAGATTTGATCTCATAAAGCTTAAACCCATTAGTTCATTTGACCTGGTCTCCTGTCTACCTCATGGCTTGTGTTGAAAACAGAATTTGGTTGTTTACCTTCAACATCCTTCCCCAAAACTCATCCTGTCTTGCCTTGGAGACAGATGGTTTTTTTCTTTTAAAGCAGAATCTACCTCATTCCCTGGTAGTTTGACCCAGACTTTACTTCTTTTGTCTGAAAACCATACAGTTTTAATTCAAATTTGTCTGCCCTCACATTCCGGACATTCTTGTGTTCTCTTCCTGGAATGAAGAGTTCTTCACTGTGTGATACTACTACACTCTGATGAAACTATTTATCAAATGGCTTTCATTAGATAGATGAAATTGTGCTGCTCACTATGCCATAACTTATTATCCAGTACTTAAAGAACATTGGAGGCTGTTTTTGAAACTTCTAATTTCTTTTTCGGAATGGGTGTCAAAAGTGTTCCAAATATCCATACCTAATTATTATTTTCCTAGCATATCCCTAAGGATGAAATTACTCAGTTATATTTTCCACAGCATTACACAGCTATTTCTCCACTCAGTTCTTTTTGAAATCACTGACATCATGATCACAGCATGTTTTCAAAGGGTACAGTCACTCACATGAAGGAAAGAGTTTTACCTCCTAAAGGCAGTGGCTATTTGGCCCATATCTGCAGTGATGGAGGTTAGGTGAGAAGGTGTAGGAAAATTACAGATTGTGGGGAAAAATAATTTTGTTTCTAAGGAAAGCTTGAAAATCCCTCTGTGGTAGTCGTGGAGTGGGATGCTGCATTTTGAGCTTGACAGTTTGGCAGTGTAGAAATGGAGGAGCAAGGAAAAAAAGGCATTCAGGTGGAAAGTGAATAGTATGTGCCTCCCATTTTCTGGGGCAGTAGGATGTTTGGTTTAATGCTCACAGTATGGATATGCAGTAGTATTGTCCTGGTATTTGTTCTGTCATGGTTTTAGTATGTTTCTGGTAACTTCCTTGGAAAATGATACATTTTAAATTGAAAATCTCTTTTTACAACTGTTCCAGTCAAAGTCTGTCTCTTGAAAATCGATTTTAAAAAGCAAATAACAGGCCTCTGAAAAGAGAGGCAGGAGAATCTTAAAAGCACTAAATTCAGCAATTTGGAATAAAGGAAGCTTAAAACAGACAACATCTGTTGTTTTCAATCCCATGGGATTTTTTTTTTCCCCAAATCCCAGCTCTTAATGAAGAGCAATGTCAGATTTAGAAAGCCCTCCCACCCCCCAGATCCCCCCCCCCCAACCCCCCCCCCCACCCCCCCCAAAAAAAAAAAAAATTATATAAAATTAGAAATGTGTCTGGAAGTCAGAAATCCTTGAGTATGTAAGCCAGTATGTGCTCCAGATCTTTCTTTGGTGATGGAGGGAGGCTCAAATGTGTGATCACAATAGTTTTCAAATTGCTGCCATATAATCAGTCTACACTGGGATGAATATTGGCTGAAGAAAAAGGATTTCAGTTTAATTTTTAATGGCCAAAACCAACTGCAGAACTGGACCCAAAGGCTTTTAGAAAGTTGGGAGGTCTCTGCACGACACTAAGTGGAATTGCCATGACACATAAAACAGTGCAGGCTACTAAAGTTGGTTGTGGGATCACTTAAATTTCAGGGAAATGCAAAATGTTTCCAAGAATAACCAATATTAAGATATTGCTGGAAATATCCTTTTATAGTCATCCGGGGGTTTAATACTGAATTTTAACATACTAAGTAGATGCATATGTAAATCATATTCTGTCAAAATAACTTCCTGTTTAAACTTTGTTTTCTTAAGAGTTTGGAAAACTTTAAAGCAGTTCTGGGGTATTGAATCAACAAAACAATGGCTTAACAATGCTGTAGCCAGTCTTGCAGGACTCTTCAAGTATCCTGTGATATTCAGCTTCAGTGTTCAAAAAGGATGTGTAAAGGAAAGGTTTCTTAAAGTGGCTGTTAACACTTCACACTTTCCCTCACTGCAGGTATAGGAATAGCTTTTTGGCAATATAAGCTTGTCACATACATCAACATATTTTTATACATTATGCCATGAAACCAGACTGTGAAATTGCTGAATTATATGGTGAACTGGAAACTGGACTGCTATCCAGATTTTTGTCTTCGTAGGGGAATAACGTTGGTTGTGAAATGTGAACCTGAGGTTTTCTACCATAAGTATGTCCCTGAAATTTAAATTATGTCCTGCTTGGAAGAGAAAATTTGTGCACCCTCAGCTATGTGAGGGGGAAATCAGGCAAAATCAGGTGCTTTGCTAGCAGTTACCTGGACTGCATGGATCTATCTTAAGTTATCACTGTTCCTTGGTCAGCAAGTTGAACTCGTCAGGAGCGCCACAGACCAACATCCCTTCCGTGCTGAAAACACAATTGCCATCTTTTTTTCCATCATAGATGTCTTGTGTCTGACATATATGGTGGTGCAACCTTTCATCTGATCTTCAGCACCCTACTGGAGTGCAGATACCTTCTTACTCAGGGCAGCACCAATACTAGCATGCGCCAGCTCTACCTGATGCTGCCTTTGGCTACAACACAACATTCAAGTAATTGTCTGTCCATTTGCAAAGACCTGCAAACTGCAGGTCAAATTAATGATCCTTTGCCATTTCCAGTCCAGTGCTACTTTGCTGGGATATTGAACCTTCTGTGTCCTAGAGAAGAATATTTTGGAGGATGAGTGCAAGGGCCTCTCTGGGCTGCTCAGTTCTTGGGAGTTAACTCTCTGGACACATGCAGAAAGAGCCACACAACACAGCTCTTTGCTTAAAGCCTCCCTTCTACACACTCACACAACCCTGTCTCCCTCCACACATGCCGACTCCCCCCGACCCC
>VWZE01006346.1:470496-521875 GCA_013396675.1 Eubucco bourcierii | reverse complement strand
CCCCCCTCCCCGGTTATAGTCCAGTTTGCTTAGGGAAATGAGGAGCTGGCAGGCTAAACCCCACACCTCTCCACACCCCCCCAGTAGCACCAAGTGCCACGTCCAAACCCACCTTGAACACCTCCAGGGACGGTGACTCCACCACCTCCCTGGGCAGCCCATTCCAGCAGCCAATGACTCTCTCAGTGAAGAATTTTTTCCTCACCTCCAGCCTAAACTTCCCCTGGCACAACTTGAGACTGTGTCCTCTTGTTCTGGTGCTGGTTGCCTGAGAGAAGAAGGTAACCTCCCCCTGGCTACAACCACCTTTCAGGTAGTTGTAGACAGCAAGAAGGTCTCCCCTGAGCCTCCTCTTCTCCAGGCTAAACAATCCCAGCTCCCTCAGCCTCACTTCATAGGGCTGTGCTCGAGGCCTCTCACCAGCCTCGTTTAGGAAGTCCTTCCATTTGCACATACATACTGCTAATTATTTTATTAAACTCATTATTATCTTAGCTTAGCTTTGACTTCTCTGAGAGTTACGTATGCAAGTAGAAAGAAGACACATTTACTCTGGGGTAAATCCACCAACTCAGTTTAATATTGACAGCTTTATCTGGGTTTAAGCCACTGTATATAGGATCCAAGTCTGAGCTGACCTCTGATTGTGAGTCTGTACGATTTCTTGTTGTGAATTTGGTACTGTTTCAATATCTGCAGTAGTCCTGTAAGTCTAGATGGTTTAAGGTTCATTCACTGTGCAAAGCTGACCATCTGCTCTCAGTAATTGCAAATTCACTTCCAGCATTAATAAACTGTTCCTGTGTTCTTGCATATCTCTACAATGCCTCAAGCAACTGTTCCCTCCTCACATGGTAAAATCACAGCAGCTGCAGAATTCACAAGGACTTTGCTGCTTGTCTCAATACGACTCTGGCAGCAAAATGCAAAGTGCAAATAACTTTTCTAACTGCCTAATAGCTGTAGACCCATTAAGTATAACTTCTGTGACACCAGAAAAAAAACAAACCACCACTTGCTTTAAAAGAGCCCAAATGGGATTAGAGAGTGTGAGAACACCTGGGGTTGTTCTCAGGGCTCCTCCTAAATACAGCATGTTAGAGATAAGGGCCTGACCTCTCCCTGAGCACTGGCCAGAGGAGCTGGGTGATACCTAGTGGAGCTGGGGCTGGAAGTGTGAGGTGGAGATGTGCCTCCCCATCTCCAGGCACTTTGCTCTCTCTCACTGCCTCTTTCCCACTGGGGAAGGATGCTCATGCGACTTTCTACATTTTTTCTTTTTCTAGCAAATCAGCAGTCCTGGCAAGGAAAAACCTCTTTTCTTCATGAACACAGTCACATCTCTCTTCTTAGCCTCCTTAGATAAAAGACCAGTCCCAGGAACAGCTCAAGGGGCTGTTTTGTACCATGCTTCTCTGTGTACAGGTTTAGGCCAAAGTTCTGCAGCTGCAGCCTGAGCTCCAGTGCCAGCTTTCCAACATCCTGCCTGGGGCTGAGCCATATGCCATGGCCTAAGGGTCCCCAGTAGCCTGTGTGGAGACGGTGGACAGCTTCAGCCCTCTATAGCAAGGGAACATATACTGTGGCAATCTTCCCTGCACCTAGATACTTTTCAGCAGCTACCAGTAAGTACCATTGACAAATGTAAAAGCCAAAATCCTCTTCTGAAGCGAACCGCTGAAGTCCTTTATTTGGACACAAACTACCTGGTAGCTAATTTCTCGCAAAACAGCTCTGAAATGGTTTAGCACAATGGCTAACCTGTCTGCTCCCCCAACAAAGAAGTGAGGGGAAGAATAACACACACAACTCAGAGTTGTTATCAATCTCATATCAAGAGTTTGATATGAGATATCATAATCACAATGCATGATTCCTTAGCCAATAATCTAATTGATCTAATAATACAATGCACGATTACCTTAGCTTAGCCTATTTGCAGAAGCGCAGTAAAATACATGGGGAAAAAAACAGCATAAAACAGAAAACCAAACCAGCATAAAACAGAAAACCAAACCAGCAGCTACCTGACTCCCACTCGTTCCTCCACACCATGGCTTCAGGATATGCCATGAAACCACGAAGCCTGAACCCAGAAGCAGCAACCAGAACTGGAAACCTCCCAGGTTGCAAGCTGAACTTCAGGCCCTGTAACACCTTGCTCCAGTTAGCATTTTTTGACTGACATGATTGCAGCATGGTATGAATAAAAGCAGCCGGTTCAATTCAATCTATGACAGGCTGTCAAAGGACAAAGTGACACATTTTGTAAAATATCTTAATGCTTTGAGGTGTCTACCCACCAACTAGAAGTAACTTAAGGCCACAGTCATCAAATTTTAATAGAATATATGACCGTAAGTTTACCAAGTACTTGATGGCAATACAAGGAAGAGAAACAAATACACATTTTCACTAAGGTAATTACTTTTTTTTATCAGGCTGCACTGAAATTTCATTTTTGGAGTAGCAGACATAGTTAAGCTGTCAGAGGTTGCAGAAGACACAGAAGTATGTAATTAATTCAGACAGCAGGAGATAAAGGGACTTAAACAGGACATAATTAACCTAGGTATATGAACAGCACAATGGCAGATGAAATTCAACATTGCAGAAAGTAGGTCAGTCAATAATTCTGAAGAATAATCTGATCTACATTGACTCTTTGCAAGTTTCAAGATAACCTGCCAAAAAATTAGGTTTGCAAGATTCAGATCTGATTTCCAGCCCTGGGATTTGCTGGGGCTGTGTGCCTTCACCTCTGGTGTTTTAATGTTCTCACTTAAAGCACGGCTCTGTGCAGGTCTCATCTCCAAGTTTTACCTGTTTCACACAAGGGTGTATTAAGATAACTCAGAGGACCTCAATTTTGACTCTGTTCAATCTGGAGGAACTGGGCTTTTGTTAGTATTGCTTCTGCTTATACTATACCTCTGTGCTTCTCTGTGTACAGAGAAACTTTCTCAGGTTTCTTCCCTGTACATCAGCCTTACCCACAGTTTTTCTGTGCACATGCGTTTGTTGCTTTAGTTCTCCAGTGAACTCCACTCTTAAATCTTGCTCAGACCTGACATCCTTTCAGTTAACTGCTGCAGCTTGTCAGGCTCCAGTGAGTGATGTTCAAAAGGAAGAATTGGTTTTGAAAGTGGCCTATTGTGTCTGTGCTCCTTGTACCTTGGAGCTTGTCAGAGAGGAGTAGCTTGCACTGCAAGCTCCATGTCATCCTCATCCACCTGCTCCTCTCGAGTTTCCAGCTGCAAGTGAGCAGAGCTGGCTGCCCACAGCAGGTTCTGATTCTCCCACTAGCCTGTCAGGGCTGGAGTGCCTTGCTCCACTAATGAGATTTCAAGATTTTAATACCAGAATTTTTTTAAAAATTAATTTTTGATGTTTCCTACTCCTCATCTTGTTTTTGCTGATTAGAACAGCGAAAACTAGGACAGGCATAAGGACTTCACAACCTCTAGTGGGCAATGCCCAGAGCTGCAGGACCTCCCAGCCACTACATAAATCTGTGGAAAACAATTTCTTTTTCTAAATCAGTAGATGTTTTCCCCACTTTTCTATGGAAACAAGACTTATGCAAACACTCCCTGTGTGTGCACTGCATCCAGTTCACACTCTCACTAAATCTGGAGCCTGATTTCAGGTTAATTTGACAGAGATGCCTCTAGGGTTTGTGTCAACAGATATACCTGGATCAAGGAGAAACTTTTAACACTCTAACAGTAAGACTATTATTGTACAACTTCACACAGTACATGTCAACAAAATATGGGTGTTGGAGAGAGATTACATGTGTGGGAAGAGCTGGTTGGAAATCCATTGTGAATCAGGCTTATTTGTTCATGTGCTCATAGAAGTTGTTATGGAGTTAAGAAACTGGGATGTCTGTGATGGTTCGGGAGTTCCCCACCCCCCACACTTTGCAAAATGACCCAGACTAGAACTCAGCCAGCTGGAAGTTAAGGACTGAAGCTCTATTTACAACTCAGCACAATGTACAAGCAGAGATATACACTATAGACAGGAATAGTTACAGAAATAGACAAGTTAAAGGTAATACAGAAACACAACTCCCCTCCCAGAAATCAGAGACCCCAGGAGGGGCTCCCAACCACCCTTCCACCTTCTCACCACCCCTGTACCTTACCCCAAGGTTTGCCTTATGCACAAGGTAAATTAGGAGGATCAACCAGGGGGGTTAGAAGAAAAGTGGCAGAGGAGTCAGAACCAGAAGCTGCTAGACCGCCCAAGCTGCCCTCCCAGCAAGAGTCAGACAGAGATTGATTTATCTGTATATTTTGGTTCTTGTTCCCAAACAATTTTTCAGCAAGCCTATGAGTGAAGTAGACATCACCATGTTTTCCTTTCACAGCCTATAGTGTAATTTTCTCTATTAAAATATTCCGATTAGCCTCAAACCAGCACAGATGTCTTAATCATCAAGTACAGTCTTCCAAGGGACTAGGTAAACCAGGAGATGGACACCAAAAAAAAAGTAATAATTTCTTATTTCATCCCATAATGCCTGCATCCCCCCTATATAAACTGTCTGCAGAGACAGTTCTACCCCTTTTTCTTCACTCCTGCTCCCAACTATCTCTTGGTTGATATTTTGGGGAAAGCTTTTGACCTTGAGCAGCTTGGTGAATTTTTACTGCATCATTCGGGCTTGTGTAGGGAGGTACAGGGAGGCACAGGGAGGCATAGAGTAGTTGTGAATAGTACTTCCATTTAAATTTCCAATTCTTTCCAATCCTGCGTGGAGCATTTTCTTTTACTCCTCTGGGGAGGCATGAAGACCATCTGTCTTGCTCCTTAAACCCAAGACAGAATTGCTGACTGTTACTTTTGACTTAAAGAACATCACATCTCTTCCATGGGATTGTCACATAGCCACACTGGGAAGGGAGACAGGAGACACTCCGGGTTGCTGGTACTACCCAGACCATCACAGCATTCTGCCTGCATTGTCACTTAAAAATCTAAATGGGTACTTGACAGACACCCCAATTCTTTCATTTTCTTTCTGTTTTTTCAATTCAAACTGGCTTACAACAGCAGTCAATAAAGTGCAGCAAATAAAAACTAAGCTCATACATAGACTCTTCACCAGACTTCAGACAAGGTGTTCCTGTATGTCAGCAAGAACACTACAGTGTATGGAAATCCCTTTGTGAAATTGTATGGGATAAATCATGTAGTTTACTTAGAACAAAGAGTCACTTTCCTGGAAAACAGTTGCATGCATGATGAGTTTTCTCCTTGGTTTTGCTTGGATGTAGTAGAGAGAAAAGATATTACTGGTCTGCAGAATTACTTTGTGTTAATCCAACAAAACAGGTAGTCCTTCAAGTGAACCAGAGCAAAGCATATCATCTATCAGAGCTGAGCAGATCACCCTTCTTGCAATAACAGAAACAAAGAATTACTCCCTATTTACTGTTGGAGGGGGTCCAGAGGACGACCGCAAAGATGATCAGAGGGCTGGAGCAGCTCTGCTATGAGGACAGGCTGAGAGAGTTGGGACTCTTCAGCCTGGAGAAGAGAAGGCTTTGAGGAGACCTTATATTAGCCTTGCAGTATCTAAAGGGGGCCTACAGGAAGACTGGGGAGGGACTATTTACAAGGTCTTGCAATGACAGGATGAGGGGCAATGGGTTTAAACTGGCAGAGGGGAGATTTAGACTGGATGTTAGGAGAAAGTTCTTTCCAGTGAGGGTGGTGAGGCACTGGAACAGGTTGCCCAGGGAGGTTGTGGCTGCTCGCTTCCTGGAGGTGTTCAAGGCCAGGTTGGATGAGACCTTGAGTGAGCTGTACTAGTGGGAGGTGTCTGTGCCTATGGCAGGGAGTTGGAACTAGATGACCTTTGAGGTCCCTTCCAACCTTACCATTCTATGATTCTATGATTCTATGATTCTATCTCTTTCACCACTTCTCACTTATCTACAACATTTAATTTTTGTTTCAAAATCGCTTTCTAAAGTCAGATGTAGGATCTTTGCTTAGAGCACCTGAAATTTTTCTTTGTAAATATACTGAAAAAGGTTTTGGTTGAAGCTGTAGGAATGTGGTCTGTAAGTGTCCCTCATGTAGTTAGGATCTGACTTGTAATTTTTAAAGCATGTCTTTTTCATGTGTTACAAACACTTGAAATGACAAAACTACCATTAATGACTTTTCAGAGTTCATGCCACAAATGCCAAGTTTGTGAAGGTTGAGAAGAGCTCACATGGAATCATTCAGCTTTGTTCTTGGGTACAGAATATCTTACGGAGCTGGTTTTTTTTTTTTCTTTCCCCTCTAATTTTTCCTAGAAGTGATGTTTGAAAACAAAACCACAGTATGGCCTTTTCGTGCTAGGAAGTCTTTGTTGCTTTTGCCAAGAGAATTAAGAGAAGGACAAGGCCTACTTGGCATCATGTGCTTTTTGCTGTACAAAAACATGTCTAATTAGGACCATCTTAGTAAATACTAGAGTGATGTAAAATAAATCAAATCTCACTGTCTTCAACTCTTCTGAAAAAAATCCCTTCTCTCTGTTCCCTTGTACTCAGGCACTTCATTTCTAAAACCCAGTAGTGGCCTCTGTCTTGGCTACATCGACTGTAACCGATTGTCTACTGTGTCTGAGTAGCTTCCCAGCACTTACATATATGTAATCAAGATCCTTAAAGCAAATCTCACTTTGCAGGAAATGACTTTGGGAGAATCCATCATTTTCCTTGCCCAAAGCTGCCTAATGGATTGCCTGTTTTTGGGTTTCTTTCATTCCCCCATTAACAACNGAAAAATCTGGAGAGCCATGGTGATAGAAATATATTCAGTGGAGATTTTTCAGCATGTGTGGGATGAAAGAAAACAAATTTGTCAATAGCATAACTTACTTTGGGTATCTGAAAGGTCAACGAGGCAACATTTCATACCTCAAGCATACTGATTTTTGCTCAAGAAGAGTCTTTACATATTTAAAACAAAACAAAATGAACTCTTTTGATCACAAACTATATTCCTTTGCTTTCTCCTGACTCTGTGTGAGGATAGGAGAATCACACATTGTCTCACTAATTCTCAGATTCGTGCCTGTTCACCTAAGTGCTTGTTTAAAGTAAACCTTGATTACTTAACTGCTCCAGAGCAGTTGTCAGATGAATTGTCAAAACATAAGCACTTTTTTCTGCTGATGTTTGAGGAGGGGCTGTACAGGAAAACTTTTTTCTGTTGCTTGGAGACAGTCTCATCTTGTGATAAGCAGCACCTTTATTTTAATGAATTCCACTTAAAATCTCTGGGCAACACACAGTAGCATGCAAGAGGTGAGGAAAGCCTTTCAGCCTTGTTTGGAGTTGGTTTAGTTGTGGCAGGCTAGAGGTCTTGGATAGATGAGTATGCTGTGAAAACTTCATGGTTTATATAGAAATTAAAGAGGAGGTGCTGGGCCAATTGTTCCCTCCCAAGCTCTAGTATAGCTAGTAAAAACCTCACAACGTGTGGAGAGCTCTGCTTATCTGTTTTTGTAAGTATGGTTATGAATTTTTGCATATAAATGTTGAGAGTTGAGTTGCCATAGGGTATTTAAGGCCTGGAATACTTCATGCAACATGCTTTCTATGAAGAGGCTTTTAGATACAAGGAGCATTCTGCCCATAATTACAACATTTCTGCATTTACATGCTGCTTCTTATTTCTGACGTGGAAATGTATTTTGGTCAGACCTTAAGAAAATCAGTATCAAAAGTTAACTTTGAGATGCCATATATCATATTGCATTTACCTTGATATATTTACATAGTTTTAAATCCTACCTGCTCATAAACAGAAAATGTTTGGGAATACAATACTCTTGTCAGGTAAATCACCTGAAATTGTCACAGACTTGGCGTTGAGATACCACGGTGGAAAATCAATACTAAGGGCTGCAGCACAGTCCGTGTGTTGGCTGTGGCTCCTGTGAGAGACAGTAGAAATTTTACCCTGGGCAGCAGTCATACCTGATTTCAGGAACTTCAGCAGTCAAGCTAGAGCAGTATTTGGAAGAAGGCTCTTGAAGTTTTAGGCAGTACAGGATGTATTCTCAGCCATTTATGGCTCCCCAAGCTATAACTGTAAGCTAGCACTTGGCTGGATATTTGGGGAAAGCTTTGTTTCCATAGGTATTAGTGCTTGGAACCATCAAGTGTTCCACAGCTTTTTTACAAGGGGAGTAATTACATCCTGTCTGCAGAAATTACTCCCACTGTTTAATTTGGAAACCATATTCTTTGCTTCCAGTCTTGTATAGTTGCACTGCAAATAGCAGCTGCATTTGCTGCCCACAGTCGTGCCACTTCTCTCTGACATGTGCATGAGGGATGATAGCAATGGCAGTGTTGTCCCTCAGGATGACATATCACATTTGTGCATGGCTGAGATAATTTTAAGTAAGTGGTGCTGGCATATAGCTTCAGAAATCCATCTTTTCTTCACAGAAACAAAACCAACTTTTCTAACTCTTTTTTTTTATAGGAGCCTGAGCCAGCCCCTGGGTGCATATTGGGTCTGAAGCAAATGCAGATGCTTACTCTGTCCTCTTAAAGACTTCTATGTATAGAAGGAAATTAGCAATACAGACGATTATTGCCTGTTAGTGGAGTTTTTAATTACACATTTTCAGGACACATAATTAACTTTCTGCTGAAAACAAGATATTTTTCATTCCCTGAAGCAAGCCAATGATTCACATTTCATATAAACTTTTTTTTAAAGTTTGACTCATGCAGCAATTCCAAGAATTTTTATTTCTGAGCTCACTGAAGCATTTGAACAAACTGACAAAGTACTCTGTCTCTGCTCTGCAGAGGCAGCACCCTGTGTTAGACTGGTCTCCTGTCACTGAAGTGCAGTAAGTGTCATTTTTGTGCCTCTGGAGATGCACTGTCCCTCAAGACAGGAAGGCTGGCGAAGGATTATTTACAAGGTCCTGCAACGGCAGGACAAGGGGCAATGGGTTTAAACTGGCAGAGGGGAGATTTAGACTGGATATTAGGAGGAAGTTCTTTACAGTGAGGGTGGTGAGGCACTGGAACAGGTTGCCCAGGGAGGTCGTGGCTGCTCCCTCCCTGGAGGTGTTCAAGACCAGATTGGATGAGGCCTTGAGTAACCTGTACTAGTGGGAAGTGTCCCTGCCTATGGCAGAGGGTTGGAACTAGATGATCCTTGAGGTCCCTTCCAACCTTACCATTCTGTGATTATTATTCTATGAAGATCGCCTCAGTGGGAGTGCACACTGTCTCAGGTCCCAGCCTGCAGAAGTGGAGAGGCAAGGAGGAAATACTGCAGCATCAAGCATGGCACTGCTGGTGCCTAGGAAGGGAAAAGTATCATGAAACAGTGATTGGTGAAAGTTATTGGGAATCAGGATGGGGTTTGCCACCTGGTTTGATCAAACCAAAGCTCTGAGAGCCCCTGCTTTAGTGTGAGGCGAGAGAGCAGATCGGCAGATCAGCAGTCATTCAGATGTGTGATGAGTAAAGCAGAGTCACTGCTTGTCTTTCATGAGCGAGACTTAAGCTGTAGAGCTTAAAGTTGAAAAACATTTATATTGGCTATTAAGGGAACACATGTGACACAGATATGCCATGTAAGCTCCAGAGATTTTCCAGCAAGAGAGACTCTGAAAAACTAAATGAGTACCAGTATAAATGAGAGAAGGTTTCCTGAAAAATAAGTTAGGTAATACATATTTTGATCCTTCAAATAATGTGTTTTATATTAAAATGCAAAAAGTGTATGACTTTCTCATCAAGTGGAGATACTACAACTGTCCTACTTTACATTACCACTGCAATAGTAAGTGGATGACAAATTTATTTCAGGACGCCTTTGGGATATGGCAGCCTTGGGTAAGAGCACCTGCTACGTGAAAAGTGACCGGGATGAAAATCTCCACTCAACATATCATTTCAGTTCTTCACTTTAGATACAAAGTTTTAAAATCACTTTTTCCTTTCTATTTTGTCTCAAAATAGCCATATTGATGCAGTTTCAAACAGTAATAACCTGGATATTATTTTTCCTTTCCCCTTGTCATTTTACTGAAAGCATATCCACATTATGTAGTGCTTTATGTTCCTCTTTCTCTCTAATGTTTCAAAATTTTATGATCTTTAAGAAAAAAAGTAAGTGTTATAGGGGAAACCTGAAAACAGGGTTCACTGATCCTGGTAGCACAAAATAAAACTTTTGCCTCAAGTTCTTCTCCAGAATCTGCCCAGGTTACCACAGGACATGAGATGATAAAATCAGATGAAAGGGAAGTGACAAGCGCTGGGACACTGATTCTGTGTGCCTTTCCTCTGCAGGCAGCTTGGCTTGCATTTATGTGGTGGTTATACAAGGTCTTGCAATGACAGGACTAGGGGCAATGGGTTTAAACTGGCAGAGGGAAGATTTAGACTGGATGTTAGGAGGAAGTTCTTTACAGTGAGGGTGATGAGACACTGGAACAGGTTGCCCAGGGAGATTGTGACTGCTCCCTCCCTGGAGGTGTTGAAGGCCAGGTTGGATGAGACCTTGAGTAATCTGTGCTTGTTGGAGGTGTCCCTGCCTATGGCAGAGGGTTGGAACTAGATGATCCTTGAGGTCCCTTCCAACCTTACCATTCTATGATTCTATGATTCTGTGATTATCCGTGTTGTGGTAGCGTGATGAGGGATAGCAGCAGGAAATGCTACCATCATCCTGGAGACTGACGGTTGGGAGCTATGGAAGAGATCAAAGGCTTGATTGTGTTTACAGATTGTAGAATAATTGCAAGTCACTCCCAAATGTGGCCTGGCAAGGCACCCTGGCCCATTGACATTTTTCCACAGGAGAGGTAAGTATGTGGCATCATGGGGCCCCATCTACAATAGTGCACTCAGATCTCAATCCCTGTGATCCAATTCTCAGTCAGAGATTGACAAGCTTTTCTCTTTAGAAATTGCTGGGGTGAAATAGCAAGTAATTTATTCCTCCTCCTTCCCTTCAGTGTTTGTGGGGAGTTCAAACTATCTGTGAATGGTGTTTTAGCAGGGTCAGAAACCAAAGGGACTGTTGGACTTGAGACCTCTTGAGATCCTTTCTAACCTGAGTTGTCCCAGAGCCCTGTGATTCAGGTTTTGAAGGACAAAGCACCAGTGCTTTCACACGGTGGCCTTATGTGATTGCTCTCTCTGCCATACATTCATCATGTTTTGTGAGCTGCAGGTACTTGGATGGAATCCTAGCTCCTTGCAGACCAGCTCTTTATATCAATGTGAAAGGTCTTCTTTTACAAAAGTTCACCTACCAAAAATATTTGCTCTTGTTTCTTCTGGTGATTCCCCAAGTGTCAGAAGAGGGAGAGGCTACAGGTTAGAAAGCCCAAGTGAAGATGTGTTGAACCCCAAGCTATCCTCCAGCAGAGTGTTCTTGCCTGTTGAACTTCTGGGCGAGGGTGCTTCCTACCAGTTGAAATCAGTAGGTCTCCAAGTATTTCACTTCATATGACATTTTAAAATCTTAGGATTAGGAATCCTAGAATCTTAGAATTAGGAATCTAATCTTTGGAACCACAGTTGGATGAAAAGACTGTCATTGTTTTATGGCATCCAGTCTCAGCAGGTCTCACAAATGTCTCCTGGTGAGGGTGAAGTAACAGCTGAAAGTATCTGCACAACAGCAATAGGAGGAACTATCTTACTGTGCATCCTCAGGACAACATCTGTACTACCAAACAAGAAAGAGTCAGGCTTCTCACATACAAGCAGTACAGACAGACTCATGTTCCCAGTGCTTGGGAGAAAGTTGGTAGGAGTAATCCAAAACCAGAACCAGAGAGAGAACCAGCAGTGCAGATGATCTGTCTCCCAGGACATAAACTCATTTCATGCCCATCTTGCATTCAGATGCACTGAACTACTGTAGAGCCGTGTTCACAATCAACAAATAGTATGGCACAATAGGAGAAGATTGGCAGAGAGAAACAGCCTTATGAAGCCAACATCTGTGGTACAACTGCTGCTTTATTGTGCATTTACTCTAGATTGAGCCTATGAACTGAATACTCACTGTTGGTGGCATCAGGCCTTCCCATTCATTCCCAGGGAACTCGGTGCTCTGGAACTCGCACATGGAGGACAATGTAGAATAAACATATTTCTTTTCACCTGCAGCAGGCTATTTTTCTTGTTATTCAGGTGGTGTTTAAGAGTCTTAGGGCAGAGAAAGAGCAAATCTTGCCCTATGTGCCATAAACATTACTCCCAGCAGTAGACAAAATGCTGTGTAAAAATCCTTGGAATCCTGAATCCTGAGTTCATATACTGCATGTCACACTGTGGTATTGAGCCTTTACTCTACACTTTGGTAGGGATTCAAAAGTCTGTTATTATTCAAATGGGTATATACTACTGATTGGTCTCATCTATGGATTTTTGAGTACATTTTAAAGGTCAAGCAAGTAATTTTAATGAGTCATGTGGTTTTTGACAGTTGATGAGTACTGAATGTACAGTAGCTCCTGGAAAGCAGATTTATTGTGTTTGCTGTTACATAGTTGGAACAGGCACAGGGACAGTGCTTCTGCCCTGCTCGTTTCACTCGCCGTCATCCAGGTGCTAGCACTGATCAACCAGTGCATCCACAGGAGAGCACTGTCATTGCAGCACTTCAAATATGAGTTAGAAGTTGCTTGGACAAGGGGCCAGGACCCATGTTTTATATTTGCTGGGTAAGAGAGTAGTGGCTGCATCAGAGAAGAGCATTCTGGGCTAATTAATCCATACCTTTTTTTCCTATGCTATGTGTCTAGTGACCATTTGGAAATTAGTCTAGTTGTTCTTGAATTCTTGTGTGGTGTGCTGTGGAGAGGAAGATGATGATTGTTCTCAGTTCATGTCTACGGAACTGTAAGCAAAGAAAATGAATGTCTTTTCCCCGTTTCCACAAATAGCAGTCATAGACTAGGAGCAAGCCTTAAGCTTGGGTTCTCTAACATCAGCTTCTCCTATGTGAACTAAAGGACTAACTGCATCACTTAGGAGAGCATACAGGGACAGGCAACAGGACCAACCCCAGCATGAAACAGATTAAATTCTTCAGCTTAGGAAAAAAGAGATTTAAATGGGATCTGAGAGAAGCTCATTAAGTCATCTATATCACGTGGGGAAAATGGTCTGCCCTGGGCAGTGGTCAAGTCATCATCCCTGAGGATGTTCAAGAAATGTGTTGACCTCATACTTAGGGACATGATGTGGTGTTGACCCTTCAGTGCTGGGTTGAGGGTTGGACTGGATGATCTTTGAGGTCTCTTCCAACCAGATATATTCTGTTATTCTGTGAAGTTGGGTGAACTGCAGGACATGTAATGAAATGGCTAGAGAGTCAGTGTAAGTAGATAAAAGTGGGGGCTTTTTTGGTTGTGTGTTTTCTGTTGGTTTTTTATTGGGTTGGGGTTTTTTGGTTTGTTTTTTTGGGGGGGTGGGGGTGGGGATGGGATTTGTTTTGTTTGTTTTGTTTTTCCCCTACTGCATTTTTGGAACATGTGGGTTTGGGTGGAGGTTCAAGGTGGGACAAGATGCACTCATATAGGATTGGTGATGCAGTAGTCCAGCTCCAACAGCTGGCCAGGGTAGTCCCCAGGTCCCTGTTTGCTGGGTGTCAAGCAGCACAACTGGGGAAATGCCACTCCTGGTAAATGCTGTACTTGCACCCATACCTGGCTGTTGGCAAAGCTGAAACTCAAAGGGTTCTTTGTTGAGCCTCAGCTGCTCTTCAGCATGGGCAACTATCATGGGACCATGAATGCCACCAGGACATGATCAACTGTTAGTGGGGAAGGAGTCGGTTTTAGCCCTGCTGACGCTTTCAACTGAGATGTGACTTATTATCACAGAAAAACCCTGAACTCCAGGATTTTGCAGTCCATTCAGGCTATATCCAGATCTCCCCAGTCATTTTAAATTTCCACAACAGTTTCTAAAGAAGATCTGAAGGGTGGTGGATTAAATCAGTTTACAGTTTACAGAAGCTGGTCTCTGTTTTGCTCTGTTCATGGGAACAAAGTTCGTAGCACGGGTTTTATGGTACCACCTTGCTTTTGTACTCCACGCTTTGTTAAACATGATAATGAGCTCGGCGCTGTGTAGTAGCACACTTAGTGCTGTGCAGAAAATAAAAAGTGTTTCCTGCTCACACTTCAAAAGAACTGCTACAATGGTAAAGTCTCTTTCAAGCTTAGGGCTGCTAGCCTAAACAGTATGTACATGGGGTGAGTCTGTCAGAAAGCTCTGCATTGCAAATGTAAATTTATCTTTGTAAGAATGACAGGCTGCTGTTCAAAGTGAAACACTATATAAAGCAGTTCACTCAGGCAATGTGTTTTACTATATTCCCCTTCTGGAACAGAGAGGAGTTTTGTGTTACATTAATCAGCTTCTGAGCCCTGAAGGTCACAATTATCTGGCCACTATATTTCAGTATTAGTGATTTTAGTACATGGTTGACTTTCATGTGTGCATCATTAAGATGAGGAATTGTTTTTGAAGTTTCAAATAGAGCAGCGGGTCTTAGCTGTAGTATTTGCCATACTTGCTCAGCCACTGTTAAAAGGGATGATTTATAGAAAATCCAGCTGTGAGTTTTCATTTCTTCAAGAGCAGGAGGCGGGACTAGAAACCAACCTAAAACCAAGCGGAGCATTGATCAGAGTAGAAATGATGTAGAGCACAGCTCCGCAGACAACAGCTAAGCATCGTGGAAGTATTAGCTGGCAGCGATAAGGAGGCGGAAGCAGCTCTCAGTGACAGAGGAGCCATCTGTCAGGAACTGGGAATCTGATTTCAAGAGAGCAGAAAATGAAGTACAGGAGAAAGTGATTTTGGTTGAAAGGTACAGTGAAGCCCAAGGATATCTGTGGACAGTAAGTGTCTATACTGTAGCAGGGTTGCTTAAGTACTGCTTGAAGAGGCTTTTCAGCTTTGAAAACAGACTTAAGTAGCTTCTTTCTAAAACAGCTTTTGCTTAAAGTTTTTTGTATTTATCTGTAAGATGTAAATAAGATTATCTGTTTGAGGTGGCTTGTTTAAAAACTTGTAAACAAATTTTAAAACTGCTGGTGTCCATCACTTCAGAGGGTGGTTTTGTTTAATAAGGTTATCTTCTGTCCAGGATAAGATTTGCTTGTAACCTTCCTGAAAAATACCTTAGAAGAAAATACTGCTTTGGCCCCAGTTGTGAGGTGAAAAAGGGTAGGCACGAATATTTTTTCTGGAAAGGGGAAAGGAGTTCCCACCCAAATAGATCTAAACTAACTGGAACTACAGCGTATAAACACCCTGGGGCTAAATTCTACCCTCACTTATACTGATGTAAGTCAGGTTTAAGTCTACTGCAGTTAATAAAATTACTCCCGATTTAATTAAGGATAGAATTTGGTTGCACGTTTCTTAATAATGAGAAAACCCCATGGTTCTTTCCAAAGTGCATTTCATGTTAACAAATTATTAAGAGCTTGCTTTAAAATGTGTTAAAATTAATTGTAAACTCACATCACGATGCATCTTTTGTCCTGTATTTGTATCCTCCTTTGAAACTAGCAAAAGCCAGCATGAGGTATTGTAAGCAATCCTATTATGTCTTGTTAGCAGGTTCTCAGATGAGGTTTGCGCTGCTCGTAGTTTCATGCTCGTTTCAGTTCATTGACTTGTATTTGGGGTGATATGCTTTAATCCCAAAAACATTTGTGGAGCTCCAGCTGGGAGCAAAAAGGCAATATTAGTTGCATCAGAAAAGTGTCAAAGTTCTGTCCAAGATCCCAGGCTATTATTTGGAACAAAGCTGTACAAATTACAAATTGCACAGAAAAAAATACTCTTGCTGCAGTGGTTTTAATGTATGAGTTAGAAGCAGGAGCATTGGCTGCTGACTGAGGGAAAAAAAAAAACAAAAAAAAAAAAACACAAACCCAAACCCCACTCACAATTATGGCCCAATATGGATGACAAAACACTGTAGCATGTGTGGGAAAATGGCTGCAGTCCAAGGTCTGGAACCATTTATCTTCTGGTAGAGTCTGGAAGATGACTGTTTTATGTATTTTACAGAAATCCCTGCTGATTGATTTCATTTACTTAGGGGGAGGGGGTACAGTGACTGATGGCAGGGACAACTAGGAAAAAAAAAAAAAAGAAAAAAAGTGGATTCTTCACATTATCCTGACATCCTGTCCTGGTTAGGGTTGTTGGCACCATCTGAGTAACACAGATCGTGCTGAGTTGGACAGCCTAGTATGTCCTGTCACTGTTTCTGCTACTACACACAGCCAGAGGTTTACTACTTTCTGGATCTCAGTAGGCTGAAAGTGTGGCTTCTGCTTCCACCAGCACCAACCACATTTTGGAAATTATGATTTGCAGAGATCTGAAGATGAATGGAATGGAATGGAATGGAATGGATTGGAATGGAATGGAATGGAATGGATCCAGGTCTCTGTAGCCTAATGGTAGTTTGGCTGATGGTGGACACTGTTATTGAAGAAGGAGAAAAGAAT
This sequence comes from Eubucco bourcierii, assembly GCA_013396675.1. Taxonomy (NCBI): domain Eukaryota; kingdom Metazoa; phylum Chordata; class Aves; order Piciformes; family Ramphastidae; genus Eubucco; species Eubucco bourcierii. Next base: position 505,323 of record VWZE01006346.1, on the reverse strand, counting down.
TTGTGAAAGGTCTGGGAGAAATGTTTGTTTTCAGTGTGCAGGGCTTTTCTGAAACAGCTCATCCTCTAGCACATGAGATCTGTACACTGGAATGATGATTCAGTTTTCTAATAAAGTAGCCACAATTCCTGTTGTTTATTTGTAATGAATAAGAAACTTGTCAAGCGCAGTAGAGGCAACAGCGATATGCTGTACATCAGTGTCCTTCCTTTACCTTACTGTTATTTTTGTGTGTGCTCTACCTGCCTGTCTGTCAAGGTGTTTACCTTCAAATCAGTTAGTCTCACATGAAGGCATGATAGTCTCCTGTTATATACTAGGCATATCTACAGACATTTGCTTTCATGTTACAGGGAATCACTGTCAACATTTTCATATGACAAAGCAAGAGTGGGGAGATGTGTTTCCTAGTCAGTACACTGCTACTGTGTAGAGATTTAACTAAAAAGGGGAAGAAAATGAAATTTTCACTTGACAGTACTGCTTCATTTTGTGCTCTTCCATATTTTTAGAAGGTCCTATAGCAATGGTTACAGTGCTATATATGATACAGGGTCAGGTATCATACCTGGAGTAAGGGGAAAGTATCCTGTCTCTCCCGTCAAGGCATTCTTCATTGAGAGAGTGGGAAGGAAGGAATGATCTCACACTTGACCCCACCACCAAGGAAGCTTCACATATTTATTAAGTACTTTTATCAGATTGTTCAGAGCTATTAGGCACTCTGCTCAGACCATATCCCAAGAACAAGCCCAACATCACCTCCCTTCTGAACAGCATCCTGCGCTATTGCCCTGCAGTGTCCTTCAGCCCACGCGGGTTCTTTGGCCTCAGTGCTCATCCTGCTTTCTTGATGTACACTCATTTTCTGCGTCTGTTTGTTAAGGATATGCTTATGGCTATCAAACATCTCTTTATTGCCTGTGTGTTGATCTGCGATTTGTAAGTTTACAGGAATTTAAATAGAAACTTTTCTATTTTCTTATTTTCCTAAACCTCCTTTTCAACCACTACATGTCTTGGTTACCTTCCCTCAGAACAGCTTTTTATTGAGACCCTCTCAGAGGTGTCTCTGGTTTTGCTCGTGATTAATTGAGTTTGAGCCTTTCCTGCTTTTTGATAGATTTAATTGAGGAAGCCAGTGGGTGCTACCATGCCTCTCAGATGAAGGTACAATTTCTTTTCCTTGGATATGCTGGTGAGCTGCCCTACATTGCAGGACAAATCTAGTGCACTGGTCACTTTTTGCCTTTATCATAAGGTCCTTGAGGGGGACTGTCTTCCTTGTTGAGAGAACCCTAATGTCATAGTGACGGTAAGCAGATTCAGTCCAAGTCCAGTCCCTCCTTTTAATCTTACATTTGGGTAAGAGGGGGAAAGGTGGTCTAAAGTGATGAAAAACTAATTTGTTATTCAATGGGACTGGATTCTCCTGGTAATTTGGAGCACATTTGGGGACTGCCAACCCCCAACCCTTCTTGTTCTCTAGTATTTGTAGAGTGGTGTGCTCAGGCTCCAGATAGTTCAGCTACTGCCCACACAGTCCCTGGATTTTTATTAGTCATCTCTTACGTCTCTTTATTACCAGGAAACACCATTCACATGGCCACCACAAAGGTGCCTTACTGAGTGCATCACTTCTTACAGACAAAATATCTCAGAATGTATTTTACAGACATTTCACATTATCCTACTCTTTAATAAACACTGCCCTTTTGTACTGTGGTGTACTACACAACAAGCATAAGCTGGGTGGTACAGCTACAGCTGCCTCTTCTTATCAGATACTGTTTAAAAAAAGAAAATTAGATTTAAAAAAAAAAAAGAGAGAGAGCTCTGTAGGCTGTGGAACATTATAAAACCTCCCACTGAATGTCTGAGCCGGATATAAGGCAACAACAAAACTGTTATGTACTAGAAGAGTTTGCAGTAGGGGCCAACTGAATGCAGTACTTAAGTGATTTATTTATTAATTTATAACCTTAACCTGGAATCATGAATTTTTACTGTCCCATAAAAAAGATGACTTTATATGACCCTTTGAAACCTTCTGCATTAAGTAGCATTAAGTTGATAGCTACTTGCTTTGTACCTTCAGTGAAAAATTATGCATAAATCAAGCAGGCTTTGCTTGTAATGTACTCATAATCCTCACAAGCAAAGCTCCCACCCAAATCTAGTAATTAAGCATGGTTTCTTGAACTTGACAGAAAGGTCACCTCATAAAAAATACAGGGGTATAATATTAAGGCCACCCAGGAAATTTTTATTTTTTTTTGGCTAGGACATAGCTTTAATTAATTAGATTGTAAAGTTAAAATAATAATAAGATTCTGATTAAGCAGATAAAAGCCAGGGGAGCTACATTAAACTCAGTTTCCATCCACTGAATACACCCAGACAAGCTAAGCTCACTAACTGAAGAACATTTTTGCATAGAGGGACAGACAGGACAGGCTGAGGTTGAGTCCTGAGTGTTCTGGCATTTGCTTTATTTAAATCAAGCCCTTAGCATTATTTGGTTGCTTAATTACCTCTGGTTTGTTGATTTATTGATGCTTTTGAAGGCAACAGGCTTAGTAAAAATTGTCCTGTGTCATGTAAAAACTGCTATTAAATCTGTGGACATTATAGACAAACTAAAAGGATTGATTGAGGGAACTTTTGTGGAGATAGTTTTCCACCTGCAGGAAAAACAATGATACCTGTCTTTCAAAGGTGGAATTGAGTTACTGTATTGCAAACAAATTGGAAAGTCTTGTGAAATCACTTTTTAGGGCTGTCTCAGTTCTTGAGATCTGCCAGTGAAGGTGGCAATTTGGGCAGAATGTAAATGGGAGCCAGCAGTTCTGCAGAAGGGGTTGATGGCTGAAGCATCTTCATGAGGTGCTGCAGGAGGGACCTAAAGATGGACTTAACTATTCTGTGTTAAATGACCTTTCCCTTTAGGAGAAATAGCAGTGCGGTTTGCTTTAGCAGCTGTTATGAAGGCTTTGAACAGGGATGAGAACTGCAAATAGTAGTCCTTTGCCAGTCATGAACACTGATGTGCAGTTGAAAAGTCACAACATGGTCTCACCTGGCTTAGTTTTGAGGGAATACCTAGATCTTCCACCTACTCTCTGCCACACACCCTTGGGGACCCATACCTGCACCCTAAACCTCAAATCCAAAAAGCATCTCTCCATCTGCTTTTTTGCTCCAGCAGAGCAGAACATCCAGATCCATAGCATCTCTTTCCCTCTGTGTCTTCTTTGTCCGTGTCCCAGCTGGTACACCTAGAGCAGGAAATGGGCCCTTGCTTGTTAGAGAAGAAGGATTTAACAAATTGTTCAGCAGATGTTAATTTGTCACATCCTCCCACCAGTAGCTAATGACTTGGTTGGTTTGCAGGAATATGGACATAGATGACCAGAAGCAAATGTGATAGATACAGGCACAATGATGTGTACCTTCTGCTTCTGAGCCACTGAATTCAAAATACAGTTGCATGTTAGTATTTAGTACTTACACCATGCACTAAATCTCCACAGGCCTGTAGGAACGTGTCTAATTTATTCATCCAAATTAGTAGAAGAGGTAATCACACATAACAGTCAGACTTTTCATCACTTAATGCAATGAGGAATGAAGACACTATTTTGTTTGGCCTGTAATTGCTTATACATATTTGGAAATACCATCACATATCCTCGGTTCTTTCTAAAAACACCACAAGTTTGTCATTACAAGAACATTTGAGACAGTTGCATGATGAGTTAATTTAACTTTTAAACTAAACTGAAAATTAGAAGGCTGTGCCAGGTCTCAGTGGGGTATCTCCAATGGAGTTCTTCATTGAACTGAGGTGCTGAATGAGCTAAACCAGTTCATTTCTTGGCAGTCTCTTCCAACCTGGTTGATTCTATGATTCTGTGATTTTAAACTATTTGTTTGAAATTCGTCTTTCAGAAAAGAGAGTCTTGAAAACCTGCTACTGATAATCACAGTATCAAAGTATCACAGTATCACCGTATCACAGTATCACCAAGGTTGGAAGAGACCTCAAAGAACATCAAGTCCAACCCATTACCACAGACCTCAAGACTAGACCATGGCACCAAGTGCCACGTCCAAACGCACCTTGAACACCTCCAGGGACGGTGACTCCACCACCTCCCCGGGCAACCCATTCCAGCAGTCAACAACTCTCAGTCAAGAACTTTCTCCTCACCTCCAACCTAAACTTCCCCTGGCACAGCTTGAGACTGTGTCCTCTTGTTCTGGTGCTGGTTGCGTGAGAGAAGGTGGTAACCTCCTCCTGGCTACAACCACCCTTCAGCTANGAGGGACCCAGAACTGGACACAGGACTCAAGGTGTGGCCTAACCAGTGCAGAGTACAGGGGCAGAATGACCTCCCTGCTCCTGCTGGCCACACTGTTCCTGATGCAGGCCAGGATGCCATTGGCCTTCTTGGCCACCTGGGCACACTGCTGGCTCATGTTCAGGCGGGTGTCAATCAACATCCCCAGATCCCTTTCTGTTTGGCTGCTCTCCAGCCACTCCCACCCCAGCCTGTATCTCTGCAGGGGGTTGTTGTGGCCAAAGTGCAGCACCTGCCACTTGGATTTGTTGAATGCCATCCCCTTGGACTCTGCCCATCTGTCCAGGTGGTCGAGGTCCCGCTGCAGAGCCCTTCTGCCCTCCAACCCAGCAACATCAGCCCCCAGCTTGGTGTCATCTGCAAATTTGCTGGTGACCGACTCTATGCCCTCATCCAGATCGTCAGTGAAGATGTTAAAGAGGATGGGACCCAGTACTGACCATGCTGGCAGGCCTCTAAGGCAGCAGTTGAACACTGTCATGCTTCATGTTATTTCTCGATATTACTTTTATATTGCCCACTTGAGCTTCCAGGGCACATTCAAGAGACAGCTGTAGTTCTTCCTTGATTCCTCAGCCCTGGTTGCTATGGCATCCAAGTTAGGAAAATATCTGCCAACTCCAGGTGGTTGAGCACACAGATGGGTGAAACATGAGCAGTAATTTAGGGAAACATGAGGTGGTATCCTATGACCAGCAGGTATTGTCCATGTTTTTTGCAAAAAGGGACAAGGAGTCATGAACACTGCTGTGAAATTTGGCCTTTATTTATCTACAGGGAAAGAAGTTGTCTGTACCAGCAACCTCTGTTTGCAGTGAGAGACGCTGGTAGAGAAATTATTGTAATACATAAATGAAGTAAATTAAAGAACTTCCCAAATGAAATACAAAATGAAGAGATTACAAGAGGCTGGCTTGTATCACTAGTACCCTGTGCTGTGATTCATTGTGCTCAGCTCAGTGGGATTAAAATAGTTATGAAAAAGGTGTCAGAGCTGAACCTTCAGGTTAGAGGCGTATAATGAGAATTGCAAGAACTGTGTGAAAAAATCCTTTCTTATTTACAGTCTTGGTACTCAGATTTTGTCCCTGCATAATATAATACAAACAGGATCTACATGCCTAACCTTTTTATTCTTAACTGTGTTCATGATCAATATTCAAATGCTTTGGTAGGGTTTCTTCCCCCATCCAGTTGTTGCTGTTTCAAGTCACTTTAATAGCAGGAATTAATTTTCGTCGAGAGTAATTTTTCCCTAACGTTTCTTTGTTTCCAGTAAGAAAAGAGCAAGAACAAAGACTAAGAAACAAAATACAACTTGTCTAAAATCTCATAAAAGCTCTTACACAAGAATCTATCAAGCCTGGGAAAATATGTGTTCTTTTGTAAAAACATATTTTTCCTTGAAGTCACTGCTAGATTGCAAAAGTTCACATAACATACTTGTATGTCTATGTGTTTATGTAAGATGGACCTCTGTATTTCGCTTTCTGATGTCACCGTTGCCTCGGCAACTGGATTTTATTGATGAAGTAGAATATATGTAATTTGTTTCAGAGCTACACTGTCTTACAAGTTCATTTTTCTTTGTGAGGAGTGGTTTTATTTTCTTATTCTCTGAGTCAAATTGTTTTTCTGATATGAGAAATAGCATTCCTTTCATCCTTTTGGAGGCATTACTGTGACTGTACACAAAACCCAGCAAAGTTTGACAAATGCAGGCTGATAAAGTCATTAAATACTTTATCTATTGGCACATGCATTTCTCATTGAAGTTCTTTTGCTGTATCTGTTAACTTAGTATCTTATCTGTGGCTTCACTGGTAACCAACTGGAGAGTCTGTCCATGCAGTTTCAGTTATTAGATACTGTGTGGTGGTTTTCCTGCAGAGTTTTCAAATTCCAATTAGTAGTACTTCACAGGATCCCTTTGAACTATGTATTATCGCAGAATTTGCTTTACGCTTAGATAAGCTGAAATGTGAAAGCCTCAAATAAGAGGAAATCTGAAACAGTACTGAGAGTAGCTCCTGAAACTCAGGGATCTTTTACTCTTGTTCTTCCCATTGTGGTTTTGTCAGTCTAAGGGTTAGTTCCTGACTTAAGACAGCAGCATTTAACAAGTCAATTGTCCCACCATTAGTCCTGTTTCTGTGAGTGCTGATCACATTTAAAAGAACTCGTGGTCCTGGCCTGAAGACCTTTTATTTTTACACAAACCGAACAAGGGAGAAAAGGGAAGGGTAGGTAGGATGCTGTGTCTCAGTTCAGATGCCTGATTATGTGCACAACTGGGGAGATCCATGTAGTTAGATTTACCAACTATCCTCTTGCTTTTGGTTTTGTTCTTTCCCTCTATTTTTTTTGCTTCATGGTTTATGAGTATCACAGGAGCCAAGAGCAGGCAGGGTGTGCAGCTTCCAGGATTAAAATAGGCAGGGGAGCAACAAGAGAAAAAATAAGGAGGCCAAGGAGAAGGAGGAGGACTGCAAATAAAAGATAGGAAAGTAATGGAAGTTCAGCCAGATGTTGATATTAAAGCTGTCTTTTTAATGTAGAATTGAAAGCATAACCATCTCTACAGCCCTAATAGTAACAGTTTACAAATTATAGCAGTGACTGTATTTATATGTCATACAAAGTGTAAATGATGGGAACGGGTTGTCAAAACACATAGGAAATTCTCTAGCACTTTCTTTAAATATAATAGTTCCTGACAATTAAATATCCCATTGGTCGTTATCTAAATATTTATCTTCAGTGAAATTACAAGAAATCCACAGTCAGAGAAAACCCACACTTTTTTCTGTTCTCTATCTTAAACCTTAAATTATGCTCTGCCTTTGAAAAAGTGCTTGGTTTCTGGTTTTATCCTGCTTTATTTTTGTGGATACCTATGAAATAAAGAAAGGGAAAAGAGTCTGCTGTTGATGGCAAACAGGGACAAAGACACTGTTACTAGATTGTGGTTTTAAAGGCTGATTACCATGCTAAGTCAGAGACCATAATGTCAAATCATGTGTTTAATCTTTTGGATTAAAACATTCAGCAAGAGGCCTTCCTAGCAACAAGGCTCCACCTAACACAGAGCCTCATTTTCTTGAAAGGATCCTGCAGTTTTATATGGATTTTCTGGGCCAGTCTTTGGCAGCAACAACGCTAATTTACTCCAGATGAAAGTCAGGCCCACTATAATTAGCAATACCATGGTATTTGTCTGAAAATCAAGACGTGCTGGCATTTGCTGGAGAGACCATGTGTCTTGTGGAGAACCCAGTCTGTTTAATTCAAGCTTTTAGGCACCTGAGTGTAAGCAGATGGTCCGGTCTATTTGTCATAACTGCTTAAATTCCTTCTACAGTATAAGATCAACAGCTACTTATTGAAGACCTGTAGAATGAGATCTGTTCCCTCTTTCCATCCATCCATACATGCAAGGATACATGCAAGGATACTTCAGTCCACCTCATTCGAGTAAATACCTCTTCCATTGAGTGTACAGAGGAACAAGAGGAAATAAATGCTGTCACCTTCATACACTTGGGATTCATTTCCTCGTTTGAAGATATATGTGACTTATCTTCCTCTTGCATAATAACTTGTGGATTAGACCACTTATGTCACAGAGAAGAGCTTTTGGGCTCTACTCAGTCCAAGTGCATTGTGCTTATATCCTCTATATTTAACTCGGTGAAGCTATATTCCTCTGATCATAGAATGGCCATCCATAAACACCCAAGTTTTTGTTTCTTACTTTTTCCTTCTCTGCCTGCCTGTGAGTACCATAAACTCTGTAGGCACCAGCAAGTTTATCACTGAACATTTGAGCAGCACTGACATAAGATTCTGATTTTGACTGAGATTTATAATGAAATACAAATAATGGTAATACTTGTGCAAATTTCTCCCTTCACGCCATTAAAAATGCTGACTAAAAGCTTTGGTAGCTTCTAATAGATGCATTACATGGTTTTGGTTGGTGTAGGCTTTGTATAAGTTTTGGATGTGACATTGGTGGAAAAGAGGATGAGTGTCCAGTGCTGTATTTAGGGAATGGCTCTCTGCTTTTTGGGTTTTTTTTAGAGGCATGATTATTTCCTCATATTTGGTTGTGTCTTCTAGGGACATTTGTGCTGGACCTCTGTAGCACTGGGAAATACAGTGTTCCAGAGTCCTTTCTGGCAAATGACTCTTTTAGCAGCTTTTTTTGTACCTAGACAAGTACATAGCTCAGGGCAGAGGTAGGCTTCAGGAGTCCTGTTTAGTCCCAGAGACCCTCAGCATCTTCTCTTGGAACTTCTGAAACAGGAAGCGGTGGGAGGGACAGAAGTGAGAGCACAATGTCAGGGCACTGTGCTGTGAGAACATTATGCAGTCACTCCTGCAACACTGGCAAAGAATGCAGCAGTGATGTGTTCCTTCTGTGAGTCATTCTGGAGCTGCCAAAAGTTGGAGCAGCCCACTGCCCAGTGATGAGTAGTGCTTGACCTTAATTCCCTTCTTAGAGAATATTGTAATGTTGAACTAAGCGAGTTGCTTTCTGAACACTGGCATAAGCACAGCCTGACTTCCTACAAATTTGGATTCTTTTCCCCCATGTCACTGAAAACAAGCCCTTACTTCTCCTCATACACAGAATCATAGAATCAACCAGGTTGGAAGAGACATCCAAGATCATCCAGTCCAACCTATCACCCAGTCCTAGCTAATCAGCTAGACCATGGCACTAAGTGCCTCATCCAGTCTTCTCTTGAATACCTCCAGGGACGGCAACTCTACCACCTCCCTGGGCAGCCCATTCCAATGGCAAATCACTCTTTCTGTGAAGAACTTCCTCCTAATATCCAGCCTATACCTCCCCTGGCATAACTTGAGACTGTGTCCCCTTGTTCTGTTTCTGGTTGCCTGGGAGAAGAGACCAACCCCCACCTGGCTACAACCTCCTTTCAGGTAGTTGCAGACAGCAATGAGGTCACCCCTGAGCCTCCTTTTATCCAGGCTAAACAACCTCAGCTCCCTCAACCTCTCTTCACAGGGCTTGTGTTCCAGGCCTCTCACATGCCACTCCCCAGATCTGTCACCCTTTCCATAAATATTTGTCAGGAAAGTCATAGATGTACTGAGACCTCTGCAAAGTGCGGTGTATTCAGACGACTTCCTCCCAAAGCTGTTCTAGTATTTTTTTAATCAGTCTGAGTCTGGATGCTTATTTTGCTGTTTCAGTCTGTGGTGATCCAATATAATACACTTGGATAGACCTTCAGAATGTCCACTTGGCTTAGGATCTTCTCATGTTGTCATCACTTCTGCAGGTAGGAGTTAGGAGAGTAATGTCCGGAGACTGGCAAGGTAGGTCTTCTCATTTCCCTTAATACTCAGTGGGAAGAAACTGTTCAGAGAGGGAACCTAATGTCACTCTGGCTTAGTTTCCTTCGAAGTTTTTTACTTCACTTTGAAATTTTTAACTCAAATGCATTCTGGCCTATATCAGGAATAGTGTGGCCAGCAGAAGTAGGGAAGTAATCATTCCTTTCTACTCACCACTGGTGAGGTCACGCCTTGAGTCACCTTGGGGTCCTCACTACCAGAAGGACATTGAGGTGCTGGAGTGGGTCCAAAGAAGGGCAGCAAGGATCATGAAGGGCGTAGAGAGGAATTCTTATGAGGAGTGGCTGAGGCAACCTGGATTGTTTAGTCTGGAGAAGAGGAGGCCAAGAGGAGACCTCACTCTCTACAATCGCATGAAAAGAGGTTTGTAGGAAGGTGGTATTGGTCTCTTTTCCCAAGTAACTATCAATAAGAGGAAATGACCTCAAGTTGTGCCAGGGGAGGTTTAGATTGGATATTAGGAAAGTGTCTTTACTGAAAGAATGGTCAGGCTTTGAAAGAAGCTTCCCAGGGAGATGGTGGAATCACCATCCCTGGAGGTGTCCAGAACACCTGTAGACATGGCACTTCGAGACATAGTGTAGTGGGTGTGATGGTGTTGGGTTGATGGATGGACTTTATGGTCTTAGAGGTCTTTTCAAACCTTTGCAGTTCTGTGCATCTAGTCTAGAAACACTGCATCAGGGGGACGGGGCAGGTGGCAGAGGCAGTTCTCCATTCATGGCAATGAGTATGCATTAGCTCCTGGACTGAGCGGGACTTGTGTACACATACACTTCAGGAGAGATATCTCTGGTTCAGAACCTTGACCCAAAATGTTAATCTTAGGAACAGTGTACTCTGCTCTTTGCACAACAAGACATACAGGTTCTGCATGAGAACAGTAGTGAAAATACACTCAGATTTATAAATTATCAAATGAGACCTCTAGTGTGTTTTAACACGGTTGGATATCACTGCAGAGTCCATTTGGGATGATACTGGGTCTCCTCTGGGAGCAAATACAAAGCACCATCTTGGGCTGTCAAAGAGGCATCCTTACCTCATAGGATGCCCTCAGGGAGCAGAGCGCTCTTAGAAAAACAACTGACCTGGAGACCCTGAGCATTAATATGAAAGCCCTTCAGTGCTTGTCTTTTAGATTGGCAGGAAAATAACCTTCCTGAATGAAGGAGCAGTGTTTGAAAAGCAGTGCTAATGTTATTCCTTTAGAAACTTGATAGAAGTTAAACTTTGCTTCTGAAAATGTAACTTCTCTGGGTGTTGCTAGGGATATGAGAAGTTTCCAAGCAGCAGCGTTCATCCAGAAAGAAATATGGGTGAGTGGGGAATTTAACAGATAAAGCACTGAGTATGTTTTCACCTGCAGTACAAAATGCTTTATGGAGAGAGTCTCTTGTAATCTAAGAACAGAAGGAAATTTTCAAAAGGGATGGCCTGAACAGGTACCTACATTGAATAAAAATATCTTCACTTTAGGGAGATATTAAATTTATCAACCCAAATTCAAGTATTTCTAACCTTTCTTCCTGTTAACCCTTTTGTCTTTATGGAGGGGCAATCAATAATTCTTTGAGAACATCTTTTGTATTTGATATCAGGTATACATTTTCTTATATGAATCAAAATATTCTCTTTAGGAAATGATTCAAGAGAGCAAGAGACTTGATAGCATCAAGGTAGCAAGGGCAAATTGCAGATAAATTATTTGCTAGAGGGCAGGGATGCCATCTAGAGGGACCTGGACAGGCTGGAGAGGTGGGCGCGGGCCAACCTCATGAAATTCAACAAGGCCAAGTGTAAGGTCCTGCACCTGGGTAGGCACAATCCCAAGCACAAATACAGGCTGGGTGGTGAATGGTTGGAGAACAGCCCTGAGGAAAAGGACCTTGGAGTCTGGGTTGATGAAAAACTCTACATGACTACTTGTCAGGTCTACCACCCTGCAGTGTGCACATGCAACCCAGAGAGCAACCAAGTCCTGGACTACATCAAGGGCAGCGTGGACAGCAGGGCAAGGGAGGGGATTCTGGCCCTTTGCTCTCGTCAGACCCCACCTGGAGTACTGTGTGCAGTTCTGGAGCCCTCAGCACAGGAAGGACATGGAAGTGTTGGAGCGGGTCCAGAGGAGGGCCACAAAGATGATCAGAGGGCTGGAGCAGCTCTCCTATGAGGACAGGCTGAGAGAGTTGGGGCTCTTCAGCCTGGAGAAGAGAAGGCTTCGAGGGGACCTGATAGTAGCCTTCCAGTATCTGAAGGGGGCCTACAGGAAGGCTGGGGANCTAGTGGGAGGTGTCCCTGCCTATGGCAGGGGGTTGGAACTAGATGATCCTTGAGGTCCCTTCCATCCTTACCATTCTATCATTCTATGATTTAAGTATTTTAGTTCAAATGCCTGTTATGGACAAAGGAAGAGATGATTGTAAGGTTACTGTAGTGACCTCCTAGAAAATTTTGTAGTATACATGGTCCTGTTCATGTACGTGATAAAACAATGGACAGATACAGCAGATACAACAATGGTAAATAATTCTTTAAAGTAAGGTTTGGTAGTCTGGACACTGCTATTTACAAAAAGATTCTGACTGTGGTTAAGATTCAGGATTTTAGGAGAAACAGAAGTTGGAAAGATTAAAATGTTTTCCACTTAAAAAGTGTTTTCCAGATAAAAAGTGTTTTTCCAGTGAGTGGTTGTAGCCAGGAGGAGGTTACTTTCTTCTCTCAGGCAACCAGCACCAGAACAAGAGGACACAGTCTCAAAATGTGCCAGGGGAAGTTTAGGCTGGAGGTGAGGAGAAAGTTCTTCACTGAGAGAGTCATTGACTGCTGGAATGGGCTGCCCAGGAGGTGGTGGAGTCACCGTCCCTGGAGGTGTCCAGGGCGGGTTTGGACGTGGCACTTGGTGCCATGGTCTAGTCTTGAGGTCTGTGGTAACAGGTTGGACTTGATGATCTTTGAGGTCTCTTCCAACCTTGGTGATACTGTGATATTGTGAAATGTACCCAGCCATACTTTTTAGCAAAAGTACCTGGAAGTACTGGAAGTACCTGTGAATACTGTGAGAGCAGGCACGTCTGATGTAAAACATCAAGTTACATGTATTAGTTGACATGGTGATCCTGATGGTCTTTTCCAACCAGATTGTTTCTGTGACTCTGTGTATCAGTGCTTAGAGTCAAGGTAGATGCCCAGTCTATTTGCTTTGATTTCTTGGTGGCTATTATAGGTAGTACCAGGGGGGAAGGGGAGACAGAAGAGATCTAAATATCTTAGAAATTTTGTATATCTATGTAATAGAGAGGTATTAATTGATGTGAGATGATACTTATTTCAAAATTAAGATTGTTTATTAATTTTGATATTCAGGATTCTCTCCCATCCACCCCACCCCCCTTCCCACCCCCCCAACCACTAATTTCAATAATAATCAATTCTTTGCAAGGTCATGGAAACAATATACAAAGAAATAGCAGGATCTATAAATAACTAGCAAGAATACAACATTAATTGAACTCAATTGAACTGGAAGAGAAGGTTCCTGCGGTCGCTGTATCACTTGCAGTTAATTGTACCGTTCATCCACTAGGATGCACTAGGAGCACCTTTCTGCTTATGGTAGAAGGCAATGGTGAGTTACAATAGGCTTTAAGTATTTACTCACAAAATATCTCCTGACTCGCAGGGGTAGCTACAGCTTCAGACAGTACCCAAACGCTTTCAGGGAATTCTGTTACTGTCTTGTCAGCCACTGAGACTTCTGATTCTTCCCAGGCTTTACAGAGTGCTGGGGAAAGGAAACAGTCAATCTGTGACCTGATCCTGATTTCTCTGGATGGTCTTTGTCCAGGACTTTCTGCCTTGGCAGGAGACTTTCAGGTGCAGGCAGGATGTCTTACGATGTGCAGTCTCAGCACAATGTCACACTGTCTATGCAGGCTGATCACATGAAGGCATTTAGAACCTGTTCCTGGTAAACTCAAGGCAGTGTAGTTTTCAGGCAGTTCAGGATACAGTAAGGCAGTGAGCAATGGCAACAGGCAGTAGCAAGCAGCAAGCAGCAAGCAGCAAGCAAGCACGAATACAACAGCAGAGCACGTTGTGTTACCTACTCATCTCTTTTTATCAATACAGTCTGAGACTAATGGACCTTCGGACACAGAATAGCCAATCAGAATGGCAGTTAGCCAAGCCTGACCATATTAGGTGAAGCCATAGGCTTGCTTTACCCCAGTTTGGGGAAAACGTAAGCTTTGCATGAGGCAGGCACAAGCTAAGTGTGTCTATACCTTGTTTACCACAGGATGCAAAACAAGTCTGGGCAAGCCAGAGTCCTTAGACTCAGTGGCTCCAGGTTCTTTGTCCTCTTTCCTGCAGTTGCTTCTCCCCGCGACAGAAGGAGGGAGAGCAGAAAATCATATCTGGGCAAGCCAGAACATGTATAAGCCTATTTGGGCCAGTTTAAGCCTACCACAACAATATATGGATGAAATAATTATGAAATCAATTCCTAGATTCTTCCGAGGTATAAACTCGCAGTAAAGCTGTGTATTTTATTTCAGTTAAGGATAGACTTCCATCTTAACATTCCTTGGCAGTCATTTGTGACACTGCCCATTCTCATTTTCTCATCTTCTGAAAGACATGTTTGCCTTAAGGGTATGGTACCATTGCAGTTAAAATGAGCAGGTGCTACTGGTGTCACAATTGACTGCTGTACTTTAGCAGCACTGTTAGTGCATAGTCTGCTTTTGAAGGGGTTTTTACAGTTGCTACAGATGCTAATGCCCTGACATCTTCCAAAATGATAAGAGGAGAACATTTTGCCCTTTTCGTTTTAAAGCATCATAAAATCTTGGAAACTTTTGAGGCCAGTTGATGGGTACGATTAAAAATTAATGGAGCGGAGCAATTGTACCTGATCCCCTGGCAGTCACTTGAATAACAGCTTCTCCTTAGATTATCTTTCTAAATGTTTCTTTTTGCATCTGTATTTCACTCCTTTCTGACCACAAGGACAACTCCCTTATCATAAAGAAAAAGAAGAAAAGAAAGAAAAGAAAGCAGCAGCAGAGGACATTTACATTTTTAAAAATGCAATCCTCTGTAAAGTCTAGTTGGATTCTTTTCATTGCACATGGGGTGGGCTACCAAGACAGGCTGTAAACTTGTAAATTATCACAGTATCACAGTATCACCAGGGTTGGAAGACACCTCAATGATCATCAAGTCCAACCCGTCACCACAGACCTCAAGACTAGACCATGGCACCAAGTGCCACGTCCAAACCTGCCTTGAACACCTCCAGGGACGGTGACTCCACCACCTCCCTGGGCAGCCCATTCCAGTAGCCAATGACTCTCTCAGTCAAGAACTTTCTCCTCACCTCCAGCCTAAACTTCCCCTGGCACAGCTTGAGACTGTGTCCTCTTGTTCTGGTGCTGGTTGCGTGAGAGAAGAAGGTAACCTCCCCCTGGCTACAACCACCTTTCAAGTAGTTGTAGACTGCAATAAGGTCCCCCCTGAGCCTCCTCTTCTCCAGACTAAACAATCCCAACTCCCTCAGCCTCTCTTCATAGGGCTTGTGCTTGAGGCCTCTCACCAGCCTCGTTGCCCTTCTCTGGACATGCTCAAACACCTCAAATTGAAGCATAAAACTGAGTCAACAGAAGATATTATTAAGTGGGGAAGCAGATATACCTCTGTTTAGTGGTACTGGAACTGCCTTTGTGATTGCTCACCCTCCATATGTGCAAATCAAAATATAGCGAACTGAGGGGTCTTGTCTGTGTTGGAAGAGGGAGTAAATATCATCTTTTTCCTTGGTATTACCTCGGCCTTAAAATATCGTAAAGGAAAGGAAGTAGAAGAAAACAGGTGGTGGGGAGGCGTGTGATCTCTGCCTTGATGCCTTAGAAGGTCATTGAGTAGTGTTATTGCACAGGCTCTGAGATTAGACATAAACCACAATATGACATCAAATTAATACTTCGTTGCTACTTTACCTATGCTGAGCATTGCGGAGACATGAGCTAAATGTAGAGGCTTGGTTATACATAGAGAGATAAGGTTCTTCAAATTGTGTCAATCTTTTTAAAGCAAGTATGTTATAAGTAAGTACATATATGCCAGCATTTTAATTTGCAGATACAGAGAAAAACAGACATTGTTATCTGTGAACTATTCATAAGGCTCTTTATATAAAACTTGTAGGGTTAAATTCTGATGTTTTCACTCATACAAAACTTCAATGTATTCTTCAGGTTATTTATTACTGTTGAGAGTGTCTGGCATTTGTAAAAAATATTTGTCTTGAAATGTTGTTTTGGAGAGATCTTTAACACTAAGATTACAATTTGATGATTTTCTTTATTTGAAAGAACATAGACCTGGCTGGTCAGACACACTTTTTGTGTTCTGTACAGGATAACCATAAGCTATTTAGGAGACCAATATTTGCCTTGCACAAGTATTACTCTCTTAGGAGTAGACTTTCATGATAATCCATCAAATTATCGTGAGACAAATACACACAGTTACTCAGAGTCACTGCAGTTGTGTAGTTCCCCCCTGACAGGATGCTGTTAAATAAACAACATTAGTTGAGGAACTGACAATTCTCTCTTCCATGCTTCACACGAAGTATATTCTTAGCTTTTCATTCACTAGTATTTTTATTTTCTTGGAATATTGTCTTTCAAAACTCGCAGTTGTGCAGACCTCTCATTCAAACAAAACTGTGATAGTTTGGAGAGACTGCTATTTTGTATTCATCAGAAGAAGTGAGGTTTAACTAATGGGGGCACCGCAGCTGGAGTAATCATCCAGCACCCCTTACAAACCATGGAAAGCAACGTTGTATGACTAACACTATTTCTGGAAGCAGCAACACAAATGATGCTGAGATGCCAGCAGAACAGTGCTAGAAGATACTATATGCAGGAAAAGAAGAGACGTTTACTGTGTTTCTGCTGAATAGCTACAGGTGTGGTAATCCAGAGGTAGTTAAATGGAAGGGCTGGAAAAGTAAACAATGCATTTATTCCACAGTGGTTGAACACTGCTCAAGTTAATATCTCCACCTGAGAACAGAGCTGGAACTGTATCATCAAAACATCTACTTCAGCAAGGAGTAGTAAATTTACCACCTAGCTGAGCTGAGACGAAAGCAACCTATTTGGTCAGGTGTATATATTTTTTTGGAGTTGCCCTGAATCCAGGATTCCTCTCAGGAAAAGTAAATATTAGTCCTGAAAGTTTTGGTAGAAAGTGAATTAGAAGAACTTTCACTCTCCACTTTTTGTATTTTGTATAGTTAATTTCAGCTTTGTAGATGAAATCTTTTTAAGATAAAAACGAATGTGATCATTCTTGGGAAAAGTGTTTCTATAAGAAAGATGGGGACCGTATTTTTAGCAAGGCCTGTTGAGACAGAACAAAAAGGGTAATCACTTTAGACTAAAAGAGGGGAGATTCAGACTAGATAGAAGGAAGACTTTTTTTTTACAGTGAGAGTGGTAAAACACTGAAACAGGTGACCCAGAGAAGTGATGGATGCTCCATCCCTGGAAACATTCGAGGTCAGGTTGGACAGGGCTCTGTGCTACTTAACCTAGTTAAGTTTGTCCCTGCTCACTGCAGAGCATCATCACTAGATGAGCTTTGAAAGTCCCTTCCAACCCAAAGCATTCTATGAAAAAGCTGAGTCAATATTGTGGGCTGTTGGCTTATTTTATTTTTTTTTAATGGTCATTTTACAGGATGTGACTACAGGTGTTATCAGTCCCAAGTACATGAGTCAGATGGTGGCATTATCAAGTTATTCCTTACTCTATGTTTGTGTAAGATCCACTGAAGGAATTGTGACTGCCTTCAGAGGCAGTTGAGCTTGACATTTTCCTAAAATCAGTGACCAGAGCACATGGAGGAATGAAATCTGAGTCTCGCTGGTGTATCCCGAACATTACTGGTATAGGTGTGGAAACCAAGACAATAAAAAAACAATTGAAGAGTCAGAAAGAGGAGGTATTATTTATAGAAAGGAAAGAGAAAAGTAGACTGGCAGCAAGGGATTGACAGTTTTGTTGAAAATACAGGAGAGACCAAGGACATGTGATTATTTTTCACATCTATTTCTTACATAAAAAGTAGGGTGTGTGCCTTGTGGCACAAACCAACAAAGAAAGCAAGGAAATAAATGTTATACATGCTTAGGTGCAGCAATTTCAATGACACAAATCTGTTGAAAATCCTGATCAGAAAAGCAATCTTACTCAAGACAGCATGAAACTGCACAGTTGGACCCATTACAGCAGGAGTTTAAATTCATCATTCCTTTTCATTTCATGACTTCAAATGTATAGCTTGATTGTGATCTAGGTTACAGGAACATATTGCTATAAAAATATAGCATTAGTGGAATTTTCCAAGTCCAAAAATAATTTAGTGTCCAAATACTTATTTTATCTGATTTATGGCTTCATAACCTTGTCTAAGCCAATACTGCCAAATAAAATTTTCTTTACTCTGACGTGTATGGCAGGGGGTTGGAACTAGATGATCCTTGAGGTCCCTTCCAACCTTACCATTCTATGATTCCATGATTCTGTTTGGAATTACATCTAACATAAATTAAGGAAAAGTTGCCTTCTAGAAGTATTCAGCTGCGCTTACATTTTTGAAGTGCAGCTTCATTTTGTAGTGTAACTTCATTTTTTTACAGTATCAGAACCTAAACATAAATATAATACACTTCACAAAATCAAGGACCCAAATACATGCAAAAGCAGTGTAGTTGTATCATGCAAAGGTGTAGGGTTTATTTTTTTACTGCCATTGTAAGAGTGCTTTTCTGTACTCCAATAGTTTACCAGCTTTTTAATTCAGTGAATGTGCCTCAGGAAACCAGTCAGACAGAAGAATAAGAGTCAATTTGCCCTCCAGTTCCCTAGAGATGGGTGCATTCCTGGCACCAATATAGAAGCACGTAATTGAAATAATATTTGCATAAGTTCCATTTGGTTAGGGTGCATTGGCTAATGCCAGTGAACTTGAGGGCACTTAATCAAATAGTAAATAGCAATGCATGTCTAAGCGTTGATTATTTAATGCAGACATTGCCAGAAGAATTAAATAGATCATTATGTCCTTTTGTTCTTTATTTTCACTCAGTAGAATATACTTTCGCTTTCTAAATCTCCTCGGGGTCTTTCTTCTCTTAATTTGGACATCTGCATAATTGAGGTGGCAAATGATCCCCAGGGATGTAATCAAAATGATCCTACCATGTAACGGTCCTCTGAGGTTTCTGCTGAGTTTATAGCAGAAGGGATAGATTTAGGCAATTGCAATCTGTTACATTTCTTTAAAAGTCAAGCATTGATCATCATAGTATAAGAGTTTTGAAACTGAAGATCTCCAGGTCCCTTATAAATAGATTGAATTCAGAGTTAAAAATATCCTTTGTGGTAGGCATGGTTAGAGCCCTTCTTAACTAGGAAAATATGATGCACAAAGATAATTTAAAAGAGTTACAGGATGTGATTTGCCTGATTCAAACCATAAACCAACCAGTAGTACAATCTGAGGAAAAACCAAACCAAAACCTAAACACACCCCCCCCCCAAAAAAAACCAAAACTAAATCACTAAGTCTGACTTCAAAGTCTCAACAGTTAGCTACACAAAATCCACCAAACAAGTTACTGCCTAACCCTAGAGTCTGTTTATAAAAACTCATGGGATCTGTGCACCACCAAGTCAAATGCTGTGACCACCAGTATGAATTTCAGCTGAATCAGATTTCTTGTTTCTTTTCTAAAATGATGCAATAGCAGGCAAGAGTCCAACCTAAAACATGTGCTAAGATGTCTCTACTTAGGAGGAGGAACTTCAGCTAACTTTATCCTTTGGTGTTAACGCCAAACTGCTAATAATTTAAGTGGTCAACGAATGGTAACGTTCCTGTAGTGACACTTAACTTAGAAAAACTGCATAGAGTGACATAGAAGTTCAGGCAAGCTAGACGGGTCATGGGCACTACAACATCCTCGTGGAAATGGCATGTCCATGACAACTTCTCTCCTGCAAACAGACTATGTGTCAATTCTTCGATACACCCTCAATTTCCACTCTACAATAGCATTAATGACCTTGACAGAAAGCATTTCCTGGGGATTAATAACCATTTGAGGTTTAATGACCTGAGGCTGTGCCTCTGACCATCAACTCCTCCAAACTGCTCATTAAATCCTTAGGGTACACAGTCTACTTCAATCACTCCTGCTTAAGCATTTGCTCAGTGTCACCTAATAACAGTATTCTCCCTGAGGTATTTCCTCTTCAGAGGCCCTGGTGTAGGAAACATATTTGTCCTTAAGTCTTTTGGAAAACTTAACTCATTGTTAATTTTTTAAGGGACTGTATATCAGAAGTCAAAGCCTCTACCCAGGCTGTCACCACCAACTTTCTGCTGTAATGAACACAGTAGAAATGAGACAGTTAAATTCATAAATTCCACCTTGAAATGTAATCTATTTGCTTTACTTGCTTTCAATCTCATAATCTAAATCAAGAACCGGTAGCCTCCTCCCATCTTAGCACTGGTGATTGAACCAGGGGTAATTTATTTTAAAGGTGATAGGGGACAGGTTCCCACTTCCTAGCTAACAATGGCTTCATACTAGTTCTACAGGATACCTCAAATTCAAATCTGAAGGAGCTGTATAATAGCAGGCACATCTGCCTGTTGGAGGAGAAATCCCACTGTTAGACCAATTTCTTCCTGATGAAGTCATAAGTCAAAGATGGTGTATTGTCCTATGGTACATACTTGTGAAGGGTGAACTTGTTTTTCTCTGTAAGAATTTTCTTTTATGGGAACATTCTTCCCACATACAATTGGGTCTTAGTTAAATCTGCTCTTGTGGTGTTACATCGTGTTCCCTGTTTATTTGTGTCATGGTGCAGCACAACGTGCCAACTAGGCATGGCACAAACACATTGCTGTTAGAGGTTTCTCTCCAAAGTTTCTAAACTGAAAGAGAAAAAAAGTGCATGGAAGAAGGCAATCAGCAACAGTTGTAGGAAGCTGATACAGTGATCATGATGTAGAGTGGTGTGCCTACAAATCATTTTATATTGTCTTCAGGTGAATTTTAAGGATCCTGTAGTGAGGCTTTACCAGTGTCACATTCACATATTAGTCCCCACTGTGCACTGAGCAAGCAGTTAATTAATACATCTAAGGAAAGCAAGGAACAGTGTTCTTAAGGTGCTGGAAAGTGGGGATGCTTACCTGCCTGAAAGGTCTGGAAAGACCTGGATGTTAGGAAGAAGTTCTTCACAGAAAGAGCGATTGGCCCTTGGAATGGGCTACCCAGGGAGATCCTAGAGTCACCATCCCTGGAGGTGTTTAAAAGGAGACTAGATTGAGGCACTTAGTGCCATGGCTTAGTTAATTAGAAGGTGTTGGGTGATAGCTTGAGCTCGATGATCTTGAAGGTCTGTTCCAACCTGGTTAATTCTGTGATTCTGTGGCCTGCCCTTAACCTGACTTCAACTTAGAGCTAGCTGTGCTAGCCCTGTTCTAGCAACTTTGTCTAGAGACAAAGAGCAACTTTTCCTGACAAATTATAAAAATTAGAACTACTTGGAGTTCTTTTGTAAGCTTAAGACCCTTAAAGAAAACCTAAATGCCAAGAATATATAGCATCAGCTGCATGGGTAATCATGGCAGTATAGCTGAGTCCTGGTAAGTGACTTGTACATATACCAAATGGAGACCAACAGGTGAGTTGATGAATAAAACACAGATAGGGTGAACAACTCAAGTACTGACTTCTTTGCTTGTGTTTGAGTTTAGTGGCTTCTGAGGTCAAGTAACTGTAATTTAGTGATGTGTTTCGTGCAGGAAATACGTGCAGCTTGTGATAAACACTGAGCTCCTGTGCAGGAATGTTCCTGTCTAGTCCCAAATCCCTTTACAAATATGAGTGCAAATCTTTTATGCCATCACTGCAAATGGAGAAAATCAGATGCAAAGAGGTGAAAATGCAGACCCTAAGTCACATAGTACATTAAAAGGAAATACATCAAGTAAAAATCTATTTAATCTCTCTGAAAATCTCTCTAACTTTGTATGCTTATTGCTTCAAAATTCTCTGTATAGTCTCTAGAGAAGAAAGAGCACTTTCTGGGTACAAGCCACTTTCCTACTTTAAGACATTAACTGTAAGATAAGTATTTTCATGAAAGTACCTCTTTCTCTCCTTAGTCATCAGGAGCACCTGGGATGAGTACTTCCAATTTCTCTACAGATAGATGAGATGATTCCCACCCTCTATATCCAGAAATCCTCATGGATGACACAATACATGCTGTGCAGACAGAACAACTATATATTTAATCACATGTTTAGTGTGAAGCTTCTGATACTCCCTATTGAAGCCTGGTTTACAAAACCAGTCCCTCTGCTGAGACTCTTAACCATTGTGTGGAACAGATAGATCTGCCACTGACCCACTCTTACCTCTCGTTCCCTTGGCTGCTGTTGGTTTAAGACAAGCATGCAACATTCCCACAAAGATTTTAAGTGTAGGAATACCCTTCTGGTTGGAATTCCCTTTCTAAAGCCTACTGAGAGTTCAAGTAAGAGCCTTATTTTTTTTCCCTTTTCATTGAGAATAAAAATAAGAATATTTTGAGAACCTTTAAAACTCCAGCACTCACTGAAGATCCTCACCATAATAGCATTTTTCTGGGAAAAAAAAAAAAATTCTCAAGGGATTTAAGCTTGCAAGTGATAAGCATTTATTATGTTTATTCCATTCCTGATGAGGAAAGGTCAGATTTGGTAAACAATGAATGAAGGAAATGCTTTGAAATACCTTCAGAAAATAGGGGATTTGCAGAGTCAGTTTTGAGGCAACTTTTAGCTGCTGGATATGTCTTGGAGCTGGAGAAAGATTAATGAAAACCCCAGCTCTCTTCCCAAAATCCAAGTCAGTTAGCGGAGCACCACAGCTATAATTTTCACCTTTTCCGGTGTTACCTTCCCTACACATCCTCCAGCACAGGTGAACCAGTAGAACCCAGGCTTCTACTGGTTTGTTTGGGTTATTGTTTGTCTTTAAAGATGAAGCTCTGACAGAAAATAAAGAACTGTTATTTTCAGTACAGCAACGTGATTCCTTAGTAGCAAGCGAGGTCTCAGAGCATTCCACCATGGCCACAGGATACCATGGCTCCTGTATTTCTAACCTCTGTCAGCATTCAAAAATACTGCAAAATGCAGCCTATGTCCTAAATCAAAATACCTTTACCATGTGTTCAGTTTTAGCTAGTGGTTTCAGAGCAACATGTGCGCTCTTGAGATGTTATTTAAAATCTTTAACTTCCACTTTGCTGAGATTTCATTGTCAGATTTAGACCTTTGCTTCTGAAAGCCAAGTCAGGCATTTTTACAGTGAAATCTGTAGGAGAGACCATCTTTTGTAGGCAATTGCCTGATTTCTGCTTCTGTTTCTGTCTGGAGAACCACTTATCTCTTCCTTCTTCTGGCATATCTGAGGCTTGACCCTGCCAAAATCTGAAAGCGAAATAAACCATCAAAAATGTCAGATTCTTAAAAGCACAGACCAAGGTCAAGTCTAGAAAAAGACTGGACTTGGAAAATAAAATACTTTGCCTTTTGCTTCAAAGCATACACAACCAATTTTCAGTCTTTGTGTTTATCTGCATATGCCATTACTGTAGCAAAGAACAGCTAAAAATGACTCGTGTGCTCAACACATACATTCATTCTCCTTGTCTGGGGGGAACGTAGAGCCAGAGCGGCCCCAGGATCCTGCTCTGTGTGGAGCATGTCTGGAGATGGAGATGGGCCCTGAGCTGATTCCAGAAGCAGCACCAGCAGCCAGCAGGGAGCTTCCAACTGGAGTGGGTTTGGGTGGCCTTGTGCCTCTGGTTAGCATTCCCACCTTGATAGAAGTGATGTCCCAAGGAGGGAGATGGCCTCGCACAGTCCTTCTAGGCAAGGGCAACAGCTGTTGTTCAGGGTTTGTTTTGGGTTTTTTCCAAAGACCAAATGGAAATTTTGCACAATAAATTGAAACTCAGGCCCCAAGGTTTTGATAGCAACCATCTCTCATCTCTTCTTTAAGCAGGGTATTTTAATGCACTTCAGAATTACAGCACAACACACACTGCTGTCCACCTCCTTAATCCTCTGTAAATTAACTTCTTACAGCCACTGCCAAAATACAGTATGGCACTCACACAGCGCATGCTTCTTCAGTGGTGAGCACAAAGCGGCTTCTGTGCAGAGGGGATATGTTGCAAGCCCATGAGCGACACATTGTGAGTGCTGAAGGTTATGAAACTTTCTGAAACTGAACAAACCATAAACACTTCATTTTTCAGAAACGTCCACATTACTTCTGTCATCTACTTGGCAAATATCCGTACACAGACCTTGGTACATCCACGTAACACACGTTGAACAAGCATCAAGTGCTAACCAGTGGTGTGCCAGCAGTGTTGCACAGTTCAGAAGAAATATTTCAAGTATGCACTTCAACACTCTTCTTGAATTTTATAAAAAATATGGTCTTTGTTTGTTTATTTTTACTTCACTACCCTCTCTCTTGGGCTAAACTGACCTCAAAACTGTAGCATGGATCTGTTTACTGTTTACTGATCTGTTGAATACTCTCTAACTGATCAAGAATCAGGTTGTGACTTAGGACAACTCGTAACTCCTAGTGGGAAATACTTGCTGGAAGGACAAGTGTCTTGTGTCTGTCTAGCCAGATACTCTTGTGAAACAAACAGGTCTAGAGATCAGTTGAGGCCTGAACCAAATCCTTACTAGCACAAAAAGATCTGTTGTGTTATATATCCAGGACATCTGACTGTTGAAGCTGTAAACAAAGGAAGATCACCTCATGGAAGATAACTATATGGTCCTCAAGTATTTAGGGCATATTTTTGAGTGTAGTGCACAGTTTAGGATATTGTGTCTCATAATATTCCTTCCTAAAGAATGAAGAACATTTTTTCAATGAACTCTGAGTGTTAGTTGATGTGTCTCATTTCTCAGCAATATCTAACTGATCAAGTATTTAGTCATTTGCTTTCCAAATATCTAGTTGGTAGCACTGTCTAGTGACCACATCATCTTTGCCCACAGACAGGCAAGTAGTGATTCATATGAGTGGGAATGTGTTCTCCAGCAATCAGAACAAAGAGACTGTCTATGTGATAGCAACTGCAACTGCCTAACTGATTTCCCATCAACTATTAGAAGATTGAGAAATAGTTGAAATTCAGCTAGCAAATTAAAAAGAGCCTGGGACTCTTATGTGACTGACATTTGCAGTCAGTCCTGTATTCCTTCATGTTATCCAGCTAGAGATGCTGACGTTAAATATAGTCGGTGTGTGCTTCTCCTGCTGGTGAGAATCACAGTTCTTCTATTGGTGTCTCCTTCTGTCTACCCCATGGACCCACTCTTCTGTACTAGCAGAGAGTAGGCACTTGTAGATCTCCAGCCATCCTGTTGCCTTCTTCCAGGGTAACACATGCCACGTAGCTGAAGGACAGCTTCCAGCTTTACAGAATGGTAAGTGCAAGCATCTGACTTACCTAAACTCTTTCATGCTATTTGATAAAACAACAATTTATGTCTTCCCTGCTTGGAGCAGCTATCTAAGAATAGCAGTAAAGAAGTGCAGGGTGTTTATAGTGCTAGGTGGTGTGCTAATTAGTTTTTTGCTAACTGCTGGCAATGATTATTGTTGAGTAATTACAGAGGTCCTATGAATCTGCCTGCCATTTGCTCTGTGGTGTAGCACGGGTAAGGAAATGAGAAGTGTCAGTACTGTGGATAGCCAACTTATTTCTTCTACAGCAGAATTTTGTATTACAGGGAACAGTTACTTTGTGCAATGGTTTTAATAGCTGGAAACAGACCTAGGTAAGCTGTAGAATGGAAAACCAACATTTTCACTACACTGAAAGTTGCTACTTGAAGGAGCACATAAAACCCCACAGCTTTCTATTAAAAGATGTATGGAAAGGAAGCAAGACTTCAGCCAAAATGCTAAAAATAATAACTATAACAACATAGCCAAGTTGTCTGTTCCTTCCTCTCTCCAGCATGAAGGAATCACTGTTTATGTACTATCATGTAGGAATAGCTTCAACCTGATTTATGCATGTTGCTCTGTAGCTGTGTGGGCTACAGCTTTCATTGCTGAAAGGGGATTGAATAAAAGTATTTTAGTTCAGACATCCAATGCATTTCAGTTAATTGGTGAACACTTTTTGGTTAGTTATCCTCCCTCCGGGTTTTTGAAGTGCGTTTTGGTGTGTATGTGTATAGAAAATGTCTACAACCACCTGGTAGTGAAAGGTGGTATCAGATGAATCAAAATCAGAGGTGTTTGAGAAGGCAGATGAGAGTTACTTCAAATATCTTCAAAGATCTGCATCCTACATTTAAGAAATTTAAATGTCCTTAAAATTCTGGGGTTTGGGTTCATTATTTTGATATTGAAAGTTATCTGCATCTATTCAGTAATGTTAAACAAACTTTCTGTCATGTGATGAATGATGGAAACTGACAGTAGCTCCATTTTTACTCTAAGAAACTTTAATTGGACTCTCCCACATTTAGTACTGTTTTTCTGGTGAAAGGAAGTGTGTGGACAGCACTTTGATTAAAATGGGTGCCCTTGTGAAGGCAAATAGAGGGATTTTCTTTTTTTAGTAAGTGAGTAATCGTTTCCTTTAATCTCTGTTTTTTTCTCATGACTCTCTGAAGATGAGGATACAGCCATGTAATTAGTGTCTCTGGACTAGATCACACTTGAACACACACCACCAATGTGACTTCTGTTTTTACAGCACTGCACAGTCAAGGCAGAAGATGAAGTTTAGTTCACAATAACATCTTTACACAAGCATATGCCTCATTCTTCATTCTTCTTCTACATTTCTTCAATCACTGAAATAATTCCAGCAGGAGTAGGGAGATGATTGTCCCCTTGTACTCGACTCTGGTGAGGCTACATCTCAAGTATTGTGTTCAGTTTTGGGCACCTCATTACAAGAGCAAGTGCAGAGGAGGGCAACGAAGCTGGGGAAGGCCCTGGAGAATAAATCTCGTTAAGAGGGACTGAAGTTGCTGGAGATACTTAGTCTGAAAAAGAGGAGACTAAGGGGAGACCTCATTGCTCTCTGCAGCTACCTGAGAGGATGCTGTGGAGAGTTTGGTGCTGCTCTCTTCTCACAGATAGTGATAGAACAAGAAGCAATAGCCTCAAGATGGGCCTGGATAGGTTTAGACTAGTTATTAGGAAAATATTTTTCACAGAAAGAGTGGTCAGGCATTGGAATGGGCTGCCCAGGGAGGTGTTTAGAAGTTGTTTGGATGTGGCGCTTGGGGATATGGTTTAGGGTGCACCTTGTAGAGTTGGGTTATCGGTTTGGACTTGGTGACCTCCGGTGGAGGTTGCCTGGCCCAATCTCTGCTCAAGGCAAGGCCAGCTTACTGCATTATATCTGGAACTGTCATAGGATCAGCCAAACTCCAGAAAGGAAGGTGGACCAAGTCCAGAATATCCAGTTAAAGAAAATAATATTTGTGCTCAGTATTAATTTACTGGTTTTTTATTTCTTCATACAGTTACCAGAAGACATTCTGGCAGTTCTTGTTAGTGATATTCCTGTAGAAAAGTCACCTGGATTTGTATGTACAGCTTTTGCCTGTACTTCCAGGATAATACCAGCCTTCTCATTGCCAGATTGTGTGTAGGTGACAGCGCCTTCCAAGCTGTGTGAACAAGTGACAATCTGTTGTTTGTGTCTTTGTTTTTTCAAAACAATCAGACAAGACATCTTTCTGAATAGACCCTTTCATGGAAAGAGCTAACAAGGAAAACAGTGGAATCTAAAGGCAGGTCTGCTTGTAGCGCTGGTCACCCAGCAAGGGCAGATAATACTGATAACACCAGGTGGGAGCTCAGCACTTTGCGTTGCATTGGCTGTGCACAAGCCATGGATTTGGACCTCTCTTTTGAATAGTTGAGCCCTTCTGTATCTGCTGTGTCTTATCAATGTTTCTTGCACTACAAATTACTTGTCTCACACAGAATTCCAAAAGAAAGTGCTTTAATCTTAATTTATGATGAACAAGAACTGAGAAATCTTTTTTTATTAATACATCAAAGTATTATCTCCAAGGGGAGCTACTTTTATATTAATGTTCAGCGTTTAATATAAATTCACAGCATGAAGACCACCTTGGATGGGTAGGGATTCTCTGATGTATATCTGATTGCCCACATGTAATTTGAGCATCTACAGCACATGAAGGGTATAATGAAAGAATAATTAATATGCTGATATGTAATTATACTTTGTTCTGCTTATCTGCATAATTCAGAGAGAAAGTTTATGATGACAACATCTGCCTTTTGGGGTATTGTTTACATTTACACTCAAATTGTAAATAACATGAAGCATTCTCCTGCATTCCATAGTGCCTTTCATCTGATAAGCTCCAACTACTGCCTGACCAATTAACTTCAATACTGCACACATGCAAATTGTGTTGAGTATTGTGGAAAAAATGAGACATTGAAGTTTGAAACCTGACCTCTAGTTCAGGACACTGTGCTTGAAAACCCTGACTTCCAGAAACATTAAATCTCTGTGTGTAATTGGAGTTACAAGTACCCACAAGAACCAAAACTGATGCTCAGACCACCACTACATCCTCTTGGAAACCCTCTGAATGTAAAATTGCTCCGGAGACCTTGTGCATCTTGTATGCTGCTTGAATCCAGACTGTCTGCAAATCTCCCTTAGCCTTGCAAGAGATGATATTTTTCAAAACCTTACAAGGACAGAAGGTCACATGTAGTGGGGTCCATCTGCTGCATCCAAATTCAAACCAGATCTCAAGGGCAGAGTACCAGATGAAACACCTTGTGCTATTTGTGTGCTGAAGCAACATACCTTGTGTACAGACTGAAAAATTTACTGGTCCTTTAATTAAAGTGTTAGCAATCTAATCAAAGAGTCAGTCCAGGTACAAAGACAACACTTAATTTCCAAGTATAAAGCTATGGCAGGTTTCCAGAACTGTTGAGTTGCAGTTGATACCTATGTACTTCCAATTAGCTACTTTTTCCCTGGTTTTATGCTTACCCTTCCTGTAATTCTCGGTGTCTTAAAATCAGTGATGTTAGTCTTCCTGAATGTGTTGGTTTGGGAGTTCCCCTCTCCCCCACACTTTGTAAAATCACCCAGACTAGACTCAGCCGGATGGAAGTTAAGGACTGAAGCTCTATTTACAGCTCAGCACAATATACAAGCAGAGATATACAAAATATACAGGAATATTTACAGAAATATACAAGTTAAAGGTAATACAGAAACGCAACACCCCTCCCAGAATCAGAGTCCCCAGGAGGGGCTTCCAACCACCCTTGCACCTTTTCCCCACCCCTTTACCTTACCCCAAGGTTTGCCTTATGCCCAAGGTGAGTTTGGAGGATCGGCCAGGGGGGTTAGAAGGAAAGTGGTTAGTAAGGTTACTCAGCGGAGAGGAGAAGGCAAGAAGCTAGACAGCCCCAGAGTGTCTGTGCCCAAGTGTCTTGTCTTTGTTTTGTATTCTTAGTCTTACACATCTCAGCAAGCCTATGAGTGAAGCAGACATCACCATTGTTTTCTTTTCACAAGCCTATAATATAATTTTCTCTATTAAAATATTCCAATTAGCCTCAAACCAGCACACTGAAGAATAAAAGGGATATAGAGAAACTTACAGCAAGTATTCATCTAAAATTCTCCATTAGAAGTATATTGTTGTTGGAGATACTTTTCCTCCTCACTGCTTGGTCAGTTTAGGATTATCTTTACTCATTTCCCAAAATCATCACAGAAATCACAGAATGTTTGTGGTAGTGTCGTGGTTTGGGAAGAAACAACTGGAGGTCATCCCGTTCAGCCCCACCTACAGCTGGCTGCCTAGGGCCATGTCCAGATGGCTTTATAGTAGCTCCAAGGATGAAGCCTCCACTGGCTCCCTGAGAAACATGTGCCAGTGCTCAGTCACTCTCACAGTAAATAGGTTTCCTGATACCTCCACTGTGTTAGAAGCACAGTGAAATACAAGGGCAAAACCAGCATAAAGCAGAAAACCAAACCGGCAGCTACCCGACTCCCACTCGTTCTGCTACCATAGCTGCAGGAAAGAGCCAACACCCAAGAAACCAGAACCCAGAAGCAGCAACCAGAACAGGAAGCCTCCTATGTTGCAATCTGAAGTTCAAGCCCCACAAAACTTTGCTCCAGTTAGCACTTTAATTTTTGAAGCTGGTATGACTCTGGCATGGTATGAATAAAAGCCGCAGGTTCAGCTCAATCCATGACATTGCCCTTTGTCTGTCACTCTTTGAATCCTCCCTTCAGATGTTTATACACATAGATGAACTCCTCCAAGATCTTTCTTCCACAGGCTGAACAGTCCCAGCTTTCTCAGCCTCTCCTCAGGATCATCTATAGCAGAAACTTATAACATAAGAGTCTGGTTTTGAAATTTGGCCCATAGTGAGTATGCGCCCCCAGAAGTTTTAAAATAGATCCCAAGAGATAGGATTCTTACGCCTCTACCTATTTGATAATGTTCCATCCACATTAAAAATACAGTATATTTTATGCTACATGATATTAGAGTCTTTATGTACTTATAAAGACTCACATTTTCCAAGCCTTTATCCAAACACATTTTTCAGTGGACATACAGTGCTCATGTATCAAAGCCCTGTGAATCCTCAAGGCAGTGGTGCTCAGCTTTTGAACAACAGTCCAAATAGGTGGGAAGGGCAGCATGATATTGAAGAATGGGTGGGTGGTACTCTATCGTCCAAATCTGTGCTGAGCCAAGACTCATGGGGGCTGTCAGAAGGCAAGAAAAGGAATATAAATCTTGATGGAGAAGGGGGAGGATGTGGAGGGAACCAAGCTGTTAATCACTTCTGTCCATTAGTAATAGCAGAGTATTTTTCCTAAGACTAAAGAACGGAGAGCCTGGTGTCCTTGTCAGCTCCCAGTATATATATATTATTTGAATTTTATCTATCTCATAAATCCAGTTAGTAGTTTCAGCTGGATAAAGTATTCTCCTTGTTTCTTGTCATAAACTGCTGCAATGTTCCTCTGTGCAGCTGCTACATTTCATCCTAATGCAGCTGCATTTCACTCGGGGATGAAGTGATCCCTATATATAACTTACACATCAGATTTTATAACCATTTAAAGTGCCTCAAGATGAGATGTGTGATGCAAGCTATTGTTTTATTAGCATCATCACAAAGTGCAGCGTTGTACAAATCAATTGTAAGCTAAGGAGAAAAGTGATTTTGAAGTGATACTTGAAGATAGGGTTTGGGGATTTTTTTGTTTGGGTTTTTTGGGGGGTTTTTTGGGTTACAGTGGATTTAAAGTCTTGTTTCAGGGATTTAAAAAGATGGGGGGAAAAGGGAAAGAAACTAGCGTAGAGTAGGGTTGTATAAACTGAGTGGACATGTAGGACAGTGGGAAGCAAAAATGTCAGAGAGATGAATGGGAAAGAGTTAATTTTAAGTGACTTCAGATTGGAAAACATGAAGGAAAAGAAAAAGGGAAAGCAACAGTAAATAGAAATGATCATGATGATCAGCAGCTGAAGACCTCGAGAGGATTAAGACCTGAATTTTATCATAGTCGAGCCATATAACATGGATATGACTTTAGAGCATCAATTAACACTATATTTTTGTGTGCTATATTAATGTTACATTTAAGACTTTAAATGTTAAGATGACTTGGAGACCAAATTTTATTGCGTTTTCATGTTTAGGCTCCCAGTTGTGCCAAACATGCTGTACCTCAGCAGAGGAAGATACTTACAAGTCTACATAGAATCATAGAATCATAGAATGGTAAGGTTTGGTCATAATGGGAGAATTCCCTGTGTTAAAGACCCTTAGGCACAATGGTGGCTACCAGGAAAGGTGGCTGCTTGCTTTGAATTGGGAATCCCTCCGGTTAGTTTTTGCTCCTGAGATCTTTATGAGTCCCTATATCACTGCTGGCTTGGGCTGACTGCTTCATTGTCCTCTGTGAGTCACCTCTCAACTTGAAGAGCTGGTGCAGCATAGCATGTTGTACAAAAGTCTCTCTTACACTGCAAGCAGTTAGTGTTTTCCCTGTTGTTGAGATGCTATTTGCATCATATTATTAACATGAGGAAAACCATTTTGTTGTATACATAGCTCTGATGAGTTCTAAATATAAAAAATACTAATACAGACACTATTGCCAGACCTGTAACCTTTCATGCCTGATGAACCTGCTGTAAATCTCAGGCCTACTAGTTTTACCAGTATCCCATTAATTTAGGAAAGAAACTCAGTGTAGTTCTTTCAGCCAAAGAGGACTTAGGATCCTAGTTCCTTGCTGGAGTAACATGCCTTTCTTCTTGGGAAATGCAGCCTTCCTCGAGATAAAAGGCTGATGAGAAGTCTCCCAGCTAAGCTGTTGCAGAAATTGGTGGTAGTAGGGAACAAAACAATTGTAGTAGATGAAAGAGACATAATCCAGAGTACGTCTGAGCGATAGGAATGTCAGAAGAAAAAGGTATTTAAGAATCACAGAATCATAGAATCATAGAATGCTAGGGTTGGAAGGGACCTCAAGAATCATCTACTTCCAACCCCCTGCCATAGGCAGGGACACCTCCCACTAGTACAGCTCACTCAAGGCCTCATCCAATCTGGCCTTGAACACATCCAGGGAGGGAGCAGCCACAACCTCCCTGGGCAACCTGTTCCAGTACCTCACCACCCTCACTGGAAAGAACTTCCTCCTAACATCCAGTCTAAATCTTCTCTCTGCCAGTTTAAACCCATTGCCCCTAGTCCTGTCATTGCAAGACCTTGTCAATAGTCCCTCCCCAGCCTTCCTGTAGGCCCCCTTTAGATATTGGAAGGCTACTCTAAGGTCTCCTCGAAGCCTTCTCTTCTCCAGGCTAAAAAGCCCCAACTCTCTCAGCCTGTGCTCATAGCAGAGCTGCATCAGCCCTCTGATCATCTTCGTGGCCCTCCTCTGTAAGGGGTCATCTGACTGAAAAAGTAATCTTATTAACACTGTCTTTAGTCTGGTTTCATTTATTCCATTCCAGAGAATCCTTTCTCAAAACTGTGGTGGTAACATTGAGTAGTCAGATAAGACTCCCATGTCAATTTTGAGTCCACTCATCTCCTCATCGCAGTGTCCTTTGGCAAGGAATGTTTTGCATTTTATCAGTTCATATTGCCTTCCTTATTATTAATTCCTCTATTTTTGTTAATTTCCCTGTCCTGTGGCAAAAAAGAGCAAATACAAGTTCCCAGTTTCCTATCTTTATATTAGCCCTAATTTTTGTAGCATTTCATTGTCACCCTTCCTAATTAATACACTCTGCAATGTAAACAGTCTCAATCTTTTAATCTCTCAGCACAGTAATTTTTTTTTCATGTCCATAAATAATAATTCTTCTCACTTTCAACCTTTCTAAAAAATCAGAGCATGAAGGGACATCATCTGACTTTGAGTCACCAAGTTTGAATTATTACACATAAAGAAACTAGTCACGAGATTGAAGAGATCTTTTTCTATTGACATTTGAATTGCATTCAACCACAGTAGTTTAAAAGGTCCATATTTTATTGTATTATTGCTAGAGCCACAATTTTTCTGCAAAAGTTTAAGGTCTATTAAAATAACACTTTGACAGCTTTATTTGTTCCTTACTTGTGAAAGATAACCTTGACTCTAATAGTAATTATATGGCATGATATAAAATAATTCCAATGAAATTTCACATTTGAAAACCCTATTATCAGGATTTATTGAAGAGTACACACCACGGTGTAGTAAAATCATATACATTCATTGTATGCTTATGTTTTATTTTATTTATGATAGATTTGTACTATAAATGGTAATTTTATGGGTACATGGTACAACTACCTTTGCATTCTTATTGAAATTCTCCTGGAAAAATCCTAGAGTAGAAGGGAATGGGATAAACCATTAGACCTCTAACTAAAAGCACTCCCTTAACTGGAGTTCTTGGGAAATTATGCTAAAAGCCTAAATATCCTTTACACAATATCCTTTACACAAAATATCCTTTACACAATATCCTTTACACAAAATATCCTTTACACCAATGTCCTTTACACAAAATATCCTTTATACCAACATCCTTTACACAAAATTTTACTCCATCCAATAAATAAAACTTCAGAATGCTCCCTTTTAAAGACTTGCTATGGGTGCAATGCAGCATGACAGGTTGCAGAGAATTGTATCTGTCTTTATTAAATTGCATGGGACATTTTCCTTAGGGAATATGATTAAGTTTTGCTTATTTCTACAGTCTACACCAACTTGCTTACAGTAAGTGAAGCGATATGATAATCTAGTAGTTAACCTGTTCCATGCCAGGTACAGACATAAGCTTCTCTTTTGCTGTAGTCTGAT
Organism: Eubucco bourcierii; assembly: GCA_013396675.1. NCBI lineage: Eukaryota > Metazoa > Chordata > Aves > Piciformes > Ramphastidae > Eubucco > Eubucco bourcierii. The sequence continues at coordinate 470,996 of VWZE01006346.1, read as the reverse complement.
TTCTTAGCTCCACAAGAGCTTTGGAAATGCCATTCAGTGGAAGCCTGTCAGCCTTTAGTGTTATGTAGAAACTGAGTGACAGTGGAGTGATCATTTTAGGAATCAGAAGTTTTGGTCTGTCCAGACCAGATTTCTAAGGCTATTAGTAACTGAGAGTGCCTTAGACATATTTTTATGTGCTATTAAAAGAGTTGGGCACCTCATTCCCAACAACCTTCTCTCTAACCTGTTTATGCACTTCTAAAGTGCTTTAAATACCACTCTGTAAAATAAAAACAACAGCTACAAAGTTAAGTATCCTAAAGACTATGAGATGTAGGGGCAAGAGAGTAATGGCAGCTTTTGAAAGTATCTTGGACTGGGCTGCAAAATGAATCTGAAATGTGTTTGGCCTCTTCTCATACAGCTCCAGCCCGAACTGAACTTGCCCACACATCCCATCTGTCCTTGTGAGTGCTCTTCTGGGAGGACATCATGGTGGTGACATAGCTTGTTGGTGA
>VWZE01006346.1:412400-465957 GCA_013396675.1 Eubucco bourcierii | reverse complement strand
GTTGGACTTGATGATCTTTGAGGTGTCTTCCAACCCTGGTGATACTGTGATACTGTGAACCTGTAGGAGCAACCAAGTCGGGAATGGCTGGAACAGGTGCCTTTAACCAATAGAAATGCATTCTTAGGAGTAAAGTCTTACTTTGGGCCAGGGAAGTGGCACACATTGCAATTCTCTTTTGCAGTTCTCTAAATAAGACCAAAAAAGGAAAGAGAGATATAGGAGGGATACAGGCACTGGTACATAAGACCCAATATCCTGCAAACTGACTTAGCAAGTCTTATTCAAGGCTCAATCTGTTTGTGTGACATGATCATTCAGAGAATGAGAGTACTCCTTATAGGTACCTCCCATGGACAAGATAGAGTCCAAGTTTTTAAGGTAGAAATTAGTCTTTTTTGACTGGTTGCAATGTTACAAACAACCTCATGGGGAAAAAAAACCCCAACCAACCAAACCCCCACAAAAGGGTGAGATTTACTTCCTCAGATATTCCCCACAATCATTCACCCATTGCAACCTGATAATTTTCATTTCTCACTTGGGCTACAGGAATATTCCTCAGCAGGCTACTCTGAGCAGCCAACTGCAAAATATGTGAAATATGATAAGCGTATAAGAGCATTAATTGGTAGCATTCTCCGTCACCCACAGCCTCTGTTAGTTGTTCTTCCAGGCCAGATGAAGCTAGAATGTACGTACAGCTGTTCTGAGTTGTAAAATACAGTTTGAAATGGGGTTGATTCATCTGTGTTTCATGAGATTGAATTAAGTAAAAGAAAAAAGTATAAAGACTTGTCTTTTTTCCAAGCACTTAATAAAAATATTCAGTCTCACTGGAACATAATAGAGATGTGCTTTCAGCACACAGATGTGCAGTAGTGAGAGCCACGTTTTATGTAAGCTGCTCATTCTTTTGTTCAGTGTTAGGAACTGATTTTTTTTTTATTTTCTTTTTTTTTTTTTTTTTTTTTTTTTTTTTTTTTTTTTTTTTTTTTTTTTGCCTTGACATGAACTAGTGTCAAAGCAAATGAAGACCTGGTGGTAAATCCTCTTCAGCACTGCTAATAATCGTGGTCATTGCAGAGCTATTACTGTCTGTCTAATCATCTTTGAGAAATGAAGCTTTTGATATGCTAGGCCTTGTATTCTTGATTTCTGCAGCAAAATTGGCTGTCACGGCTCAGTATTTAGAGGAGCAGAAAGGTGTGTGGGTTCCATACTGCAGAGTATATTCAAATCAGGTTTTCTGTGAGATTCAGTGAGTAGATCTGTGTAATGGGTGAACATACAGGACAAAAATCACACCAGAATCTCCTATCTGTAAAAATGCATTTTAGTAAAAAACAGATTTACATTTGGAATTCTTTTTGCATGCAAGGCAGAACATGCAGAAGAGTAACTAAACCTGATTTTGTTTTTCCAGTTCCATCACTTGTTTTATATATGAGTGCCTAGATTTTACAAACACAAATGTGCCAAAACCTTTGACTGGTTCATTCAGGTTGAATAATAAGCAACATAAAATGTCTTCTTTCTTCAACACCTGCATACTCCATTCCTTAATGTTTTGCAAATTGAAGAGATGCAGATACGTGTTTTGACTTTGATCTTGTACACTGAAACTGTTCAAATGGTAGATCCTGATCTAGATCTGGGTAGCAAGGAGGTGTTGCCCAGGTTTCCCCAGCAACCCACATTTTTCTGGGTGAGCCTCTATTTTCAATTGTTCCACCAGTTGCTCTGTGAGCAGCTGCATATGCATGCAGAGTGGGTGCTGGGCAGAGCTGAACTTAGCACACTGTATTCTGTAGAATGAGTCCATGGAACTTGGTAAAAAACGAGGTACCTTACTGTCAACATGCAGTAGTCATCTCAAGAGACTGGGTGCATAACCACGTGTGTGCCAGCTGGAGCACATAAAGTCTGTTCTGCTGGAGGCACTTAAAAGTTTATACTCTGTTCTTGTGTAGCTGACATTTATTTATTGCTGCTGTAGTAATTGCATGGGGTACACCTGCCTCTCCTGTGCAAAAAGCTTTGGGTCTTATGTGGTCCCCTACTTGAGCATAATTTTCTTCCATTCGCTCATGCTTACCTATTTCTAGCCACCTCAGAATAAGGATGGACTTTTCTCTTGTCCAGCTGATGATTCCCCAGCCTTTTCCATAGGGATGAGATGCATCTTATCCAGTGAAAGCTGTTTGATAGGGGCAGCTTCATCCAGGGTAATTCTAAGTAGTGGAGAGGCAGAGACAAAATGACACAGGCTGATTCCTCTGACCTTCTCAAGAAAAGATTTGTCTTAGTCAACAATGGAAACAGTCCAAAACAGACCCGGAAGTGGATTAAAATTAAATAGTGAGCAGTGCAGCATCCAGCACTTGAAGCTACTACCTGTATCTTACTTAGCTGCACAGACATACCCATAGTTGTTATTCTCCTTCTGTTAGCAGCCACACGAGGAAAGCATTGTCAGTAGTTGATTTATCCCACTGATTTTAGACACCGCTTTAAGGTGAAATTAATCAGCCTTTGGAAGTAACTTTCTCTCTATTGACTGTGGAGGGCATCTACATAATGGAATTCATATGAGTGAAGGTAGGAAGGCACATCCTACCTATGCAGTTGTCCCTTCAGTAACATGAAACCTGCACTGGGATTTTCCTGGCCGAGCTTTCAGTGACTTTCACATGGGATTGTTCTCCTCAAGAACTGTCAGAGCAGAAGACACAATGCTCCCTATCACCCCATTTCCACCCTTCTTCATCTTCACCTCTTCCTAGCAATTCACCCTTGGGAAAGGACCACAAACTTGGATAAGCAACTTCTCCTGCTGTATGGAGGTGATTATCACTTCATCCTGATCACAGAGAAGTTATGCAGACCCCAGGGTGCTGTGGAGGAAGGTGGATTTCTTTGAGAGTTATTTTATTTGATGCCGTAATTATTTATTTGACAGTATCATTATTCGATGCTATAAAAAAATACTTCAAATTGGTGACAGTACTTTTAAGTAGAGCTTACTACCAAGTCTCTCAACAATTTCCTTATAATTAAAAGAACTTCTAATGTAATAACAAAGTGTTAACTTTCTCTTTTTTTCTTTCTGGTCAGAAATTGAAGCAAAGGAAGCGTGTGACTGGTTACGTGCAGCTGGATTTCCCCAATATGCTCAATTCTACGAGAGTAAGTAGGTTTTTCATCTCTTTGTGCAGTACTGAAAGTGGACTGAGGCCTTGCCAGGAGAGCTTGCAGTCAGACGACTCTGCATTTGACTAAGTTATAGCCATGGCTGGCTGCTTCACAAAGCCTCAGCTGCTGGAATCATACCAATGCCTAAAGAAAAGTAGAATTCTTGCCCTCGTAGCCATGGGAAGAAATAAAAAAGAGGGACACAATCTGTGTAAATCTCAAAGGTTAACAAAAACAAGTACAAAAATTCCAAATACTTTTTTTTTTTCAACTTCCTGTACTTTGTCTAAAATAAGACTGAAAGCACTAAAAGTTACTGAAAATAAGATTGACAACTCTGCAAAGCTACCAGTAGTGAATAACCTGAACTACATTTTACATTTGCAAAGCAAGAAAAGCCAAAATGTTGGAGCTAACTCAGAGCAAATGGCTGTGTCCCCTTCCCAGCTGTAATGTGAATGGCCAGAGAGGCAGCATCCCCAAGGGCAGGGTGGGTAGTTGCACTGCTGTTCCATTCAGGAGCAGTTTGAGGGCTGGGATGGGTTTTTCCTGCACTCTCTAACTCAATGCTGAAAGGGAAACTGCAGCTGATCCCAAACTGTATATTCTCTCTACCAGAGACACAGAGCCAGCTCAGACCTGCTTGGGCTTATTAGCCAAAAAGCAGCTCCTCAAAATGCCACTGGACACCTTCCAGGGTCAGCTTGGGTCTGGAGACAGCACAGCTCCGCACACGGAGCAATGGCCAAGAAAACCTCGTGGGTCAGAGCCAGCTCTTCAAAGAGCCAGCTCAGACAGCATCCATCCCTCACGTGGACCTGAGGGCAGTGGGGAGCATTGTGGCAAGGGCAATTTATCAGCCTCTCATGGCCAAATTATGTCCCCCAAGGCTCAGTTGCTGGCTTCTGATGTGCTGCTTGGGTGCCCAAGAACTAGAAGCATCATGCAGAGATGCTTGGGTGGCTCCACAGGAACCATGTGGGCTCTCTTAAATTGGGAAGAAACTAAGACCAATAAGCCTGCCAGACCAACGCTGACACAGGCGTGTGTCTACCACAGTCCCTGGGTGCCCAGTAGTACTTTTTTGAGTTCCCTGTAATCAGAGTATCTCAGATACCAACTTCCCCAAAGAAAGGAGAGCTCACTGCTTGCCAAACTCAAAGGGACGTTCCCTCTTAAAAGACAATCTGTGCTAGACTCCCACAGTTCCCCTACAGTCAGCTATGCACTCTAGGCAGTCTGCATTTCTGAATACAAGGTGGTTTTAAGATACATCTATTATGTCAGCATTAAGCACCAGTGTCTGAAAATGCTGGCTGCAGTTCCTGTATCTCAGTGTCCTGCTGTGGTACCTAAACATGGAAGAGCAGTCTGGAGAGTAGCCACAGTGTTGGAACCAATCCCACCATTGCAGAGCCCACTAATGTGTTGCAGCTATGTCACTTTTCATTACAGATGTCCATTTCCAGCACACTAGTCTGGCTTTTTAGCTAATGTTTGGGGTTATATTTCAGATTTTTCTATTCCTTTTTCTTTTTGGCTCTGTTACTGAAGTAACTTTTTGTCTGAAATCATCGTTACTGGGACCTGTACTTTTAAAAGGCAGAAGTGTGGAACATTTCTGTTTCAAGGGGAAAGTCAGTCTAGTAACTCACTCATTAAGTCACTGTAATAGGAGGAAAGGATTTTGTTGCTTATGTGGTTAAAGAAGGTGTTTTGATAATTCCCTGATCTCATTCCTTCTAGGTGCTAGAAGGAACAGCTCAAAACCAAGTATCTTATTAAAGCCAAAATGAAATAATCTTGTTCTCTCAGTTGGTGCAAAGGGTGTTCAAAATACCTTTAAAAGGGTGGAAAAAATTAAAGTGACTGAAAGGGTCACAGATGCAGCTGGAAGGGAACCACAGCTAAGTGAGATGGGTCGTGCAGAGCAAGCACATGCAAAGCAATTTAGATGAAGATAATGTATTTTCATTTGAATAGAAAGCGGTCGTCTTAATATTGTGTCTCATTTTATAGACTCCCAGTTTCCCATTGATATTGCTGCAGTGAAGAAAGATCATGATTTTCTTGACAAGGACCTTGTAGAACCTCTTTGCAGGTAAATAACACCTGAAGTTTCTTTTCTGATAATTGGAGAACGTGAACTGATTTGTTGTTGTTAGCATATCAGTAGAAACAACAACAGAGATGTTTGCTTGCCCAAGCAGTGATATATATAATGCTGCCATTCTTACTTGACTCCTCTCATGGAAAGTCCTGGAGTAGGACTCTCTCTACAGTCATAGAAAACATCACATTATTTGAGAAGACCCAAATCCAATGCATTTGAAAGACCTGCCTTTTAAGAAAGAGTTAGCAGACAATCTCTGAATAAATGAGTCATATTTGAGTTGCAGATGAATAACTTTTATGTCCAAGCACAGCAGATTCAACAAGCACAGAATTCAGCAAATACTTTTTCTGGCAGCAGACGTGGTTTTCATGCTGCTGGGATTCCCTTGGTACTCTTCTCTTGGCACCAGCAACAGTGGCGGGACTAGAACCCTACAGTACTACAGCTCTACAGCTGCTACAACTAATCACTGATTTGTCCCTCCCAGAGTGTTTGCGTTTGCTGTTTATCTATGATGAGTATACCATTACTGCATTGCTCAAATACTGTCCCCCAGGACTCAAAAAGCAGCAATTCTGTGGCAGTTCTGCAAAAGCATGTTTCAGAGGCCTTGTTCCTCTCCTCTTCAGCAAGGACAAAGAAACGTTTGGCCCTTAACCAAGCAGGCTTTATTACATGTTATGGAAACTTTCACAACACCAACATCAAGATAATTGGACAGAACTCTATTTCCCTTCCTGCAGCTGTGGCCAAAGTCATCAGAGAGTATACACTGTTCCACTGCACGTCGTGCTATGCATTGCAGGGATTAATGAGTTTGTGATGGGGAACTGCAGAGAGGATTTCTGAGAACCATAGAAAATGGGCCTGGAAGAGAGTTCATCTAGTCCATCTCTTCATGCCAGGAAATACTCTTCTTCCTGAAGGATCTGAGTAATTCCTGGATGTAGCTGTCAGAATGCTATCCCAAAATTCCCTTGCTACAAGTGAGACCTATTGCTTCTTATTGTTGTCTATTACAGATAGAGGGAACAGAACATTCTCTCTCTGTGTGTGGCAGTCTTTGTGTCTGAAGACAAATCAGTAGGAAAGACCTGGATCATTCAGTGATTACTCAAGGATGCCATGGAGCAGAATAATGGCAGATTTGATCTGTTGCTGTTCAGTATGGCCTGCTGGGAGGGATTTCTATGCTCATTCCAAGAGAAACCTTCTTTCCACACATACATGCCCCTGCTTCAGTCTGGCATAGTGGAAAACATAGTTTCCTGCGGTTTGGGAACTGGGTCATGTCCAGAAAAGGGCAATAAAGATGATGAAAGGTCTGGATAACAAGTCTTATGAGGAGGGCCTAAGGGAACTGGAATTGTTTAGTCTGGAGAAGAGAAGGCTGAGGGCAGACCTCTTTGCTTTCTACAGCTGCCTGAAAGGAGGTTGTAGTGAGGTGGGGGTCATTCTCTTCTACCTAGTATCTGTTGATAGGATGAGATTAAATGGCCTCAAGTTGTGCCAGGGGAGATTTACATTGGATATTAGGAAAAAATTCTTTCTTGTGAGAGTGGTCAAGCATTGGAACAGGCTGCCTGGAGAGGTATTCAAGAAATGTGAACATGAGACGTGGTTTAATGGCCATAGGTGGTCTTAGGCTAATGGTTGGACTCAGTGATCTTAGAGGTCTTTTCCAACCAAAAAAATTCCATGATTCTAAGTGGTAGGAGACTGAGATCTCTTCACCTCTGCCTTTTCCCAAAAAGCTGAAGGACCACCCAAAAGTGCAAGTATGAGGTCTGTCCTTGTCTTTCTTGTGAGACCAAGTGGTGAGGTTCAGTCATTGCACAGCTCAGTGACTGTGCCCAGTCTTTCTTCTATGAAGTAATTGACAATGGTAGTTGTGATGGTTCAGGGGGTCCCAGGTTCCCTTAAGAAGACCACAGAGACAAAGTCCCATCCCAGGGGACGGACTTGGTCATCTCTGGAAATCGTAGTTTTATTATTCTACTCCATAGTCCTGCTATCACTTTATAAGTGGGCAGCAAAGTCAAATTTCTCTTTTTTCTCTCCCTTCCTTTCGGCTCTCTGGAGGGAGTCTGGGTAATTAATGGGGAAGTAACCTGCCTGCAGCCTCTGAAGCTGCAGCCACAGTGCATTTCTAGCTGCACAATCAGACCTGGTTGGGTCTAATAGGACACACTGCGGGGATAAAAGAGCACTGGGGATTTTTGTGGTTTAACCTGGCTGGGGGAAAAGTTTTGAGGGAATTCTCATGTATCCTGTATCTGTATTAGGTGTTAAGGATTCATGTATACCGTTTTTGTGGTGATGTTACTACAGGATGCACACCAGTTTATCATACAGGAGCTACAGACCATGATGCACATTCATGAAACAAGGCTAAAAAAGAAGGTTGGTTTTTATTTCTGTATGCACCAATTCGAGAGCCAAACTTCCATTCTTCAGACACCCCAAACTGCCCTTAAAGCTGTGCGTGACCAAACCTTCACACTGACTGATTGTGCCTGCAGCCTGTAGTACTAAACTAAATGGGTTTCTCCTTTTTATTTGGAGGATAATTGTAAAGCTGGAGTGCCTGAGTGAATAATCAGTTTGAGCAAGAGTTTTAGCTCTGAATGGTAATGGTTCCAGCATAACCACTGAATTTCTCTGCTCTTGTGGGTTCAAATCAGACTCTCAATCTCATTTTATGATCATTGCGGTATTGTAGTGCACAGGACAACATGAAGCAGAAATGCAGAGGAATCTTTTAGTTTTTTTAAGGCATTTGGTAGTATTTTAGTCAGAAAACCTAAGACTCCTTGTTGTAAAAGGTCTCTGTGATCTCTTTCAGATAGTCTAACACTCCTACTGTTTGCAATATCATTTGAAAATTTGGCAGAGTAAGACCAAATTTGAGGCTTTTGGGTTAGAGGCATATCTGTCAAGAGATTCCACTCAGATTTTATTGAGTAACAAACAATAGAAAATTGCCATGCAATCTGCAGGCAAATGCTGTCAGCCTGCCAAAATAGTAATTGGGCATGAAAATTTTATAGCTGGATCTTTGTGTTGTTTCCAAAATAGCAGCAACCAGCTCTGCTCTGGGAACCTTTGTGGCTGCTGTGATAAGAGGGTGAGAAGGAAGAGTGAAGCCATGTTGTACTTTCTGTGTTCACATAAATACATTGGCTGAGAATATCAGTAACAACTATGTAATAGACTAACCAAACTCTTAAAGTTTGAACTGTGCCAAGCAGCTAGCAGCCTGTTTTCCCATAACTACTGTCTCTTAGATATCTCATAAATGACCCAAAGGTCGCTCTATATGGGACATGCTACTGTCAGAGCTTTGAAATTAGGACTGCATAGTCAGTACTGTCTAATGAGTTGTATTGCTCTAGGTGCTGTTAGGAGGTAAGCACAACTTCCATATGCAGTATGAAAGCCCTACTCTGAAGTCATTAGAATGGACCTCAAGGTCCATTTGATCATGTACTTTCTGCACCTTTCTGTGCTGAAGAAGCAGCTCTTCTTGATAGAAGTGTCGTGTTTTCTACCAGCAGCTGGACAGTAGATTGATCCTGCTGTAGCAGGGAGATCAGACTAGGTGATCTTCAGAGGTCACTTCCAACCCCTACCATTCTGTGATTTTGTGATGTTCAGAAGTACCTAGGTGCAAACAGGGCAGAGGTCACATCAAGGGTTGTTGTCTTCCAACTCCTGAAGTCCTGGAGTACTGTGTGCAGTTCTGGAACCCTCAGCACAGGAAGGACATGGAAGTGTTGGAGTGGGTCCAGAGGAGGGCCACAAAGATGATCAGAGGGCTGCAGCAGCTCTCCCATGAGGACAGACTGAGAGAGTTGGGGCTCTTCAGCCTGGAGAAGAGAAGGCTTTGAGGAGACCTGATAGTAGCCTTCCAGTATCTGAAGGGGGCCTACAGGAAGGCTGGGGAGGGACTATTGACAAGGTCTTGCAATGACAGGACAAGGGGCAATGGGTTTAAACTGGCAGAGGGAAGATTTAGACTGGATGTTAGGAGGAAGTTCTTTCCAGTGAGGGTGGTGAGGCACTGGAACAGGTTGCCCAGGGAGGTTGTGGATGCTCCTCCCCTGGAGGTGTTGAAGGCCAGGTTGGAGGAGGCGTTGAGTAACCTGTACTAGTGGGAGGTGTCCCTGCCTGTGGCAGGGGGTTGGAACTAGATGATCCTTGAGGTCCCTTCCAAGCTTACCATTCTATGATTCTATGATTCTATAAGTGCATGGTTTGCTCCTTGGCTTTTCAAAAGGCAAGTGGAAGGAGTACTTGTCCTCGTCCTGGTATTTAAAATGTTTTCTTCTATGTCTTCTCCTTAACAACTTCAAATAGGCAGTAAGTGTAGAGGGGTTTTATAAACTGTCAAGGAAGCAGTTGCAGAGATCACCTGCCAGGGGCTGTTGTGGAGCCTTCTTTCTCAGGAGGCTTTGTTTGATACCTGCTTTCATGGATGCAAGGGAGGTGAATACCAGGAGGTATTGATGAGCAACTTGAAATGAGAAAGTGTTTTCTCAGGATTTCAGAGCCTCTAGGCATGAGTTTAGCTGATGTCTGTCTCCCTGGCAGCCTTGCAGGACAAGTTTAGGTGAAGGAAGCAGGGAGCACCTTGCCATCCCTGGTTTGGCCACTCACGATGGTGGCATTTTAATTCAGATGTGGCAGCTGTGATCACTCAGGTGACACGTGGTGGCATGACACTGTGGAAATGTGGCTACAAACTTGTATCTTCAGCACTGGCCAACTAATGAGAGGAATTCTGATCTGAGCCACCAGGTCACCTCTTAGAGGAATCTGTCTCCAAGGGTGGACACTCAGAATCTTATCTAGGCTATGCCTTTCCCAAGAAAGAATGAACTAGATGATCCTTGAGGACCCTTCCAACCTGGTATTCTGTAATCCTATTATTAAATTTGGACTGGAGTCCTTCAAAAATGTGTCTGTGCCTCTGATGTTTGGAATTTATATTGATAAATAAATTTAAATATTTTGCACTCAAAAGAAATACTGAATGTTATTCAGCCCCAGGATGCCTATAAAACGCATCTTTGGGTTGAAAAATTCCATGTTTGGGCAAAAAAATCAGCTTTGCAATAATAGATATAATCCCAGAGGTTTTGTGGGCAGCAGGCTGAAGATAGAGCTACAGAGCTGCAAAGCCTGAAATTTATTTGAAGAACATTACTATCATGCATGTGGGGTGTGCTTGTGCATGCATTATCCTCACATTAATATGATGAGCACAAGACTTTCCTGATACAGCATAGAGGGTTTATTGGCTTGAGTTGGGGAAGAGTATTTTATCTAAAAATGAGCAGGTGATATTTTATGAGGGAATTTTTTTTAAGGAAGATCTACATTTCATGGGCTGATTTTTTTCACTAGTGATACTGTGTGCAGTTCTGGAGCCCTCAGCAAAACAAGGACATGGAAGTGTTGGAGCAGGTCCAGAGGAGGGCCACGAAGATGATCAGAGGGCTGGAGCAGATCTCCTATGAGGACAGACTGAGAGAGTTGGGGCTCTTCACCCTGGAGAAAGAAGGCTTCAAGGAGACCTTCCAGTATCTGAAGGGGGCCTACAGGAAGGCTGGGGAGGGACTATTGACAAGGTCTTACAATGACAGGACAAGGGGCAATGGGTTTAAACTGGCAGAGGGAAGATTTAGACTGGATGTTAGGAGGAAGTTGTTTGCAGTGAGGGTGGTGAGGCACTGGAACAGGTTGCCCAGGGAGGTTGTGGCTGCTCCCTCCCTGGAGGTGTTGAAGGCCAGGTTGGAGGAGGCCTCAAGTGACCTGTACTAGTGGGAGGTGTCCCAACCTATGGCAGGGGATTGGAACTAGATGATCCTTGAGGTCCCTTCCAACTTTACCATTCTATAGCAATTTGAAAGGATTTCTAATAATAGAAGTTCCAGGGGAAAATATGCCAGTGCCATAACGTTCTTATGCTGTGTGATAATATAGCATTATTGGTGTGATGGTTCTTTTTTCTGTCTTTGTAACTTATCACATACATATTATCAGATACTTTACAGCCTGTTCCTGAGATTCAGAAGTAACACAAGCAGCTCTTGTTGCAAAGACATGGGAGACGCAGACAGCCTTGAGAAGTGTTACAGGCACACATGGCTTTCTCACTCTGCCTCTCTTTGTTTTGAAATTCAGCCATAAATCTGGAAAATGTTCAAAGCTTAACATACTTAACTCTGAGTCTCTGCTTTTAGAAGATGGATCCACGAATCAGGATCTTGAAGTACAAGTAAAGCTTGATCAATTGTGATTAGCATAGTAAGTGCTTTATTAAAGAGCAGGTTTTCATGTCCTCCAACTGTCTCTCCACATGGGGATGCACACAAGCATTCACTGTCCATCTTTATCAGATTGTTATTTCAACCTACTATCATCTTGGGATGGTCTCGCATTTAAGGAACAGAACCATTACAGTCTCTGATAACATCACTACAAACATGGTCAAAAATAACTAACAGTGCATATTTAAAGATGTCAAATTTGTTACATGTTGGGTGTGCTAATATCTTTAAGATCCACAGGTATGGGAAAGGAACTATTGGATGTGGAGAAATTTGTAACTAACTGCTAGAAGTTCTTCTTTGTGTCAGTTTTTTTAAGGAGTGACTAACTCCCTAAAGTGAGGAACTGCATTTTTCTTTCTTCCATCTTTCATTAGTGCTTTCAAAAGCATTGATAGTGTAGACAAATTATGTTATGGTCTGGCAGAAGGCTACTTAAGTCTTTCTTCTCCTGTCATTTCCCCAGTCATCAGAGGTGTTTGTTTATACCTGTTCCTGTTCCTAAGTACTTACATACCCATGAATTAAAAAGCAATGTATAAAACCTTCCTATCAAACACTGTGAAGCTAAGATTCCATTCTAATGCAGTGGTCTTGCAGCCTGAAATAATACAGCCAGTACCATTTCTGTATCCTGTTGTATACAGTTGGCAGCCTAGAGGCAGATAAGAGAAAAGCTGTTGAACTTCAGAGTAGTCATGCCCTGTAATCAGAGGCTGCTAATCTTTTGAATTTGCTTTGCCCTGTAGACGACTGAACACACTGAACAAGTGCGCCTCAATGAAACTCGATGTGAACTTCCAAAGAAAAAAGGTAAGGAAACTTTGTGAAATGTGTTGGCCTGGCCCTGGCTTTTGTGATAAAATCTTCCCAATACAGCCTTTTAAGTCAGTAATGTGCTTAAAAGTACGTTAGGTGTATTTGACTTTGAACATATGTGACAGCATTATCTGGAGGCATGATAATGAGAATTGCTGAATGTTGAAACTATAAATAAAATAGGAGAAAGCATTGGCTGATACCACAGGAACATTGCTAGATGTATTGAAGGGGGACACACAGTGCTTTAAACTTCACATATATGCAATTCAAGTTAGTGGCTGAAAAAACAGAGCAGTTTCCCTTGACTGGTTTGTTTGCCAGTGCCATGTGAGTACACAATGGCAAAATCCTGCATGGAGAAAGTGTAAGCTACTCGGACAAAACCAATAACTTTTCTTTAATTATTGTACTAACTTATTCCCAGTTAAGAATATGAAAAGAAAGTGTCATCCTTGCAGCTCATCTGTAAGTAACATGGCAATTATTTGAACTTAAAGGGTTTTGGCAAGGACTGCAGAAGCTGCTTATTGATTTTGAGGGTTTTGTAACACATCCAGGGTTAACTGTTGAATATTTGGTTTTCTGGTCACAAATTCCCTGGAGCCCTTTAGTAGTGTACAATGGTTGTCAGCTCTGAGTAATCTTAGTGTCTGTTATTCCTTTCTTTGTGAGTTTGTCTAACATGTTTTAAAAACTACCTCGGAGAGCTGCATTTTTGGTGTCTTTGTAGATTCCTTCTATTTGTACTCTATTCACTGTCTGAGGGAAACTTGAGCAAAGAATGGTTTTAATGTCCAGATATTCTGCCTTTGGCGCATGCCCATTTGCTCCTCTGTGTATGTAACCGTTTCAGATTCCATTTTGTCTACTCACTGGAACCACAAGAACCTCTTCAGACCTGATGGGTTTTTCTTGTATTTGATAAATGCCAACATTTTCTACATCAAAAACTCACATCATACCTGAGAGAAGGGACAGTAAAATCCCAGTAACTTTATGATTTGGCCAAGTAGGTGCTATGGAAAGAGGCTATAGGGAGAGATCCCTCTTCAGCAAAAGCTAAGTCAGTCGACTGTGTTCTTGACCTGCTTGGAGCAGTGTCTGGTTTGTGTCCATGAGCTCCTGTACTTGTGTTCAAGCAGAGATACTTGAATTTCACAAGAAGCAGAATTACAAAAAGCAACATGTATGTGGACATGTAGTTCCTGTCCTCCTCAGCAGGTGTTTTGAGTTTAGTGTGAGGTTTGTATGCTTAATTTCTTTGCTTGTTTTTTTAAGTGTCTGATTAACATTGGGTTAAAAAAAAAATAAAATTTTTTTAAAAAAAAAGAGGGTTTTCTTGTTATCTTTGAGTTGTATTAATTTTTGCTGCCACTCTTCTGTTCTGAGTGGATTGACGTCCTCATCTGCTCGCCTTGCAGATGACCATTACTTCTCTATGGAAGTGAGACTGCCATAATTGATATTCTTTAGGCAGACAGAAGCTAGTTTGGTCCATACCTGCATGAGGCCAGCAGAGCACAAAAAAATGCATAGAAAGAGGGAATAAAGAAATTTTTGAGAAAGCAGATGCAGAGCAACAGAAAGTAGAAGACAAGGTGGGGGAGAGAAGAGACCGCTGACAGGAGGAAATGTAAATGCAACTGTAAAAGCTAGAAATTGGGTCTGGAACTGAACACTGAACCAAGCAAACTTTTTTTGCTGTAGATACTGTCTTTCCTAATAATCTCTATAGTGATCTAAACAATGGAATGCAAAATCAGCTTGCTTTGGAGGGTCGGCATAACAGGTTTGCACAGAACTAGTGCAGCTGCTTGAGTGATTCATCAAAATACGGCCAAGCAAGCTGCCAGGCAGAGTTACTGTGAAAGTCAGCACAACAATAGCCTTCCCCACTGCCTGCTCTCCCACCCAAACCATTCGCACTGTGAACTGCTGTCTTGCCCTTGGCTTCGTCGAGATGTGTACAGAAATCCTCATGTATGTGCCACAGATATGTCCGTAAGCGATTTGGACAGACAGAGATTAGCCTTTGGATTAACTGTCTTCTGCAGCTGTCGATTTATGAGAATTCCTGCCCCCAGCTGGAAAAATGTGGCAGAATTCCACTGCAAATAAACCCGCTTTTTGCCTTTTGTTAGCATCCCTCTCTATCAGGAAAGTACACCCTCTGTCAAAAAGCTGTACTATTTTAAATCAACTGTGACAAATCTGTGAATCAAAACCTCTTTCTCTTTGGCAAATGTTATCAGTCACTCCTCGAGAAACTTGCCCCTTCTCGTCTTCCCAAACATAATGGTATTAAATGGACTTTTGAATATCCTCCAAAGCCGTGCACTTGATTTCACCCGAGGTCAGTAGAAGCATACAGTCACTGCTCCAAGATGTCTGCTCTGCCTGTGTAAGATGAATCAAGGCTTTCAGACCTACTCTTGATCTGCTGTCCCCATAGCTGGTGACACGTCAGTTGGCAAAGTGCTCTCTGCATTTTCTTTTTAGGACAGTCTCTTTTGTCAGGGCGCTCTGATATCTAACAAGAACAGTGGGTCATTCAGGATGTTCGTGGCTTCCAGAATTTCTACTGATTCCATCTAAAGAAAAGCACATTATGTCACAGGACTCACAGTGCAGTCACATTTGGAGTGAATCACCATGGCAGCATTTCAGTATCCAGATATTTCATTTGTCTGATTTTGCTTCTGATGAAACACAAGCATATCTCATTACCAATTAAAAAAAACAAAACCAAAAAAACCAACAAAACAAAACAAAAACCAACAACCAAAACACAACTTTTATTATTGAGCTGCAAATTTTGACACTGAAAACCCTCTGTCTTTTCTGAGGGTTTGGGTGCACAATATAATCCTATCTTCATTATGGTTAGAGGCAAAACTTCTTTACTATCAATATCCATTTCTGTTCACCTCTACTTTGTTAAAAAAAAAAAAAAAAAAAAAGAACAAATTCTCAAATATTATTTTCCTCTAAAATATATCTGAAGTATATTCACTACTGTATTTACATTTATTTGTGTCCCCTACTCTCTGCTCTCCTCTTGGTGTTTTTCACATTGTCTCTACTTTGGTTAGTTTCATCAATTCCAGCTTGTAGAAAACACAGGCTAAATCCTGTCAGTTCATAGAGGAATGTCAATGCAGCTACAGGGATTTGCATCAGCCAGGAATCTTCTTTAAGGTCCTTTTGGCATATTGGGATGTACAACAAATTCTAAAAGAGATGTTTTTATTCTGTTGGCTGGTGTCATCAGCACTTCAGCAGTGGTATGCTTTGTAGATACAATTATCACTACTAAATATTTAAAAGTACATACCCTTGCGGTTTTTAAAGTATCCACTTTGTGGCACTACTAAGGCCACAACAGATGGATTTTTAAGTGCCTGGGTCTGTGCAGTCCTTTACTTCATATATGCATACAACAAAACAGGGAGCTAAAATGAAGGCAGAGCTGTCTGATATGTCGTTTCTCCCCTGCAGACAAAATGGCCAAAGCAGTACTAGCCTCTTCTAGCTCCTTTCCTGAAGCTTCGCTAGCTACTTAATTTTTCTCCCTAGATAGCCATACAGCTAAATCTCCACTCACTCTTGTGAACTGACATCAGCTTCAGGAGCACTGCACACCTCAACTTTAACAGATAAATGAGGATTGACTAAACACAGAATTTCATAGCTATATTTTATTTTATGGTTTGGATATGATCTAAAACATCTGGCCAACTGGGAGTGACAAATTGGCAAAAGCATAAGTGAGACCTGGCAGGCTACTGATCCAAATCTCCATCTTTTGAGATTTTGCATTATTTAAGGTTTTGGGCATTCTTGTAAAATTTGGTTTACATTTTTCAATTAGACAGGCCAGCAGAGATCTAGTCAGAGATGGGAGATAACTTTGCCATCAAAATTCATAGAAAAGCACTTCTAATAATAGACTTTTTAAATGAGAATTTTTCCAGTCCCAAAATAGTATTTTTGGTTTAGCACCTCATTTTAGTCTGACAGCCTGTCATATTTTACTGCCTTTATACTGCTTCCAAGAATGTGAAGAGCTGTTTGGATGTCATGTAGGTGAAGTTAGTTTGTTCTGCTTTAAAACAACCGTACAAGAATAATGCACTATAAACCCAGGTCAAAGTCAGGAGAAGGATACTGTGGGCTTCACATCTTTATAGAGAACAGCAAGTTCAACAGTGATTGTGCATCTCACGATGGAGATGTGTCTTTTATTGTTGTTACAAATAGATGAGTAAAATGTCATAGGGAGAGCTTTTTTATCCTTGCTTTTTTTTCCAAGGCACATGTCTGCCTTGCAGAGTAGCTCCTGGAGCTTCCTAAATGTAAGCACAATTCTACATTCCCCAGGCTGAGCAACGAGACCGGGAGGGTTTTGGGGCTACTGCTGCCTCAGGAGAGGTTGGGGAAAGACAGAGACAGTGGGACAGGCTGGAGGTCATCATCAGTTTTGGGGTTACTGTACAGTAACTGCTACAGTGTTACTGTAGGAGACTCGCCTTAACTGTAGATGCTGCCCCATCCAGGACTGAGTCTGGCTGCTCCTCCTCCCCACGCTTCCACAGCTGCCTTTGCTTCTGCACTCAGACCCACTGTAAGAATATCTCTAAATACTTTTTTTTTACTGTTGTTTTAAACATGGTGGCTATTAATCCACAGTTATGTCCTGAAATGTAAATCTTGTTAAATATACCTGGTCTGTGAAGTTTATAGATCTAGTTCTCACTGTGAAACTTCAGTGAGCACTGGGTATTTGCTGTCTTGGTTTCTTAAATAGCTCACATTGCTGTAGTATCCAGCAACTTCCCAGACTTTACCATTTGTGTATTAACACCATCCTTGCAGGAAAGAATCCCTCTGCTCAGACTTTTCAAAACTCTTCTTTTTTCTGTCAGTCACTATGGACATCAATCTTATGTAATTTTACACAGGCAGTCTGCTCCACAGAAGCTAAGAGACACTGGTGGAACTCATGAGCTCCCTAACGTAGAGCAGACACTTATTCCTTACTTGTTAAGATGCTTTACTGTCATCTTTACCATTAAATGAAAGAGGCTGTTAGGAAAGAACCAATTACCAATATTTCATGAACTAGACCCAGGGAGACTTTACCACCTGTTGCTCACATGCAGCAGCACAATCACATTAATTCAATAACAAGTAAAAGCACCTGCTTTTAACATGTGCCACTCATTGTTTTCCAGAGTGAAGATTCAGATGAAGAAGACCTTTGTGCTATCAGTAATAAATGGACTTTCCAAAGAACCAGCAGACGATGGTCTCGGGTGGACGACCTTGATGCTTTATTTCACCGGTCAGACAGGCATGGATCTTCTGGGGACATTAAAATGAAAAATACAACAAGCAGTGAGAGTGTGCTTACAGACCTGAGTGAACCTGAGGTCTCATCTCTTCACAGTGAGAGCAGTGGGGGAAGTGACAACAGGAGTCAGTCGGGCATCAACAGTGCCATCAGGGAGACCTGCGACTACTCTGGCCAACATGATGTAGAAAGCACTCTGCTGCAAGACTCCACTGCCATAAACACGGCCCTGTCACCCAAGGACAACCTGAAGAATGAGAAACCAACACGAACCAAAGCAAAAACCTTTCTAAAACGCATGGAGACATTAAAAGCAAAGAGCGTGCACGGAAAACTAAAAGGCTCAGGAAGAACAGGTCCTTTAGAGATAAGTGGACCTGTTCTCCAGTATGAGCCAAAGTCCTTGAAAGACATGCATTGCATACAGATAGTCAATGGCGATCTCCAGAACTTAGGACAAGATTCAGTCAAAAGAGGACTTTCCTTTTCTGTCAAATCCAGCAGTGAGAGTAGTCAGTCCGAAAACAGCAGCAGTGGAGTGAGCACACCGTGTCTGAAGGAACGGAAATGCCATGAAGCAAACAAGAGAGGTGGGATGTACCTAGAGGACCTAGATGTTCTGGAAGGAATGGCCTTACGGCAAGTAGTGGACCAAAACCGCAAAAATGAGTTTCATTCCCAAGAGAACTTGGTTGTGCATATTCCCAAGGATCACAAACCTGGGACCTTCCCAAAAGCACTTTCTATTGAAAGCCTCTCACCTACAGACAACAGCAGTGTAAACTGGAGGACAGGCAGCATCTCTTTGGGAAAGCAGAACTGTTCTACTCCAAAAGAGCCTGGATTAATGGCATGCTGTCCTAAGGAGAGCAGAATTAGTATTTATGACAATGTGCCTGGTTCCCACTTGTACGCTAGTACTGGGGACCTCCTGGACTTGGAGAAAGATGTACTTTTTCCTCATTTAGATGACATTTTGCAACATGTCAGTGGACTCCAGGAGGTGGTAGATGGCTGGTCAAAGAATGTGTTGCCAGGTCTGCCAGTTGATGTATCAGCCAGAGAATCTCCATCGCTGGCTTTCCAGTCACCGACACAGATCACACTCGATTTTGAGGGAAACTCTGTCTCTGATGGCCGGACCACACCAAGTGACATGGACAGAGATGGAACATCCCTGATTGAATCTGAAGCCACTGGTGTTAGGGACAGGAGAGACTCTGGGGTGGGAGCATCACTCACAAGGCCAAGCAGGTAGGTACCAAAACTTTGTACACAAATCCAGAGGCTCTCAGCTTGGGAGTCAGAAGGTGCAGGGTACCTTTACAGTTGTTCTCCCATGTGAGGGTGGGGACTTCCCAGGGAAGGGTAAGACTATGGGAGAAAGGACATAGAATCATAGAATCATAGAATCATAGAATGGTAAGGTTGGAAGGGACCTGAAGGATCATCTACTTCCAACCCCCTGCCATAGGCAGGGACACCTCCCACTAGTACAGGTTACTCAAGGCCTCATCCAATCTGGCCTTGAACACATCCAGGGAGGGAGCAGCCACAACCTCCCTGGGCAACCTGTTCCAGTGCCTCACCACCCTCACTGCACAGAACTTCCTCCTAACATCCAGTCTGAATCTCCCCTCTGCCAGTTTAAGCCCATTGCCCCTTGTCCTGTCGTTGCAGGACCTTGTAAATAATCCTTCCCCAGCCTTCCTGTAGGCCCCCTTCAGATACTGGAAGGCTACTATCAGGTCCCCTCGAAGCCTTCTCTTCTCCAGGCTGAAAAGCCCCAACTCTCTCAGCCTGACCTCACAGGAGAGCTGCTGCAGCCCTCTGATCATCTTTGTGGCCCTCCTCTGGACCCGCTCCAACACTTCCATGTCCTTCCTGTGTTGAGGGTTGCAGAACTGTACACAGTACTCCAGACATCCTGCTATGAAAATTCCTATGTGGAATCAATGGAGAATTGGTTTAATAGAGCAAACTAGGACACTTCTTCCCTCTCAATGCGTCAGTTACATGGTACAACCCTGTATATTTTGTGGAATATTTTTCAATTTGTCTCCTAAATCATGCACCCTCATATTTATGCATCAGTAGTTTTGTGCACTCTTTATGCACAGTTCTGCTTTAAAAATATGTCCCTTTGTGCTCAGAAATCATTTCCCTACCCTACCTCAGTCTCTTATGTGGTAGGATGCACAACTAACTTCTTATTAAAAGTGAAAAGTGGGATTTTGTGAATAGCTTAGAGATCTGTTTTAAGTCAGAGGGATGAATTCCTGTTGAGCCAAGGGAGCATGGTCCTGGGTGAAGGCCTTTGTGGGTCCATGCTTTTGTGTGTAGGGTGGCTTTGTATGTGCGAAAGCGGTGAGAAAATGCTTAGTGTTTTCTGGTCTGCTGTCAGTCTTGTCACATCCTCACAGAGGATTCTGCTGTGCCATGGTTTACTCTGCCCATGCTGGCTCACCACCATCACAAGCAAGTGAACTCAAGGAAACTGCTCAGTAAATAAGCAGTCCTTACGTTTTTAGGATTTGAGCCAGACTCATGTTCAGCTAAACAAGAAACTGAAATGAGTTTTTTTCCAATGTACACACTATGGAGAAAGTGCATTGGAGTAAAGAGAAGATGAGTGGCTCAATAGCTTGGTGGTTACAGATCTTGCCAAGGAGGCACAGGGTTCTGCCCTTTCTCCAAAAAATCCTTCAGTATTTAGTAAGAATGATTGAAGAACCTCATCTCCAAATGCCTTGGTGGTCAGGCTGGTCTCCTGGGAGGTGAGAGACCAGGACCAAACCCCTGTTCTGAGTCAGGAAGAGAACATTTGAATCTGAATCTCCCACATCCTGTTGGATATGTGTGGGCTAAAGGGCACAGCAGGCAACGCTGCTTCCCTGACTACATGGATGGGACCTGAAACCAATTTTGAATCTAATGTTAAACATCAAAGCTTGGGCATGTCCAGAATTCAAGAAGTTGAGCAAATTGTTTTATTTGCCCCCAGGCTACATTTTCTTTCAGCTGACACACCACGAGCCATACTGTGTGTCTGTTTATGCATGTTTTGTATATTGCCCAGCCCTTTCTCATCTTTTTTTTCATACCATCCTTTTTCTGCCCAGTTAAAGGTGTTGTACTATTTTTCTATTGTTTCTTTTGGAAAAGGCGATTGCGATGGCATAGTTTCCAAATCTCTCATCGCCTGAGCCACTCCATTGCATCACTTCACATCAGCAATCAGTCAGCAGCCCAACTGAATCTACTGCAAAAATTCTCTCTACTTCGTCTTACTGCCATCATGGAAAAGTACTCCATGTCAAACAAACATGGCTGGACCTGGTGAGTACCATTGATAACTAGAAAAGAGATAATTTCTCTTTATTTTGGGGTTTTGGTAGTAAATTCAGTAATGCAACTAGCAGAAGGAACTGACTTCAACTGTAGAATATGAAACTGTCCTCTTTAAGCCACTGTTGCCTAGTAACTCAGTGGCAAAGTCAGAAACAGATCCTGGAGATGTGACTTCATTTCTGTTCTCTGACAAAGAGAGAATCCCAGCCTCCATAACAACACTGCGGTTCCAGAAAAATAAACAGGAGTAGGAGAGAGTGATTAAAAGTAGGAAATGTTTATAGTAAGTCTTGCCCAGAATTCAGTTTGTGATTTGAGAAGAACCAGCTGCTGCTGATACTCCATGTCTTTGATACCGGTTTGTTTGTGTTTTAAAAGTTTAAAACTGTTAGAATAGTTATGGGGCTTTGCTCTGAAGGTCAAAAGATGGAAGCTTTAGTCTAGTCCTGGGCCTCTATTATAGGGAGCTGGCAGCTGTAGCAGCTATAAGAGCTACCTGGTCACTCAGAGAGTGAAGGGCAGATGGACATGAATGCTGGCTACATGGTTCCTTCTGTAGAAACTGACTGCAGAAACCTGCATGTTTATAGTATATGAACCCTGATGAACCATGCAGACCAATGTATAGTGGTATGGAAATGGGCACAGAAAAAGAGATTATAAGTATCCGAGAAATAATCCAAAGGATAGCAGAAACTTTCCCTAATACACAGAGACACTGAGTCATAAAAATAATATGACTTGACATTTACATTGTGATTTCCATGTTCAAAGCACTTTGCCACAATCCTACTAAATTCATCTGTGAGCTAGATAAGACAAGTTTGCCTTTAAAAATGGAAAATCAGATACAAGGGACTGCATGTAAAACCTCAGTGTCATCAGCAACTCTAAATCTAGAGACATCAGCAAGTTCTAAATCTAATCTGAGCAAGGCAGGTCTGCTGTCTGTCTGTGGTCAGTGAGAAAAAGACAGGCAACTCTAAAGGCTGAGGATTTGGGTCACTCTTCAAAGGTCACTTACTCCACAGTGGGTATAGGGAGAGTCTGGACAGATAAGTCTTTCTAAATCTTCGTTAGAGAGATACAATTCCATAAGATGAACCCCCAAATCGCTGTTTATTTTGGTGCAGCGGACAGCATCAGACACCTGTCCCAAAATGGCTAGTAGGCAACATCTGTACTGAAATGAATCTCAATTTAACCAACTCCAAAAAAATCAAACTAGAGTACAGCAAATTCTAGATCCTGCTGTTTGTACAGAGGCTTTCCCTCCTCACAAATACTTCTTAAGTTTGTGTGGTCAGTCTCTTAAGGATTTATAAAAGTGGGACTCTAAGTAGCTGTAAAGTTACATGCTGTACTCCTTCAGTAGGTCTTTTAATCCAAGTTTTATCTCCTTCCCACACAGATGAGAAAAATCTTTGTCACATTTAGGTCATATTCATCCTGGGATTTTTTTTATTATTCCACGGCAGCCATGGTGTCCCCACAGGGAAACCAGTTTGTTCTTGTTTTAACCGTCATTTGTGGAAGAGAGCAAGCTCACTAGCTTTGCTTAAGTTACTCAACTAGCATAAATCATGTAACATCAAGGACAACTCTGGCAGATAGGGATTTCCCACCATCATTTATTACAGTAAATTGTTGGTCAATTGAAATACTGAATCCTGTCACTGGTAGTATAAAAATCATTTGGCATATTAGAGGATTGAATCTCCTTTTCTCTCAGATACTCTCTCCTCTATGCTTTGCTCTCCTATTCCTCTGAGTTCCTAATGAATGCTTTAAAACACATTGACTTCAGCAAGATGACAACTGCATAGTAAAAGTTTTCTGTTAGAACAGGTTGTTACGTTAGTGTACTAGAGCCAGAGGCCATCCATGTATAAAAACTGTCAAGGAATCCATCAGTTATACAGGGTTGTAAAGTGTTCATGTATTGTGAGTTAAGGGTTATTTCACTATCATTATAAAAAAGCTCTAGATATCCATTTCTGCAAACAGTGTTACTTAGAGAGGTAGTGAAATACTCTGACATTTTCATGCAACCTGTTCATGTTTATTTTCAGGTCTGTGCCAAAGTTCATGAAGAGGATGAAAGTTCCTGACTACAAGGACAAGAATGTCTTTGGTGTGCCTCTGATAGTCCACGTCCAAAGAACAGGACAGCCTCTTCCCCAGAGCATACAACAAGCACTACGCTACTTACGGAGCAACTGTCTAGATCAGGTAGGAATTCCACTCTAGGGACTCAGCTAATTTTCTCTGAAAAGCCACCCTAAGCAAGCAACAGTGAACTTCTTTGTCCTTAGTAGCAGAATTACCTGAAGATTGCTCTGTCTCTGGGCCCAGATCTCCTCTAGTTGTTTGACACTTGATGCCAATACTAGTGACTAGAGATTTATATCCAGCTAATCTGTTGAATTCTTGTAGCTATCACAGTCCTGCTGATTTGCATACTATAGCCTATCTCCAAGAATGACATAAGATCTTTATGTCTATTGAAGAAGACCTGGAAAGAGATCACAACTCCCAGCTTCCATCCTCATCTGCATTGCTTGTGCTTGACTGTTGCCACTGAGGGTTAACTTTATTCACTGTTTCACAAGATGTGGTGCAGAAGGTTTTGTTTACTTAGGAAAGAAAGAAAAGTCCAAGAATAGAGAGCAAGCTCAGCAAAATATTCAAAGTATTCTGTTGACAGAGTCAGATATATCCAGATAGAGTTAGGTTAGCAGGGGTTCAGTGCCAAGGCCATTACTGTACGCTTCCTTTTATAGTGCTCTTAGCTGCAACAAGCAAGCTGGGAGACCCTCATGCTCAAAGTATTTCAGACCTTTTGATTCCCTTTAGCAACAGACATACCGATGATATTTTTACTGTTCTTCCCCTAAGGATGAGGATATGTATCTTTATAGTACTGGAAGAAAGCCCCTGGCTGATTATGTTCAGTCCTCTACCATTATTGACCTCATGTCATACAAGCTCTTCCATAACTGCTTTTAGATAACTGTAAGTTCAAAAGGGGCAACAAGCATTTTACAGTGCTGACTTTGCTGCTTTCCTAGCTCTGAGCACACAAAAAGGCTGGAAGTGGTCTGTTCTTCATCTTTTCCATTTTCCAATCACTGTTCTGTTTTCTGTTCAGGTTGTTTTGTTGTGTAACAGTCAGGCCTGTAACTAGTGGAATCCTTCACCAGTATTATTCAGTGTATTCATTAATGACCTGGATGAGGGCATGGAGTGCACTGTCAGCGAGTTTACTGATGACACCAAGCTAGGTGGAGTGGCTGACACAACAGAGAGCTGTGCTGCCATTCAGAGAGGCTTAGACAGGCTGGAGAGCTGGGCAGGAAGAAATTTAATGAAGTTCAACAAGGGTAAGTGTAGAGTCCTGCACCTGGGAAAGAACAATCCCATGGATCAGTATAGGTTTGGGACTGACCTGCTGGAGAGCAGTGAAGGGGAGAGGGATTTGAGAGTCCTGGTGAATGGAAGGATGGCCATGAGCCAGCAGTGTGCTCTTGTGGCAAGGAAGGCCAATGCCAAGAGGTGTGTTAGAAGGGCTGTGGTTAGTAAGTGGGGGGGAGGTTCTCCTTCCCCTATACTCTGCCCTGGTGAGACCTCATCTGGAGTATTGTGTCTACTCTGCCCCCCCAGCTCAAGAAGGACAGGGAGCTGCTTGAGAGAGTCCAGTGCAGAGCCACAAAAATGATTAAAGAAGTTGAACACGTTCCTTATGAGGAGAGACTGAGGGAGCTGGGGCTTGTTAGCTTGGAGAGGTGTGATTTCATTCAAGTTTATAAATATGTAAAGGGTGAGTGCTAGGAGGATGAAACAGCCTCTTCTTAGTGATGCCCAGTGACAGGATAAGGGGCAGTAAGTGGAAGTGGAGGCATAGGAGGTTCCATGTGAACCTGAGGAAGATTTTTTTCACTGTGAGGCTGTGGAGAGTCCCTCTCTGGAGATATTCAAGAACTGCCTGGATGCATTCCAGTGTGGTCTTCTTTAGGTGATCCTGCTGTGGCAGGGAGGCTGGATCAGGTGATCTTTTGAGGTCCCTTCCAGCCCCTGACATTCTATGATTCTATGATCTTCCCAAAAAAAAATGGAAGTATAAAACTTAAATGCCTTGCTGTCAATCACAATTATTTCCCCTTACAGCCAGTGGGAAAAGACACAGGCCCTTCTATCATTTCTCACTGTAAAGGAATCCTTTAGCAATCAAATGTGGACATCTAACTCTGGGGTGTCAAAAAAGAGGTGAGACGAGTTCTGGGTACCATATGTAGCAGTGGAGTTGAAGGGAGGAGTAGCCTGTTGGAAATGTATTAATAGAGGATGTAAGGAGAAGATGCATGGAGAGAACTGGAACCAATACATTTGATAGCTAACATGCCTGGTTATCACTGTGGTAACCTGAGTTTATGTACTGAGCTGGGAAACCCACTACAGAAAGAAAAGTGATGCAGCGAGACTGGAATCAGTGATGGGACTGGAGGAGGAGACACCTGCCCAAGCATAAGGAGCAGGAGATGTGGGGTTAGGGATGAACTTGTCAGCTAAGAGACAGAGCAACAGGAAAAAAGAGAAGAGAGGGTAGAAATGGAGGAGAAAGTAAAAGGAAAGGTAAAACCAAAGAGAAGAAGAACGCTCTTGAGGGGTTTGAGACAGTCAAAAGGAGTATTCACAGGCAGTCTCAGACAACTGTCTGCTCCAAGAGGGAGAATTTACTTCCTGGGAAGCACCAGAGCTCAGAAGGGCTATTAAAACTCAGCTCAAGTTTCCACTCAGAGTAGAATTGGGAAAATGTTGAGGAGAAAATGAAGGAGGAGGCATACAGGTTGAGACCATTTAAGGTGTCTTTCAACCAAAAATCTTTCAAGGGCAAAACCCTCCAGGCACTCCCTTTATTCTCATTTAATTCGAAATCTAATGCCTGACCAGAAGTGTGAGCAGCATCCAGTCTGCCCAAGCGTCTTGCTTATGTCTTTCTTCCATGTGCTGCAGAAGACAGAGCAGAACCCTAAACAGGCACCAAATCTCCTCCTGTACACAATGGGTAAAGTTGAGGACAGCTTTAAATCACTGTAAGATCTAGCTTCTGGCACTGATATGTCTGAGACACTATGAAGAGCCTCACCATTGTTTGTAGGATACAGTACTCAGTTTCCACTTGTGAAACAGAAACCACTTTACCTCTGTATCAACTGACCTGTGTCATATGGCTTCTTGGAGAGCAGGTGATCCACAGCAGGAAGGTAATAAAGAGATTGGGTCAGACTAACCTCTGATCGATCACTGGATTTATAGCCAAATTTTGTTTACATAACTATTCTGCAATATTGCAAGACAGAGCCCACAGCATCTTTTTCTATGAATTAAAGAACTAGCCTCTCTTGATTAATCATTATTTTTTCCAAGAAAAAGGGAAGTAGGACTTTGGATAAATGTCATTACACAATATTGGTATATTGAGAGTAGCAAAATGACATGCAGCAGGAGATTGCTCTCGTCAGACCCCATCTGGAGTACTACTGTGTACAGTTCTGGAGCCCTCAGCAAAGCAAGGACATGGGACTGTTGGAGTGGGTCCAGAGGAGGGCCACGAAGATGATCAGAGGGCTGGAGCAGCTCTCCTCTGAGGACAGGCTACAAAAGTTGGGGCTCTTCAACCTGGAGAAGAGAAGGCTTCGAGGAGACCTGAGAGTAGCCTTCCAGTATCTGAAATGGTCCTACAGGAAGACTGGAGAGGGACTATTGACAAGGTCTTGCAATGACAGGACAAGGGGCAATGGGTTTAAACTGGCAGAGGGGAGATTTAGACTGGATGTTAGGAGGAAGTTCTTTACAGTGAGGGTGCTGAGGCACTGGAACAGGTTGCCCAGGGAGGTTGTGGCTGCTTCCTCCCTGGAGGTGTTGAAGGCCAGGTTGGACAAGGCCTTGAGTGAGCTGTACTAGTGGGAGGTGTCCCTGCCTATGGCAGGGAGTTGGAACTAGATGATCCTTGAGGTCCCTTCCAAGCTTACCATTCTATGATTCTATGATTGTCAGCTTTGATGTCTCAGCTCTTGAATCAGATTTAGCTGGAAGTTTTTAAAGGTTCTATACACCAGCAGGAACACTTCCCATCAAAAGCTGAGAACTGAGTCTCTGCTCTCACATCTATCTACCAGGTGCCAAAAATGTATGGGGTTTTTTTTATAGAATTAGCATGTGCTGCATCTTCAGCACACATTTTTAAGTAGAAAAAGAATTTTAAAAGACAACAAAGAGAATGGGGAAACCTGATTAAAAGAGCTAGATGCTTCTTTTTTGTATTCTCTTGTCAAAATGAAGAGCAGAGCTTCACCTGTGAACAGAAATACAGTGCAGAGGGGTGTACACAGGGCACACTCCAATCTTCTGCTTCCTACACATAAACTTAGCTCACAAGTGACACTAATGGATCCATCAATAAGACACAGCAGAAGAGCTGCCTCACAGCCTGGTGTAGCAATTCATCTACATATCAATAAATGCATTCCCTCACAGAGCTAAGGAGTGTGTGATTTACGTAACTGGTGTCATTAATGTGCGAGTTAACAAAAGTCCTGAATACTGTGCAGTTGTACACAGGAGATGTTCTAGGGAGAAGAAGGTCCTGGCAGAATTAAGGGGAAGAAGGTCAGGAGGCATTATATCCTTGCCTTTAGACATTTTTGCTGATGAACTGTGCCATGCAGAAAGCTGAACTGATGACCAGCAGGACAGTGAGCACAGAGGAACAGAAATCTATAGTTCCAAACCTGAAATATGTATTTTTCTTAGGTATTTCTCAATATTTCACCTTTTCCCCTGCAAAACTGAAGGAAAACAATGCTAACACTTCCCAAATGAATCATGTAAACTCACTTGGGAATAAATAATGTGGTTGAAGCTCTGGAATTTGCCACAGGGGAATTCCACTGCAAGGAAGAAGTAAAAGGGTAGCACTGTTCTGAAGGTATCATTTGAAGAATTAAGCTTCCTGTAGAATAGTATGCAAATAGCATAAAACTGTATCTTAGTAACACCACACAAGGAATTTCTCTGTGGCTCCCACTTTTGAAATGGGGTTTTCAGTGGGATTTGGGGGAACTGCCAGAAGTAGAGAGTGAGAAGTTGAAAATTTGGTCTCAACTTTAAAGCTCTACTTATCTTTTGCCACAGCATTTATTACTTAGCTTATCCTAATATTTTCTTGTTAAGTCTTCAAAATATACACCCAAATAAACATGAGGAACCAGATTCTCAGCTGGAGTAAATCAGCAATCAGCCACCCAAGCCAAGCAAGCCACACTGATTTATATCAGCTGAGCATCTTGCTTAAACTCTTCAGGCAACAGGGAAACCACTTGCACTCTGAACTTTCACTCTAGGATGGGCTACAGAGCAGCAGTGCTATTAACTCTTGGAGTCCTGCTGCAAGAGCATGCACTTGCCTATAGAACTTGTGGGTAGATCATGACCATTGTGCTTGTATGGTTTCCTTTTATTTGCTTAGAGCAAAATAAACAACCTAAGCTTTGTCCATGATCAAAGTCCTATATAACAGAAATTTTCTTTTATATATGTGTATGTATGTATGTATATATATATATGTATATATACACACCCACACTTTAAGTAGCAATTTTTTTTACCTCAATCAACATGGTGCTTTTTTAGGTGGGTCTGTTTCGAAAATCTGGAGTGAAATCCCGAATCCAGGCCCTGCGTCAGATGAATGAGAGCTCCCCAGAAAACGTCAGCTATGAAGACCAGTCAGCATATGATGTGGCAGACATGGTAAAGCAGTTTTTCAGGGACTTGCCAGAGCCTCTCCTCACAAGCAAGCTAGGAGAGACTTTTCTGCACATCTACCAATGTAAGTTGCAATGTTTTTGCTATTATAAANCCACTAGTACAGGTTACTCAAGGCCTCATCCAATCTGGCCTTGAACACATCCAGGGAGGGAGCATCCACAACCTCCCTGGGCAACCTGTTCCAAAATTAATTATTATATAATTATATAATAATGTATTGTCAATCATTTTGATATGTTAACATTGGGTAGGCTTCTTTCCACTCACCTTTAAGATGTATAAAAGAACCTCTCTGCTCTCAAAGTCTTTCCCTAAGAGATTTTTAGAACTGCGTAAAGTTTTTCCGCAAAGACAGCGTTCAAATATTGAGAAGCCCTGAAAATATCAGCCTCACAGCCAGAAATAATTCAGGACAAGCTGCCATGGACATAAAAAATGTGCAGGCTCACATTTTCTTTAGAGTTCTCTAAACTGTGGGCCCACTCCATGCAGATAGGTCAAAACAAGTGAGTCTTCTGTGAACAGAGAAGTAATTCGCCATAAGAGTGTGTGCCTGTGTGGTCCCATTCCTTGCTCTAAGGAATGGGATTATTTGCTTTTTCATGATAGTCAAAAAAAGGTATATGCAAGAAGCAAGTTGCTTCAGGAGTCTACAGAGGCCTCATAGAGGGGGGGAAAAGAAAAGCAGAGAGAATTTCTTCTTTTCATTTCATTAGTAGCAGTCTTCAGCAAAATCCAAGACTCGCATGCCTCCAAATGATGAAAATCCCTGTAAATCAGGAAATTACTGTGTATCTCTCCTCCAGACTGAGGGAGAAATAAACAGTGAGGAAAACACTGAAAAGCCAGAGAAACTAGATTTTTTTTCCTGACAATGTCCATTGTGAAGGCCAGTCAGCCAGTGCTCTGGCAGATACAGAAAAGCATACTCAGCCAGTCTAAGCCAAATAATTGGATGCAGTAAAGAGAAGTGTGTCTAGTCTCTTCACTTGCAGACGTTTCAGCTGCCAGAACAATAGAAAGCCATTTTTAAACACTCCATAATCCTAGTGCTAAAGTATCCAAGTTACTTCCGTTGCCTCCCTTTGCTGTAAAAATCTGTCTGAGGCACATAGTCGCTAATGTATTTAACATTACAGTGTCTGTGGCTGATGGAGAAATGCTGTGGTCCTGCACCTGAGAAACAGCATCACAAACACATTTAGTGGATTTGGTCATATATGATGGCTTGGGATACAAGTGAACTGAAACAATTGGTGCCTAGCCTTGGACCATCGTTTTGCCCTCTTCTTTCCTGCTCAAAAGTTGCAGGTCTTACCTGCCAAACCCAGGTCATCAATGAGCTTGTTCAGTAAAGCAACACAAATTCTTGGTGCCAATAAAATAGCTATCACCATTGTTTCTATAGTGAAGGGGCCAAGGAGAAGATTACCCACTAGAAGGACATGTTCTACATGTCCTTGGAAACAAATCACCTTTAAACTATTGCTTCATGAAAATTTGTAATGTCCTATCTTGGCACTGGAGAGACTGCAAGTAAATTACCCCCTTCACAAAGGAACAGATATATGGCAGCTCTCAGTGTCATTAGCACTGCTAGGTCTGTAGCCAGGAGGGCTCCCAGTCTCCAAATTGGAAGCCTGGTGTTAGGATTCAGAACAACTGTGAGGCTGAACATGGAACATTGCTACCAGCCAGCAAAAAACCATGAAATGAGACATGTCCTGGCTCTGTAACCCTATGTGGTGCTGCAGTGGGAAGTACAAAGAACTCTTTAGACCCATCAAAGGTGGAAAAAAAGAGTGCTAGGAAAGGTTTTCTTGAACTCCAACAGTAGTTCAAAGGATTTCAGAAAGACTGAAACATAGGATGTGTTTAAACCAAGGTGGAAACAGGAAGAGATGGACTCTAGAAACATTGAAGACCAGTGTTTGGATTAAAAATGAATAGAAGTGTTGGGTTTTCTCCATGTGATCAACAACAAATGTATTTTTCTGGTTTAGACAGTACTGACTAAATTCTTTTCACAGAAAGAGAACTGTTGAAAATTTTTGGGATACCAATTGTATTTCATAATGTCTGCAATTAAATAAATCTGTAGCTGGGAGTTTTTCTTCCCCTTCATCCTGTTTAACAAATTATTAATGTGAAGTTAGGAAACATTTTGTGTCTCTCAGTGTGTTGGCAAGGGATTTCTGGTTTTCTGGGACTCATTGAAGATCTTTTTCCTATATCCAGGACCTTAATCATATATCCAGAATGGTTTGATTTGCTGTAACACAGAGGACTGAGATGATTAGTATAGTAGTCTATATGGCACAGCATTGATGAAATGTTCTCCATTTCCCTAAACTGTGATTTGCACAGTGTTTAGCTGTGACTTGAAGGGCTCACCAGTCTTCACTATGCATCAGTCCCACCAGTACCAATGAAGTAGCAGGAGCAAAGGCTGCTGTTGACCTCTTAGAAAGACCTGACCTTTCTGCTTCTAGAAAATCAGCAGCTTTGGGCCGTGCTCAGTTTGTCATTCATGTCTCAAAGCTTTTAAACTGAAGTGCTTGTACAAAGCTAGCGGACAGAGCTTAAAAGCTTTGTCTGTAGTTCCTTCTACTGTGTATCTGCTTTTGTTCTTGTTCTCCTCAATTATATAGAGAGTATGTAATACCTAGAGGAGGGCTCCAAGTCCAAACAGAAAACTTAAGTTAATTTTAGGAATTAATCTGTCTGAGGTGCTGTTTAAGCATATCCATCTCTGCTTTCATTAAACTCTTTTATGGTTTAGAACACAAGTCTAAGTATTTTCCCAAAGCTTCCCTAAGGCTTTTGAACTGTCTTCCCAGGGGACAAAACAAACCTGAAAAATACCATTTGAAGATATAAATATTGAGTACTGCTCTCCCTTCATAAACTTCAGATGAAGTTCAGTCTTTCTCTTGGGGAACAGCCTGTCAAATGAACAGAGAAATGTCATACACTGGCTAGGCGAAGCTGTGCTTGTTGGACAAGCAAATACCAGGTCCCTCCAAGAACCGGCTGGTCCTTGCCCCTCTGACCCCTGGCATCTGCCCCTTCAGAAAGCCACTGCCAAAGTGTGAATGCCTCTGTCTTGTTCCTGGCTCATCTGATCTTAGAGCTGACGCCCCTGAATATGACTTGTTTTGCCTCAGATGTCCCCAAGGAGCAGCGGCTGCAGGCAGTGCAGGCAGCCATCATGCTGATGTCGGATGAGAACCGGGAGGTTTTGCAGACTCTGCTGTGCTTCCTGAGTGATGTCACTTCTGTGGAGGAAAATCAGATGACTCCTATGAACATAGCTGTTTGTCTGGCCCCCTCTCTCTTCCATCTCAATGTAGTGAAGAAAGAAAGCTCACCGAGGTAAGTGTCTTGTCAACATTATAAATAACCATGTAGTTAATACAAAGAGATGATCTCAATGTTTGTAAAGATGTGCAGGATACGATTTTCCAAAGCATCTGCTTTCTACAGCATGTTACACAGTGCATGGCTTCAGTGAGAGGAGAAAGCCCATGCTGCAGAGCCAGAAACATACTTGTACATGCACAGAAGGTGTCTCCACGTGCCCAGCAGGCATTTCTGGCTGCTCTGAATATGCAGTGCCTGCCTTCCATGCAAAATTTCAATGGGGCACTAGTGAATTTTGCATAAATAACGTTGGCTTCCATAAAGGAAAAGAGCCTGCTTTTGTGCTGATGGAAGTTGAAAGATTGACCACATCTTAGGGGATTTGAATACATAGATTTTCAGTGAGTAGTTTTTCATACTGTATGTTCTGGCTACATTCTAAGACTTGGGGAAACCAAGTTTATTTCAGACCACCTTCAGATGGGATATAACATGGTGAGTGTAGACTAAACAGGGCATAAATTTGGCTAAACATTACTGGTCCCAAGTTGGTGTGCCTCCTGACTGGCTTTTTCTTCCCATCTGGTTCAGAATACACTGTGACTCTTGGTCATGTGCACATAACCAGTCTGAGCAAGCACTTCAAGCAGTAGCAAGATGAAACTTTGTACACCATGTCTGTTATAGATCTATTTCAAATTTTACAACACCTAATGCAGGACATGCATAACCTTTCCTGCTTTTACCTTTGGCTCAACAATATTTTAGGTAAACATATTTCCTTTAAAAATGGGCCTGCAGTCTGAGCAGTCCTTGTGATACATAAACTTTAAAGATAGGCTTTTCTCTCTGGTGTTCTGAACATCCTGCTGCTATTTGCTTTCATATTAAAAAAAGATTCAGCTCTTTTTACCTGAGATACTGAATTCAATTACAGAGCAATACAGAAAAAATATGCAACAGGGAAGCCAGATCAGAAGGACCTCAGTGAAAACCTGGCAGCTACTCAGGGACTTGCTCACATGATAATGGAATGCAACAAACTTTTTGAGGTGAGTGAGAGACTCAAAAAGCATTATTCATGGCCACATAATGCAGCATCTTTTGATGTGTTTATGTTTATGCTTACATTTTCTGTCTTGTATTAGCTCAGAGATTGATGGTGCCTTACTCAGTTGTAAACTTGCTGCGTCTAAAGTTTATCTCATTTCTTTATGACTGTTCTAGCATTCAAAGTCTGTTTAAAAAATGCAGGGTAGTTATTCTGTAGCAGTTTTCAACTCAAATTTTAGTCAAATTAAAATCAAAATCTGATGATTTAATGTTTCATTTTATTGAAATGCTTTTTTAACACCTCAACTAAAACTTGTTCATCTCCAAAAGGGGAGCTAATAGACTTTATTACTGTGTGTCAGGCAATAACATTAAAATCACATAAGAAGATGTAATCATTCCTACAGCTACTTTCACTGCAGGTGGAAGGAGAGATAATGCTTGTATCTCCCTTTGCCAGAAACACAAGGAAACATTTCTTGGGGCCAGAGGAGTAACACAGATGTATTGAGGTGAAGGTGATCAGTTTAATAGTGTTCTGCAACAGCAGTGCTGTTGTCAGCCACAGACTGTTTGTGCTACTTTGATTTGTCATCTTGCATTAAGAAGCAAAACCAGAACTAGGTATTGATTTTACAGATCATAAACTCTTTGTAAGTGGATGTTGAATGGTCTATAAGCCTAGAAACACATTGCCTTAAGGAAAAGTTCTCAGCAGGACTTTTTCTCTTTGTTTCCCTTCCCTTCTATGGCACAGGTTCCACATGAGATGGTCACCCAGTCACGAAACTCCTACGTTGATGCAGAAGTGCATTCTCCCACCTTGGATGAGCTTGGGAAACAAGTGGATGAGGAAGGAGGAAACTATCAGATGTACCTGGAAAGTCTCATGCAGAATCTCCAAAAGGAAGCCAAGGAGAAATTCAAAGGATGGGTCACGTGTTCCAGTACAGAAAACACAGAACTTGCCTACAAGAAGGTAATTAGGGGGGATGTGAAGAAGCAGTAAAGGAACCAAAGCAAAGTATAGCCTAGCTGTGGGACACTCTGACTTGTTACCTTGCTAAGTATCTGAAGGGGGCTGACAGGAAGGCTGGGGAGGGACAATTTACAAGGTCTTGTAATGACAGGGTGAAGGGCAGTGGGTTTAAACTGGCAGAGGGGAGATTTAGACTGGATGTTAGGAGAAACTTCTTTCCAGTGAGGGTGGTGAGTCACTGGAACAGGTTGCCCAGGGAGGCTGTGGATGCTCCCTCCCTGGAGGTGTTCAAGACCAGGTTGGATGAGGCCTTGAGTGAGGTGTCCAAATGGGAGGTGTTCCTGCCTATGGCAGGGGGTTGGAACTAGATGATCCTTGAGGTCCCTTCCAACCTTACCATTCTATGATATCTGCAACTTTTATCCAAGTTTCTGACGTTCCAGACTCTGTCACTTCTGCAGGAAAAGCCAGGCTGCAGCAGCCAGGAGGAGGAAGATACAAGATGGTGGAATTCAGGGCTACTTGAAATACAGTGACAAAACAGAGATTTGCAAACCAGCATCAGCTAGCAGGAGGAGGGGATGGTTTAGTGGGGGGGTGACACTAGTTAGGTTGAGGAAGGGCACTGGAAGGAGTGCAGTATCTGGACAGTGAGGAAGCTTGAGGTAGCAGTATCACTATTTGGGAAATATACTTGGTGGAGAATTAATTGAGAGGAACCCTGAGGAGATGGACTTGGGGGTGTTGGTTGATGAGCTCAACATGACCAAATAATGTGTGTTTGCAGGCCAAAAAGCCAACCATATCCTGGGGTGCAAGGGAAGTGTGACCAGCAGGTCAGGGGAACTCATTCTCCCCAACAACTGCACTTTTGTATAGACCCCATTTGGAGTATTTCACTCAGTTCTGGGGCCTCGACTATAGGAAGAGTGTGAACTTGTTAGAGTGAATCTAAAGTAGGGCCATGAACATGATCAGGGAGCTGGAGCACCCCTTCTATGAAGACATGCTGAGAGAGTTGTGATAGTTCAACCTGCAGATGAGAAAGCTCTAGGAAGACCTTACAGCAGCCTCCCAGTGTTTGAAGGAGACCTACAAGAAAGCTGGAGTGGGATATTTACAAGGGCAGTTAGTGACAGGACAAGGAGTAATGAGTTTAAACTGAAAGAGAGTAGATTTAGATTAGATGTAAGGAAGAAGTTTTGATTTGTGAGGATGCTGTGCCCCATCCCTGGAAGTGTTCAAGAGCTGGTTGGATGGAGCTTTGAGCACCCCGGTCTACTGGATGGTATCCCTGCCAATGATGGAGGGACTATATTTAGGTGATATTATTATAATATTATTATATTTAAGGTGCCTTCTAACCCAAACCATTCTGTTGTGGTGCAACCCCTCTGTTAAGGCAAAGAAATCGCAGTTACTCCAATTTGTAGACTGATTCTGTGAGTGAGCTCTCCAGTGAGGGACTGAGAGGTTGTGGAGGGACTAACAGAGCTCGAACAGGAGTGGGGAGTGAGTGAATGGTCTGGCATAAAGGGCACATGAGACTATGAAGGGGATTGGGAGTCCCTGTGGGTCTAGGGAAGGTGGATTGGGAAACTGAGAGCTTTAGGGAAAAGGAATTGTAACAATTAAAAGGTAGGAGGAGTGGAACTATCTGTAATAAGGTTGTAGCCAGGCAAGGATCGGTCTCTTGTCCCAGGCATCCAGTGACAGAAGAAGAGGACACAGTATCAAGCAGCACCAGGGCAGGTTTAGGCTGGATGTTAGGAAGAAGTTCTTCACAGCAAGAGTGATTGGCCATTGGAATGGGCTGCCCAGGGAGGTGGTGGAGTCACCATCACTGGAGGTGTTTAAAAGGAGGCTGGATGAGGCACTTAGTGCCATGGCTTAGTTAATTAGAAGGGTTAGGTGGTAGGTAGACTCTATGATCTGAGAGATCTTTTCCAACCTGGTTAATTGTGTAATTCTGTGGGTTTCTGGGGCACGGTGCTGGGGCTGTGAGCAATGCTGGAGGTTTCTGGAGCACTAGCGTTCGTATGTAAGGATCTTAGGGTAGGGAGGGGTTAGAAAGGCAGGGCTTGCAAGAGCCAGTGCTTACAATTCATTTGTTTGCCATCTAAAACAGGACCCCACAAACCATGCAAAGAAAGCCACAGTCATGGAACTATGGATGTTCATCTTGCACATAGCCCAGCACTTTCTGCTCCTGCTATTGCATTCTGTGGAGGTGTAACAAGTAACAGGAGCCTCATATGAGCAAGGAAGAGTTAGCAAGGGTTAACAAGCAGTTTGCACGTTCCTTCTTTGAGAGGCATTTTCCCAATACCTCTTTTGCAGCCGTTTTGAGGAGCAAACATCTGTGTACCTGAAACATAACTGAACCAACATATGTTCTGGTTTTTCTCCAAATAAACAGGAGGGTTATTGGACCCTCAGTCCCTGCAAGTGCATCAGATTGCCCAAACTGGTGTCTTTATTTTAGCTCAGGGTTTTAGTCTTTCATCTGTTTTTACTTCTGCACAGACATATTCTTCATTACAGTACTATGCTCAGGGTTGAAAAAGTGCCTGTCGCACCAGAAATAATACAGCAACTCCATTGGCACCATGGAAACTGAGCCAGATATACACTGGTGTGAGAGCAGAAGTAATCTATCACTTTAGTTGTCCTTCCAGGACTAATATGCATGTATTTTCACATACAATAGAGCAGCAGCTATAGCAATAATAGCAATGATTAGCAGAGGAAATAATGCATGCTCTTAAGCTAAAATCAGATACCCATATCAAGATTTTGTCCTTACTTATCTTCTGCTGAACACAGGGACATAAATCGTGAGGGTTTATGGTGTCTGCTGCTTTACTTCAGGTTGGGGACGGGAACCCGCTAAGGCTTTGGAAAGCCTCAGTGGAAGTCGAAGCTCCACCATCAGTCGTCCTGAACAGAGTGCTGAGAGAACGACACCTCTGGGACGAAGACTTCTTGCAGTGGAAGGTGGTCGAGAGCCTGGACAAGCAGACAGAAGTTTACCAGTATGTTTTGAACAGCATGGCTCCCCACCCCGTCCGAGACTTTGTTGTTCTAAGGTGAGCTAAGGGGGGGGGGGTCTCCAGTATCTTTGCTTCCTGCAGTCCATACGTGGAAGATCTGGTCTTATCTCAGCCTGTATAATTGCATCTCTGTAATTGTGCTCTGAGAACTCTACTTCTGGGCAGCTGTGTTGATTTCTTAACCTGAATTAAAAGTACACCTAGAGCTTGCTGACCTTTTCTCTGATGTAATTTGAGCAGTGCGTACTCCTGAGGCCATAAATATCATTTCTTCCTCAGAACAGATGTGTGATAATAGCTGCTGTTCTCTCTTGGCTTTGTTTGTTGTCAAAACAGTGAAAATAGAACCCAGTTGTTTTTTTACACTGCTTTTGCTGTTCTCTGGAGAATATTTGATGTTTAAGGCCCAAATGTTTAGTACAGAAGATAGTGATGCTTTTAAGTTAAGGTTCTTATACAGTGTCTGTATAGGTCTTTATTTTAGATTTGAAACTGGAGTCTTTGTATACCAAGAAATGCTAACTCATAAAAATCCTAGTGCAGAATTGAACAGGAAGTTAAGTGTTCTGCCATCTCTCAAATGTATAGCCAGATTCAATCCCAGTTCTACCAATGTCTGTCTGCCTGTACGGAGCAGACCGAAAAAACTACTGTTGTGCACCTTCTGCCTTGTATATCCTGACCCTCTGCTTATTAGAAGCTATTGTGGAGCTGCTGACATATTTCACTCGCAGAGTCAGTCTTTACAGTTATTTATTTCAGAAAGATTTTGTGCATTCCCATTCTTGATCTCTTCCAGAGAAATACTAAGTAGTTTTGACAAAGGGAATAGTTAAGTGAGTCAGAATTGTGTTAAGAGAGAACAAAGATTGAAGGAAAAACATGAGCCAAATAAAATATACTTCTAATAGTACATTCCTTCTGTGAACTAAGGTATTCACTTAGAGTGATTACAATGCAAATATTGATAGTAAAAGGGAAAATTTATTGGAACTCAAGGGAAGATTTAAAAAGTGTTTTCTGTAAGATCTTTATAATGTTAAAACTTCTGCAGCATGTTAAGAAAGGCTGGAAACATGGGAGAGGGAAAAAAGTGAAAGGACATCTTTTGTTTTTAATTTAGATGCCCTTGAAACATGTTCTGGGAGATTCAGATGTCAGTGCAGGTAGTAGTGAGGATTTCTGCTGTGCTTGTGCTCACTTTGTCTCCTTTCCCAAACTTCTGTCTGTCTCCAAAAAGCTGTATCATGCATAATGGTTACAAGATGCTCATGTGACAAAGCAAAACTTCTTTACCTGAAGCCTTGAGCAATGTAGTTGGGCAACCATCCCACATTATGGTCAGACTCATCAACTGAGGAACGTAATGGTT
Source organism: Eubucco bourcierii (assembly GCA_013396675.1). Lineage (NCBI taxonomy): Eukaryota > Metazoa > Chordata > Aves > Piciformes > Ramphastidae > Eubucco > Eubucco bourcierii. Next base: position 427,135 of record VWZE01006346.1, on the reverse strand, counting down.
CTCCACGGGCTCCTAGGACAGTCCAGAGCCATTACAGGCAGCAACAAGGACAGACAGACAAACCAGGTGTAACTTAATCTGGTTCTTATTCATATGCCCAGAAGTTTTATTACTAAAGTGATTCCATCCTGATTGTGTCACTGCAGGACTTGGAGGACAGATTTGCCAAAGGGAATGTGCATGCTGGTTGCCATCTCTGTGGAGCACGAAGAGGCTCCTCTTATGGGAGCTGTGCGAGCTATTGTGATGGACTCTCAGTACTTGATAGAGCCATGTGGCTCAGGAAAAGCCAGGCTGACCCATATCTGCAGAATTGACCTCAAGTAAGTAACTCACCTGCAAAAAGTAGATGTCCACTCAGTAGGGTAAAACATTTCAGCTCAGGGAGGGGAGGTGTTGGGAACAGAGGACATGTTCAAGGCAACTCTGCTGATCTGGAGTCTTTCTATCTGTGATGCTCATTTTTCCATTTAGCATCTACCACTGTCACAATGTGATTATAAGAATAAAATCTACTTATTTGATTACTGTGAGGGAGAACTTCAGAGTAGGCTTACAATGACAAGCATTTGAAGTCCTCACCACCACTGTGGGCAGTGGGGAGTAGGAAGCGTGGCAAGCCTGTTCCTGCAGGGTATATTTCTTGAGTATTTGAGTTTCTCAATAATTCTCTTTCCATTTCTTCAGAGGACGTTCCCCAGAGTGGTACAACAAAGGCTTTGGACATCTGTGTGCAGCAGAAGTTGCCAGGATCAGAAACTCATTTCAGCCTCTGATCGCCGAGGGACCAGAAACAAAAATCTGAGGAAGTGTTCATGGGAGCATGTGAGCATAAATCGGGGTCTGGCAGGGAACAGGAATGCTCAAAGCAAAGATCTTATTTAAGCTGCAGAAATCTGACCAGATATGAGTCTGTAATGAAACTGAAAGAGGAATTTAATAGGAAAGTTCTTTTGTTCTGGAGACTTCACCTTCCCCTCGCCACATCCCTTCTGTACTAATTTCAATTATTGAAGCAAACTTTTCTTCAGAGAGCTTTTATCGTTATTACTTCAAAATCAGACTATTGTCATTACTTGTGTGCTATAACTCTGGTATTTAAAGGCTTCTAAGAAGCATATTTTAACTGTAAATATGTTTATGTACAGATGTATATATTTATATTATATCTATATATATATATATAAAATATTATATGTATAAATTAATTATTTTGTATATAACTCAGTGCAAATCACTTGCATCAGTTGGACCTTGAGTGGATCTCTCACTTGTTTCTCAGTGTGTTACTGCCACATAAGCTGTGTTTGCTGTTGTCACAGGGCCACCAGGCATAATCCCTGTGATGACAGAGACGCCTGTTCTCCAATATGTGTCGTGTCTGTGTATGCTGTGAGAAGGTACCTAGAAATAGATGTAGGAAGATTTAGAAGAACTGAGGAAGAAGGAAGTTACTGTATGTTTAAAAATAACAAGGAGTGGGTCAGTTTCACCAAACAGAATACATGGGAATGTAACCAAGATAGGCATTTTGAAGGCCCTTTATATTCAGCTGCAGAGTTGTGACTCTTCTTACAAGGTGTTGAACACCTATTGCCTTAATTAATGATATATCTGCCGCTAGCGAACCTCACTGTGCACAGTGTTCACAGTGACTGCTCCTTCTTGGAGAGTAAAGGTAGCATTGTGTGCACTGAGGTGTCTGAAATCAGACTGGCAAGTTATTAAGCTGTAAATCTCTCTCCTTTTTTTTTTGTTTTCTTTTTCCCCAGGATTTTGTCTAGGTTCTGAGTGTTTCTGTATTGCCCCTTCCTTCTCCTGTACAGTTGGCTAATCACTAACAAATAGTCCAAAGCAAATTTTCCACATCCAGTGGTTGTAAGGATGTGCAGATGAATACCATGTCTTTTAATATTCTTGTTGTACAAACAGCTAAACTTTTTAAAGCTTTTACACACATCCTGGAGACTAAAAAAGACTAAATGCAGACTATGCTTGTAAAGATTGCCTTTATAGTAACAGCAAGCATTTTCATATTATATTGCACTGATCTGCATGATCCTGCCTCTGTACTGGCATTGGTGGGAGCAAGATTAGCCCCTGAATTATGAGGAGTAGGAGCCATTTAAGCTTATTATATAATTACATTTTCAGGGACCTATTATTTTCCTAATGGAGAAATGCTTTAAAAGTAATAATAATAATGATAATAATAATAATAATTTGTCAACATTATCTTTGAGGCAGAGTTCCATTTTGGTTTTAACTAACCTAAGACCATATTACACCTAAGATTCAGTAAGACTGTACAAGCATGTTAATACTGTTCTGCATTAATCGCATTTGTTCACTTCGACTTTATTTATTGCTGCAGAAACCAGCTGAGTCGTTCATACCCAGTGTTTTAGCCCAGTCCCTCCAACAAAATCCACTGAGATTTACTATGAGGTCAGGTAAGCAGGATACACTTCCTACATGAAGCTAAGACTTTATGCCCTGGTTCAGGAAACAGGGAAGTGCTTTCAAAGCCAGTGCTTTGATCTGCCCCAGGTACGGGGGCTGTGGGGTGAACCACATGCAGTCCTTAATAGCTGCTAGAACACAGTCCCATGTGCCATCACACACATGTATAAGGACTGTGCTGGCAGGGGACATCCCTGCAATCTAAGGAAGCAAGACAGCAGGAGCTCAGGGTAGACAGGGGTAGATGACCCTGTGGAGCAGCAGGACCCCAGAAAAGTCACTGTCATCTTCCCGCACGAGCTTGTCTCACCCATGTTTTGTTGTACAAGTCATAGGATCAGGGAGGGCAGCTGCCCATGAGCTCCTGCTTGACTTTATGCCGGCAGTAGTTGCAGTGTGGAACTGTTGCCTGGTTTTAAGTCTTAATGGCATGAGGTCTTCCCTGTCTTTACATGGCCGTACTGAGGTCTGGCAGTCACCAGTCAGCTGCTGGTCCAGCCTTACTGGGGGCAAATGATGGCTCATGAGCTGGCAGGGCAAGGCCAGTGTCCTGGTTCCAATGGGACTGCTATCCCAAGAAGCAGCCCCAAATGCCTGTAGCCATGGCATCAGGCTTCATGCTGGCTGTTTTTCAAACCACGAGCAATTAGAGCACTTCTGCTGCATTAGTCTGTGCATAAATGAATAGAGCAGTGCCTCAGTATTAATGGGTGCAGAATTTCTGGCCCTGGGAGTGGCAATTGCCTAAGAGTAAATAATTTCTTAAGAAAATGAAGGGAAAACCTGGACAGTGTTTTTATCCTGTCTAACAAGCTCAGCTGGTAGGGGCCCTGTGCCACCTGTCACCGTTAACAAGGTAGGGTTACCCTCCTACCCTTGAAGAAGCTCTGTCATGTGCTTCTGGTGTCTGTAAGCCATGTATCAATGAAATAAGAGTTCTTTAAAATGCACACTATGCCATGTCTACCATTCAGCTACCACAGTATTTTATATTGTTACATTGCCATTGAGAATACGTTATGATAATTGCATTTTTAAATGTTATACTCATATCAATACCTCATATTTTTACCTCATCTGTTGGTATCAGTCATTAGTTGTAAATAAATAATTGCAGAGTTGAATAAATTTGCATACAGTAAAAAGCTACATTTCCACTGTGTTCATTTCATCCATTGGCCCAAGAGCCAGCAGTACATTTAAGACTTTACTTCTTTGTTGCAACCTGCTGTATGCTAAACTGTCCTGATAGGGGTCTTCAACAACGATTTTAAGCTCAACATGATATTGTTGTCCAATATACTTATCCCATAGTGACCTTAAGTATACCTGAACTTCACAGGTAAGATTATTTTCCAAAGAAGGTAGGATGTCTGGTATGAGAAAGGTAAACTCAGATCTTTAATAGTGTCTAGGCCTCTGAGTTCCACCAAGTTCAACCTTGATTTAACATCCATGTTCTTGTCAATCTAAGTTGAGGTTTGTAAGACTGACTGTGAAGCTGCAATGTTGACTGCTGCATTCACATTATCAGACCTCAGCCATCTCAAACCCATCAAGCCACTGCAAAAGAGAAAAAGGTGCAAGAACAGGATAATGATTCCTGTGGTTTGTCTTGCACATGTGTACAGATGGAATAAATGTTCCTTTTGGACACTCTCTTGAACTGTCGAAAGAAAGAGAGTCTTGGATGCCAAGCAGAGAGTCAGCTGTGAGAAAGCATCTAGGATGGGATAAGCCTTTATGTTCCACCATTCAGGAACAGCATGCAGTCTTTATAATGTTGAATTATTTGGCATCTATCCTCTTTACAGCACCTTGCAGAAATTGCCAGCAAGTCATGCCTCTGATGCACTTCCTCTGCAGAATTAGTGTCACCCTTGGAGGCTCTTGGTATGCCAAAGAAATGTTACTCTTTGAAATGGCAGATGGTTGTTAGATGAGAACACAGACTGAGCATACTGAAATGACTTAGCCATAGAATGCTTTGAGTTGGAAGGGACCTTTAAAGGTCTCCTAGTACCAGGGATGAGGCTGCCTCTGATGCTCTAGACAACGTATTCCAGTGTTTCCCGACTCTCATTGTAAAAAAAAAATTTCTTCTTCAGTCTGTTTTAGTTTAAAGTCATTACCCCTTGTCCTGTCTTTACAGGTAAAAAAAGTGTCCCACTCTGGAAGGAGGACCCAGAAACTGCAGACCTGTTCCTCTGACCTTGGTGCCAGGGAAAGTCATGGAGCAGGTCATCTTAAGCAGGTCATCATTATGCAGCATGCTCAGGGCAACCAAATGATCAGCCCCAGTCAGTATGGATTCATGACAAACTGATCTCTGACTGTGGTCACTTGTAAGAGATTCAACAAGGTCAAGTGCAGAGTCCTCCACCTGGGTCACAAGAACACCATGCAACACTACAGGCTTGCAAGAGAATGGCTGGAAAGCTGACCAGCAGAAAGGACCTGGGAGGTGTTAGTCAATAGCTGGCTGAACATGAGCCAGCAGTGTGCTCAGGTGGCCAAGAAGGCCAAAGACATCCTGACCTGTATCAGGAATAGTGTGGCCAGCAGGAGCAGGGAAGTGATTGTGCCCCTGTACTCGACACCAGTGAGGCCATGCCTCAAGTACTGAGCTCAGTTTTGAGCCTCTCACTACAAGAAGGACATTGACAGCCTGGAGGGAGACCGGTGAAGGGCTGCAGGTCTCAAAAGGAGTGACTGAGAGAACTGGGATTGTTTAGCCTAGAGAAGAGGAGGGTGAGGGGAGACCTCACTGCCCTACAGCTACCTGGAAGGAGGTAGTGAGGTGAGTGTTGGTCTTTTCTCCCTAGTATGAAGTGGCAGGAGAAGAAATGGCCTCGCATTGCACCGTATAGATTGGATATTAGGACGAATTTCCTTACTGAAAGAGTGGTCAGACACTGGCACAGCCTGCCCGGGAAGGTGGTGGAGTCACCACCCCTGTAGGTGTTTAAAAAATGTGTAGACCTGGCACCTCAGGACATGGTTTAATGGCCATGGTGGTCTTAGGTCAACGTTTGCACTCTATGATCTAAGAGATCTTTTGCAACCAAAACAATGTTACGATTCTGTGATCTTTCTTATAGTCCCTAAGTACTGAAAGGCTGCAACACTGTGTTCCTGGAGCCTTCCCTAAGCTGAACAACCTCAACACACGCAGCCTTTCTTAGTGGAGAGGTGTTCCAGCCCTCCCATCATTTTTGCGGCTCTTCCCTGGACCCAGTCAAGCAGGTCCAGGTCTTTCTTGTGCTCAGAACTCCAGTGCTGGAGATGGTACTGCAGGCGAGGGTTCACCAAAGCAGAGCAGAGGGGGAGAATCGCCTCGCTTGACTTGCTGACCATCATTCTTCAGGTGCAGTCTGGAATATGCTATCCAGAAGCCTGCTGGACCCTATAAATCACAGAACCACAGAATTAACCAGGTTGGAAAAGAGCAACCTATCACCAAAGCCTTCGCATTAACTAAACCATGGCACTAAGTGCCTCATCCAGCCTCCTTTTAAGCGCCTCCAGGTGACTCCACCACCTCCCTTGGTGCAGTTTGAGGCTGTGTCCTCTTGTTCTGTCACTGGGTGCCTAGGAGAAGAGACCAATCCCTGCCTGGCTACAACCCCATTTCAGGTATGAGAGGATGAAAAGTGATATTGCTGCTGTAGCTCAAGTGACATGTTAAAACTGGGAAGTGAACACAGACCTTGCCAGACAGAGGAGGTACTTCAATGGCATCCCACACACATGATCTCATGGAGACTGTCATGTTCTGCTTGTCAGATGTGTTGTCACAGCTGCACAAGGGCTTCATCTGGATGGGTGCTAGGACAGACAGACCACGTTGTTACGATTGCAGTTGCACATCATGTTGTGACAGTCCTGGGAATAAGGGGCAACAAAACCCAGATCTGTAACAAGGTATTTAGCCTTTCCTAAAAATGTACAATGTAAATTGTGCCCCTCAGTGTCACAGGGCCCTGTTACACTATGCAGAAAGCTAACACTTTCCCCAAAAGTAGCTAAAGATGCAGAGCAGATCCCACCAGCAGCAAGTTGATTGCAGACTGTCCTGCTTTAGTGGACAAGAAACTCAGCTCAGCAAAGACCTGGGGCATGTGGAACTCAAGGACTAATGCAGAGCAGAGCAATGGGTCCAGGTTAATCAGTAAACAACAGGGGAAAATGTTACAACACTGCAGGTAACTATTTGCCTGGTGTTTTATAGGCTAATGTTGGGGAGGTTCATACCCTCCCAGATACCCTTCTTCATTCACAATAGGATCCAGAACCAGGCTTCTATGCCTCTGATAAAAGTTAGCATCTCTTGCAGAAAAAGTAACCTGGGCAATTTTCTTCATAGAATCACAGAATGGTAGGAGTTGGAAAGGACTTTTGAATATAATCAAGTGGCATCCCTGTGCCAGAGCAGGATTACCTAGGGCTGGTCACACAGAAATGCATCCAGGTTGATCCTGAAAGTCTCAAGAGGAGACTCTATGATCTCTCTGGGCAGCCCGTTCCAGCAGCCTGGCACCTTTACAGTACCTCATGTTGAGATAGAACTTCCTGTGTTCCAGTTTGTATCCATCGCCCCTTGTTCTAGTACAGGACACCACTGAGAAAAGATTGCTGCCTTCTCCTCTCACTCTTTTCCAGACTAAACAGCCCCAGGTCTCTCAGCCCTTCCTCGTAGGAGAGATGTTCCAGTCCCTTAATCATCTGAGTAGCCCTCTGTTGGATACTCTCTAATACATACCTGTCCCTCTTGAACCAGGGAACCCAGAACTGGACACAATACTCCAGATATGGCCTCACCAGGGCAGAGTAGAGGAGGAGGAGGAGGAGAACCTCCCTCAATCAGCTGGATACACTCTTTTTAATGCACCCCAGGATACCTTTTGCTGCCTTGGCCACATGGGCATATTGCTGTCCAAACAATAACTTACTGTCCATCAGGGCTCCAAGGTTCTTCTCCATGAAGCTACTTTCCAGCAGGTACCCACTGTACTGGTCCACATCTTTGACTCTAGAATCTCTATCCTGTTACTGACCTCTCATAGGCACTCCCACTTGTCTAAGGTCATGTTCTGAGCCTGGCATTCCCTCTACCCAACTCAATCCCTGCATATCTGCCTGCAGGCTGAGCTCCAGCCTGTGCTCCACTCACCCAGCCCAGACTCCACAACAGGGAAGAGATTTCAGCCTTCAGAGGAGAGTGATGGTGGCCAAGTTGTCTGTGGTCCCTGTCATGGATTGAGTTGAACTTGCTGCTTTTATTCACACTATGCTGCAGTCATGGCAGCTTCAAAAATGAAGGTGCTAACTGGAGCAAGGTGTTATGGGGCTTGAAGTTCAGATTGCCACCTGGGAGTCTTCCCCTGCCGGTTGCTGCTTCTAGGTTCCAGCTTCTAGGGTGTTGGCTCTTTCCTGCAGCCATGGTGGCAGAACGAGAGGGAGTTGGGTAGCTGCTGGTTTGGGTTCCTGGTTTATGCTGGTTTCACTGTATATTACTGTGCTGCTTCTGCAAATAGGCTAAGCTAAGGTAATCCTGCATTGCATTATTAAATCAATTAGATTATTAGCTAGGGTAATTATGATATCTCATATTATATTAAACTCTTGCCTCTCTATTTTGACCCCGAATTGTGTGTTACACACCCCTGTGGTGGGGAACAGGCAGCTTAGCCCTTGCACTAAACTATTACACCAACTCAGATAAAGGAGAGTAGAGTCAGACATTGCCAGGGCTCAAGTCTGCAAATTTCCCATGCCCCACACTAGGGACAAAATTCCAGGGTAAGGAGAGATCATTTCTGCTTCTCTTCTCCCAGGAGGAAGAAAGGCAAGAGGAAGAAAATAACCAAAAGCTTCAGTCCCACCGCAATGACAAGGTAGGGCTTTTGATCATCTCCCTGGGCACAGGTGTCTGGCAAGACAGGGAGGCTAAAGGCAGCTGTGGTTTGAACACAGAGAACTGCTCTTTACCTTGAGCAAGAGACTTGAATCACAGTGTGCAATTCATTGGCAGCAGTTTCCAAAGGAGGCAGAATGGGGTCCTGGCTGGGACTGCTTTGACAAGAAAATAGATCCTTCTGTGGCAACAGCTTCTGCTTCAGCAGCAGACTGCCCTGCTCAGCCAGAGCAGCTGCATGGACCTCTGCTGGCAGCCAACTCTAGGATTATGGCTTATTTTTAATCCCAATACTCCACTCTGCAGAAGGCACTAGGGAAACTCAGCCTAAACCCTGCTCTTTCACCTGCTCCTAGCAGCTCCAAGACAGCCATGGAGCTGAAGCTCAGAGCTAGCACTTGCTACAGGGAGGATTTGCAACAGCTTGTGATTTATGGGAGCAAATTAACTGCGGGGCCATCTGTCCCTCCCCAGACCGTGCCTGGCCCGTTCCTTACTGAAACGATTCCTGTCCCTTGAGAGGATGAATATCAAATTACTTACTTTTAATTCTTTTTTCTTTTTAAATTAAATAAATATGGGAACCACACAGGTGGTGGAGCAAACGACAATAACCCTCTCAGCAGCATCTGCTGGCCAGCAGTGCCCTGCCATGCATGCAGGACAGATGCTATCTGGGTGTCTGTGTGCAGCCTGATCTCAGACCCACATGGCCCAGCTGCCTGGGGTCTGCCAGCCTATTTGGCCACCCTGCTGCTCTGGTGTTTTGCCCAGCCTCAGCTGGCTCCCTATGGGACAGGAACTCAGAAATGGGCCTGTGGAAAGAAAGTGCAGAATTTTAACTCTTTATCTTGGGTTTTTCTTTCTCTGGAGAGTTGCATCTCTTTCCTCCTGGAAAGAGGGATCACACCAACAGCATCCCTTATTGTATGTCTGCTGCTTTGCTAAAGAGGTAAAATGGTGCTTTAGGGGAAAATTCCCATTCTCCAGTGGCTGTACTTGAGGCTTCCTGGTGGTCAACAGTGGGGGTGGGCTGGTGAGGGAGGACAAGCTGTGCTGACACAGATGTACTGTGGCAGCAGTGGTGGTGACGCCCACATGCAGGCCTACCAACAGCTCCCTCCTGAGGCTGTGGGACAGGGAGAACACCATGTCAGAGCCATCTTTTGGCAGGCCAACTTTCCCACTTCCCCTGAACCGCAGAGCCCAAGCCAGACTGCCCAACAGCACGGCAGTGATGTGTGCCCCAACATGGAGTGAGCCACTACATTTGTTGCATACCCTTCCCAAATACCTAACCAAACCCCATCCACCAGCATGGGTGGGGATTACTGCCTGGGCAAACTGATGTCCAGCCATGGCCTTATGTCTTTTTGAGCAGTAGTTACCATACAGTGGTATCATGTCATTCTCTCAGCAGTCAAGGAGCCAAGACAACCATCAGCTGAGCAGTGACATTCACAACACTGCTGAAACCACCAGGACAGCAATGAAAAAAGAAAAAGTGGTTATTAGCAATGCAAATAAAAAGAATGGCTGACAATAAGGAAAAAAAAAATAAATGGGTATCACTGGGCAAAATAAAAATGTTACAATACAGCCTCCCTGGACTCCTGGCATTTCTTGCCTTGGGCAACCTTTTCCAGCAATCATTGGTATTTATCACAAAAAAAGATACAGTTATTACATTGGATTTTTTTCAAATAATTGAGTAATTTAATCTTTTAAGAGCCTTTGAGATCGCTTGCTGTAATTAAAGCCAGAGGATGAATGAGTGATGTGTGAGAGCACGGGAGGACTTTAAAAATGAATTTGTCCTTGACTGGGTCTCCTGTGCATTTATATAATGATTATCCCACATTAATAGGACCAAATAGATAAAAGGAGAAAATAGTAAGTGCTTGGTTGCATTATTTTAATTCCAGCCCAATAACAACATATGACCAGCTGGAGGAATATGCCTGTGAATATCAAGCAGGAACAACCAGGTGCTGCCAAGTGCAGGACCCCCACTGCCTCCTGCTGCGAGGTGCAAGGAAAGGCAATATCCACTCACAGATCCTCCAACAATGTGGCAGATAAATGAGTTACAAATGTGTATAAAATCAGAAGCACAGTCTAAGGCACAGCTACTGCTGGGAGAAACTACTGCAACACTGGGAGCTTACTTTATGACCATTTATTTTCTCAGTTTTGGAAAAAAGGCTCCCCTAGTGGAGAGAGACAGGCAGAAGGGTTGCTGAAAAGTAATAACCATCGACAAAACATCTGTAAGGTCTGTAAACACTGTTTTGTCTTCTACACAAACTATGCACCCTGGCATACCTGTGTCATATCTTGGAATTTAGCTCCCCATTTCATAGCCCAAATATAAATAAAAACATGCCCAAAGAAGGAAAAATGAGATAGTGAGAGGGCTGGAGCTGGTGCTGCTCCATTCTTCTCACGGCACTAAGCCCCTGGATGATGCCTGTCCCAGGCTGGAGGAGCAGTAGCCTCACACCCCTTGGGGCACCCCCTAGGCTGACCAGAGAGGCTGCAGTCTGTTGAGAAGCTTTCCTTGCCGGCTTGGTCCCCTCCCTTTCCTGGCAGGGCATCTGACAGCCTCCAACTCGGCCGTGCTATTGCCAGACTGCAAAACTTTGTCACCTCGTAAAACTTTACAGTGCAGGTAGTTTATGCTGTTACACCTCCAACTCAACACTTGACCAATTGGTGGTTCCCTCCAGTGGGAGGAAAGCCAGATTTCCCGGGTCAGGCGTGTTTGTGCAGCCCTGCTGGTTTATCATGCTGCCTAAAGCCTCTCACAGAGCCCTGAGTGCAGAAGGTGGCAATGCAACAGCCAGTTCCCAGCAAGACCCAGGCCAGGACATGCTAGCAGCTCTCTTTTTCCTCCAGGCCCCACTGCATATCCTACTCAGAAGGTGCCTGGGGCTTGGTCCTGCTCCGGCTGGGACAGCCACACCAGCAAGGCACAACCCTCAGGGGAAGATCTGGCTTGGAGGCTCCACTGGCTCCTGAGAGCCAAACAGGTGGGTCTGAGAAGTCATTATCCAGGTCTTGTCCTTCCCTGCAAGGACTGATGCCATTTAAGAAAAAAAAAAAAAAATCTCTGAAAGTACATTATACATCTCAGCTTGGGGAGAAAAGTTAAACACTCATCTTTCTCTGCCAAAATAACCCCAAAGTCTTCTGTGTTATTCTCTTAGTAAGGAAGTCCACTAGTCATAAAGAACTGCAGTAGAAACTAATCCGTCCTGATGTGAACTTACAGTATTCAGAAATCATCAACACTGTCATTCACACTGCTTTGCTCAGTCCCAGTGCCCACCTCTCCAATCTGTCAGTAACCAGCTTCCTTCTGCACCTCAGACTCCATGGGCCTCCTGGGACTAAGGCTCAGAAACACGTTTGGATGAGCTCAAGAGAGCCAGACCAGCTAATGAGAAGGCTTCTGGCAGTAAACTTCATTTAGAATATGTATCAGTAAAAACAAATACAGGAGATAGTAATTTTCAGAGTAGGGTTTTTTTAATTATCTTCTTTTTTTTTTTCTTTTTTTTTTTAAACAAGGGCTATTCAAAGTTCTGTAGCCCACCTCTACACCAGGGGACTGTTCCCTCAGTTTCCAGGATGAGGAATTTACACATCAGCTTACACCCATGGCCTTTCTGCCCTTGCTTCATAAATGTTTTCCCCAGTTTCTCTCTGCCCTGCTCACCCTTTTGTCACTTCATCAGAAACACTCAAACCATTACAAAATAATAGTCAGCAAAATGCCAGCACCCACAAGTGCCTTGGCTGTAGACTGCTGCAATTTCAACTTTCTAGATTCTTAACAATCTTAATTTTCTCAGAACCATTTGACAGCGGTGTTTCTGTTCAACTCATGAAGCAAAATCAAAGCCTGTGATGCACTGGACCCTGTTGTTTTCATCTCACTTTGTTTTTCCTTTGTTTTCCAATTTCTGAAAAAGGGTGGGCTTAACCAGGCCACACCAGCCCTATCCTTGTGGCAGCTGGCAATGAGTGGTTTGACAATCCATGAGTGGCATATAAAAGACAGGGAAAAGTTTCCCCTTTCTCTTTCTCACCTCATTTCAGCTTTGCGTGAGTGGAAACAGTTCAGCTCAGCTCAGCTGAAGCTGAAGTCTAGCATCTAAAACTGATTTCTTTGCCCTAAGTAAGGACATTTCCATCTTAGGGGGTTCTCCAAGCAGGAAGAACAGATCCAGTGTCCTAAGCAATTCAAAAGCAAACAGATACAACCAGAGGAGAAAAGTGAGGGGCAAGCTGTGTGTTTAAACATGCTGACACTTGTATGGCCACTGTCCCATTAATTACTATTGTCCCTTTCTGCCCCTGCTTCCTTTCATCTCAGCATTTACTTTCCTTAGGATGTTTAACAAGGATGCCACAAACTCACTGCTTAGTGCCCCAACTACACTGACAAAAGTCCCTCAAGCCTTGTGAGTAACTGCTGGAGTAGAAGAGCTGTCAAATGTACCATGGAATAAAACACTGCAACAAAACACTCTTAGATCGGTACGGTTACTTCCACAGACTTTTCAAATAGCAATAGTCACTAACAAACAAATAAAACCCACACACAACAAAACAAGAAAACCCCACAACAACAAAAATAAATCACCAGAAAAAAGGCAACCCAAAAATCAAAGAGCCAAAGTCTCTTCCAAGCTCTAAGACTGTTGGGAAAAACCTCTGTTTATTCGCAGGCCTCGGTAAACTCCAACAAAAGTTACAGTTATTTATGGGACACTGAAAAAACAAACAGGAACATAAACTTCTTGCTGAGTTACCATAGCAGCCTCTCCTCAGGAAGTCTGTGCTTTGTGGTGCATACAGAGAAACGAAACAGTAAGATCATGTTACAATTCATTACACATGGTACCTTTATTTCATTTCTGAGATTGTTCTAAAAAACAACATAACCTTCACTCTTCCATTTAGCAGAGGCATCCTTCCCAGAGTTACTCTACAATCTTTTCAAGAAATAAACCAGAAACTTTGCATTCACATCACGGAAATTATTTTGAATAAAAATATAATTCTGTATTTTACAACACGTTCAATCTGGTGTGTTCAGCAAACTGGCAACAGCATTTTATTGTAGAGACACGGTTAAAAATCAAGAACCCAGCCTACAGCAGGTGCTGCAAGCTAACATCCATCATGTGCAGGCTCTGGCTGCTCTTCAGGAAATAAAATACCATCCTCCTCTGAGCTGTTTTTGCAGCCTGAGTAGTGAGTACCCTCTCCTCAAAGTCCTTGATACTGTCAGCACTTCTGCTCTAGACACACAGATGGTGGCAACGCAGCATCACATCTTCGCTCATACAATGAAGATTGAACAGAAGAAGTGCCCCATGGCCCACGGCCTGATGGCAGGAGGTGATTACCACATCAGTTTGCATGAGCGGTTCTCCTCAGACAGGTACCTAATCTTTGCCTATTCAAGGCCTCTCTTGTTGTTAGCACTGGGTGATTTTTTTCAAGAAGATTGACAAGAAGCTTGCTCTGGTCCCTGATTGCACAAAATGAAGCAAATTCCAGAGGCAAAAGCCATACCATTATCTCTATCAGACCAGCCTGTATTTTCCCCAGCCCATTGCTGTGCAATTCATCCACCAAGAGTTACACATCACTGTGCTCAGGCAGCACTGCAGGAGAAGGTTTTGGCAACTGTTGTGCCCAGTTCAAGCCTGTCGCTGCTCTGCAGTGGTATTTAAAAACTCTTCTGAAGGCAACTGCACCAAAGGTTGCATTATTTCCATGGGTCACAGCACCATGAGTGGATGCAATCAACAGCTTCAGAGCTACAAATCCCAATTTACCTACAAATTAGATATCCAGCTGGTGCCATCTGCCTGTTGGTGGTTACATATCACCCAGCCTCTACAGGAAGAGTCTGCAGCATCTCCTTCCTGCTCGGGCTGCTGTTTCTCACATGACATTGTGTCTGGGCCATTAAGCAGAACATGGTAGCAACTTGCTGGATGGTTAATTGCTTGAGAAGTGTCAGGACGGAGCTGGTACTGCCCAACAGTAAGGCACCTGTGATCTTCAGAACTTGCCCTGCCCAGGGTCTCCTGAACTCCCTCAAACCCAGGAGCTTTTCAGAAAGATCAGGCCCAGAATTTACATTTTCTTCTAGTCACAGCAAAATATAACACACATACACACACCTCTAGCACACAAGTTCAGCATGACCTGGCTGCAGTTTGTATCAACTGTATGTCACTTTCTGTTACGCACTCTGATGGCACCTGACTGCTGGAGTAATGTACTGCAAGGTGATCATAGAATGGTAAGGTTGGAAGGGACCTCAAGGATC
>VWZE01006346.1:374852-412230 GCA_013396675.1 Eubucco bourcierii | reverse complement strand
GATCATCTTTGTGGCCCTCCTCTGGACCCTCTCCAACACTTCCATGTCCTTCCTGTGCTGAGGGTTCCAGAACTGCACACAGTACTCCAGGTGGGGTCTGACAAGAGCAGAGTAAAGGGGCAGAATCCCCTCCCTTGCCCTGCTGGCCACACTGCTCTTGATGCAGCCTAGGACTTGGTTGGCTGTCTGGGCAACCTGATCCATTGCTGTGCCACAGAAAAAGCCATTTGGCATGTCATTCATTTAGGGAGAGCTATTTCTTTCTAATCCACACTGCGCCAGCCACCGATGTACAAATATACAGCCCTCTGAAAGCTGATGTTCTTCAGCAAATCCTATCAGGCTATAAATAATTTTAATAAATACTTTCAATGCTTCATCACTTACCCTGAATTTTTCACCTTAACCTCAATACCAAAATGCACATTAGCACAAAGAGAGACATCTTAAGACTGGAATGAGAGGACAAATATATTAGTCATTATGATGAGAATTTAATTGCTCTCTGTCTAGACTATTTAAGAAAAAATATAATCTTAAATTACAAGTCAAAATTCTATTTCATAGGCAAGTTTTAATTTGCAGTATAGAGCCACAGCAATATTCAAGTTGAAAGGAACCTTGGGAGGCCATTTAGTCCTCTTCTAGTCATCCAGTAGATAAACATCACATTTAATAAAGTATAATCAGCTTTAGCAGATAAATAATTATAGATTAACATAGAGCACATTTCCTTTAAAATATTCTTTCCAGTGTGTGACATTACTCACATAGCAATAAAAATACATTTACAGCTGAAGGCAATGCAGACCTAGAGCTAGAGAGTGGAGAAAAATGACCTCACTGCTTTATACTGAGGACACTCCTAATGTAGTGATTCACAAGGCACGCAAAATGACATAAGAGGCTTTTTTCCATTCTCTATTTCTACTAATAAACAATGTTGTCAATATTTTGCTAATTTATCTTGCTGAAAGAAAAAGGAGAGGCACTCAGACATTCAGTAATACTTTGGGATGAAATGCTGCCAAGGCCAGATCCAGTTGCTCAAAGCAGACTCTCCAGACAACCTGAAAGAGTCTTGGAGCAAGAGCTCCAAGACCTCAGACATGGGCAAATGCAGCAATAGAGTGCTGCATTATTACACCAAAATGCTGGGATTTAGTCTCCACACTCAACACAAACAGCACACAGAGACCATTTTACTAAGTCATCCACACGTTTTCAGCTGGTAAGCAGCTAGGCAGCAGTGGGGTGGCAGCTGTGTGCAACTCACTGCGAGAAGTGCAGAAACAGGGTGCCCCAGCCCTGCCATGGGTACAGAGCAAGAAGGCTCAGGGTCAAGGCACACAGCTTTCTGACAATTAAGACAGCGACAACATCCCAGTCCCTGCTCTTCGCTGTTTTACAAAGCAAAGCAAAGAGAAGCCCTTTAACCCTTCCCATCTCTTCCCACCAGATGGCATGACCCCTGCCA
Source organism: Eubucco bourcierii (assembly GCA_013396675.1). Taxonomy (NCBI): domain Eukaryota; kingdom Metazoa; phylum Chordata; class Aves; order Piciformes; family Ramphastidae; genus Eubucco; species Eubucco bourcierii. The sequence continues at coordinate 410,753 of VWZE01006346.1, read as the reverse complement.
TACCCCTGCTGCTTTCCTCACTGAGGACATAGTTCCTTTAGCCAAAGCTCCCCAATGGCATCCTGAAGTCAGATCCAGCTGGCAGCAACTTGAGCAGTAGTTAACTAATTTACTGAGCATTCCTAGCAGCAGACTCATGTCCTCCTGTTCTTCCCCTCACATGTGCTTTAAGAAAAGGAGTGTCCTTTCCCCAGGCACTGTTATGGGCAATTCTCCTCCATCTCTGCTTAGTCATGTCTTCTACTCCAGTCATGGAACTTGGCCCTGACCAAGCAACATCAGCATTTTATCCCAATTTGGAAAAGTAAACCACTTTCTTTCTCCCCAGGCTTCTCATGGAGAATACATGTTCAGGCTCTTCCATCGCCTCCTGTGTTCCAAACATACTCTCGCCTGTCAAATTCTTCAAGGCAAAAATCAAGGAGGAGAAAGCATCTGCTCAACAAAAAGTCCCAGGGAAAGTTGTGAGACAACTCCAACCACAGGAATAAAGGACTGTTCATAAACCAAACATACTAGATCAGAGATAATGACTTCTGGAAGTCATATGCTAGTGATCTCTTTCCAGTGTCAATGTCCTGCAGTATCAGACAATGTAAACGTCTTCTTAGTGCTGAAGCAATCACAACATTTGGTGATCTTATTTCAGATTTCCCTTGGGGATGCAAGAAAAAAGGCAGTGAGTGATGTATTCAAAGAGACAGCTCTACTTATACCTTCTTTCTACCCTCTTGGAGTAGTACATAATAAAGAAAATAGTAACAATAAAAGCAACAAATATGAAAGAGATAAAGGCTAATAACGATTTTCTGTTTCGGAGGAAGTGGCATTCAGAACATGAGGCAACCTCTTCTGGGCACAGCAGCTCAGGAGTTTCAGGATCAGGGAAACCATTATTGTCAATTATTTCTCTGTAATGTTTCATAGAAGGCTTTGGTTCATATTGATTTGCCACATAACTGTAGAGACCGTATTTAGGAGCAGTCTTGTCATTAAAAGAATAGACAAAATATCCTTGCAGGTTAACATTATCCAGGGTGTAAGCTGTGAAAGAAAGCAAAGTGTTGAAGAAATTAATAAATGCCATTTTGTCATTCCAGAGTTGTTAATACCATATGCCAGTATCTAAAGCAGGGGCAGTGGGATGTTAAACCCACATCTGCACTTCTCTTCCCCAAAATAAGTTAAGTTACACAGAAATGCGTGAAGTGTTTCTCATTAAAAGTAAGACTCTGTCAGCCATTTCCAAGAGAATGTGATCTGCAAGTATCCTGCAATTCATTTCCTTGTGCTTGGTAAACACAGCTGTGAGCGCCTGACTGTGTTTAATGATCAGCACGGAGCTGTCATGAAAAGATGGCTCTCATTTTTATGTAGAAAAGAATACAGCCTTTCGTTTTCCTGCACCTGGATTTCTGCAACCTGTTTCTTTTCACTTCTGCCTTGCAGCGCACCTTCTGATGGGGACAGCCAAAACCAAAAGACAGCAGGCTACATTTCTCACTATAGTAATACCAGAAAAAAGGTGCACCCACGCTAAGGTGCACGGCAGCATCACCAGTGCAAGCAGAAAGGTTATGCAAATCATAGTCCTCTCTCGTTATTGACTTATTGCCCACAATCCATACTGCTAACGTGGCTACTGGAAGAGGTCCAGCAGCTGGAGCATCAACCTTGAGCCATCAATCCTGCTTGACAAAACCAATCAATCTACAGTAGTAAATGCAAACTGTAATACTTTGTCTTTCAAAATTACTATTTTTTAACAAATTAAAGCAACACCTCACAGATGAACATGAGATGGAACGCTAACAATTGCTAAATTTTCACATGCTTCTGTAAATATTTCTTTCTGAAACCACATGCAAGTCACTTAGCACTTCTAACCTACTTTTCATGTCTGGAATGAAACTATCTTTACCTACCCTTTCACAGAGCTGCTCCCCAGGACAATTAATTTGTGTTTGTACAACTGCATGTGGGTTTAATGGCGTTACATAAACAGTTGCTGCTGTTCTTTGCTTTCAGTTGACAAAGCTGTAGTTAAATGGTGTACAAAGCACTTAAAAATACAGCCTCAATCCAAAGGGTTCCATGCTGTATTCTGGAGCCATTTATCTGCACAACCCTGTTGGCTCCCTTGGAGCAATGCAGGTGAGCAACATTACATACACAAACGTTGCCACATGCACCCCCTGAAACCAGCTGGAGGAAGAAGGCAGAAAAGGAACTTGGAGGTGAAAGCACACAGCTACCAAAGCCCCTCTCTCATTTCCTCCACTGAGGAAAGGACACAAGATTTGCAATTCGTGTCAGTTACTGCTCAAGGTCTTGCAGAAAACCAGCAAGTTTTGGAGAAACATGAATCAGTCAGGTTGCTAAGAATAAAAGCTTGCTCCCTGTGTAAGGACAAGATGGACAAAAGCACAACACCAGAACAGGAGAAGAAAAAGATAACAAGCTGGGTTTACTGAGGTACTAAGCACTGAGGAGTGCAGGATGTCAAAAGCAGGAGAGTGAGCTTTAGGGCAAGCATTATGGCTAATTAACAGTGACATATAAATCCAGGACAAAGAAGGTGGAAAGACAAGAAAATGTGGGTTACACATGATAGTTAAGCTGAAGTTATACTATAATGATTTCCAGTTATTTCCAAGCTGGATAGAAGAGGGGACACAGAAGTGATTGCAGTACCCTAGTACTAGATGAGTATGAATAATGAAGTTCTGTGAAAAACAGGGATGTGCAAGTGTCCTGGATAACAGGATAACAGGAGTTGGACAAAAAGCCCATATTCATACATACTTTGAAAACAGCCCCCCCACCCCACCAAGGAGGACATTGAATTGTTGAAGCAGGTCCAGAAAAGGGTTAAGAAGATGATCAGAAGGGGCTGGAGCACCTCTCCTACGGGGACAGGCTGTGACAGTTGGGGTTGTACAGCCCTCAGAAGAGAAGGTTTTGGGGAGACCTTATAGCAGCCTTCCAGTACCTGAAGGGGGGCTATAAGAAAGCTGGGGAGGAACTTTTTCCAGGGGTTTGTAGTGATAGGATGAGAGAGGATGGCTTTAAGCGGGAAGATGATAGATTTAGACTAGCTGTTACCAAGAAATTATTTACAGTGAGGGTGCTACTGGAACAGGTTGCCCAGGGAAGTTATGGATGTTCCTTCCCTGGAAATGATCAAGGTTAGGTTGGACAGAGTCTTGAGCAACGTGATCTAATGTAAGATGTCCCTGTCCATAGCAGTGGAGTTTAAACTAGATAACCATTCTATGATCAGAAACATTAATAACATTGAAGTGGTAGGAAGGAGAAAAACAATAGAGATTAAAAAATATTTAAGCCATAAGCCCAAATATAGCCAAGACACTTTTAATTTAAAAAAAAAAAAAAGAAAAAGAAAAAGATAAAACATGCAGCCATTGATTAAAAATCTTGGACATCTTGGGCACTTCATGTTCAGCAATGAAGAGGTGGAAATTGCAGAGGAGGAAGTTAAAGCCAATACTTAAAAGAGTGGACAGGATGACCTAGTAAATTATGGAACTGTTAGAGTCATCTTTCACTATGTGCAAAAGAATGGAATAGGTTATACAAGGCTCAGTAAATAAGAATTACAGGAGATACATACAATTAATGCCAATCACCTTAGCTTTATGAAAAATAAATCTTGTCAAACTAACTTGACATCTTTTTTTATGAGATCAGCAGATCAATAAAAGTAATGATGTTTGATGTAATATACTTAGAACTTCACAAGGCAACCGACTTGGTATTTTATGGCATTTGGATCAAGAAAATAGAATGTGACGAGGTCAAGGGAAGCCAATAACAAACAGATTTCAACTAGTCTCAAGTGGAATTATTAAGTCTAGAAATGTAATTGCAGGTAACTGTCACAGTAGGTGCATCTCTATCATGGTCATTGGCTTTTAGCACTAAGAAATTCAGTCATCTTAAATCACCCTCACAAAGTCTGCAAATAACGCAAAGACTCAGGACATAATTTAGCTTAGTGCCGCAAGCTTTGCACAAGCAAGCTTCTGCCATTTCAACATGATCAAATGCAAGAATGTCAAAGAACAAGCAGGCTGTACTTTTGCAGAGGGAGTGTAGCCTGGAGGACAGGAATCTGGAAATGAGTTTGAAATCTTAGTAGATAATTACAGTGTGCATAAACAACAAGCTGCCATGGCCAAAATGGCTGCTTAGATGTACCAAAGAAGAGTAAAAGAGTAAGAGTTGACATTTTATCTGCCTAAGATAGCTAAAATGGCTGTGGGAGGAACAGTGTTTCCAGGTCTGGGTTTACCCCTCTGAAGAAAAATGCTGGCAAGTGGGACAAAGCTTAACAATTGAAAGGTTCTAAATGTTTTATAGCAAAGGACACAAGAGCTTTGTCTGTGTTATTATCAAAGAGCTAAATCAGAGATAACTTGGCTTTTGTCTGTCAAAATACACGGGAATGCACAAAAACCCATCTTAAATATGAAGTCAAAAAGTAAGGGTTTTATATATATGTATGTGTGTATATGTATGTGTGCGTTTTCATATATACATATATATATATATAGGCACAAGAAGGACATTGTTGAAGTGAGTCCAGAGGAGGGCCACAAAGACGATCAGAGGGCAGAAGCAGCTCTCCTATGAGGACAGGCTGAGACAGTTGGGGTTCTTCAGCTTGGAGAAGAGAAGGCGTTGAGGACACCTTAGAGTAGCCTTCCAGTATCTGAAGGGGACCTACAGAAAGGCTGGGGAGGGACTATTGACAAGGTCCTGCACCGACAGGACAAGGGGCAATGGGTTTAAACTGGCAGAGGGAAGATTTAGACTGGATGTTTGACGGAAGTTCTTTACAGTGAGGGTGGTGAGACACTGGAACAGGTTGCCCAGGGAGGTTGTGGCTGCTCCCTCTCTAAAGGTGTTCAAGGCCAGGTTGGATGAGACCTTGAGTAACCTGTACTAGCGGGAGGTGTCCCTGCCTATGGCAATGGGTTGGAACTAGATGATCTTTGAGGTCCCTTCCAACCTTACCATTCCGTGACTCTATATGTATATGTATGTATATGTAAATTCATATATATATATGTAAAAACCAAGTAAATTACTACTGCGACAGCTGATAGTGAGATGTGGGAAATCTTCAGCAGAAAAATTATCTCATTCGGATCTTGTGCTTTTCTCAAAAAACAGTGTGTGTGGTATGACAGGATGACTCAAAATGCCTCTTTTTGCCTTATAATTTATGAATCTCTGAGACAGAGCAAAAGACCAGTTTGTGTTCTGAATAACAGGAAAGAGACCAGGAAATGGCATAATGAGCTAGATAGCTGCATTATTATGAAGATCACTGTTGGATAAGATCACTGTTGGATAAGATACAGAGACAGCTGAGGAACAGAACTCATACTCAGCCCTGAGGCACATCAGTGAAGAGAAGCAACAAAGAAAAAAAACAGTAGAAGTGCAGTAAGAAGAAAATCTGACTAAATACATGTGGAGCTACTCACATAGTATCTGCTTACATTTCTCAAATCCACAACAGAGCTCTCCTGTTGTCTTATGCAGAATATGTGCAAGGTCAGTCCTCCTGATGTTTAGTAACACCAATCCTCAATAAAAGGAAAAACCTTTATGTTGTAATAACATCTCATTTATGGAACATTTTGCATAGGTATGGTTTTTTGGGTTTTTTTTTGGTTGTTTTTTTTTTTTCAGTTAAATATACTCTATGACACAGAGTGGATACACTACTACTGGGATTTGTGGTATATAAGCCATGCGTGGTTCCTTACCTTTTAAAGCTTCATTGATGTAATTCTGTATGTAATACACTCTGAGCTTATCATGCACCATATTCTGGTCATCGTCAATTCCATTAGCCAGAACATAAACTGGAACATCACCATACTTTGATTTAACCCACTTGAGCAATTTCCGCAGTCCCCAGGGCACTACTGCAGCTCTGCTGGGTGAGTGCAGCCATGTGATGTCATTGATCATTTGAACTTCAAGGTAGTGGTCATATTTCAGTGCGTCTTCTTTCTCCCAGCCCACAAGGGTAGTAGTGTAGTGACTTAAGGCAAAAAAATCAAATGAGCCCTGTATTAACTTCTTTTCGCCTTCTGAGAAATAAGGCAAGTGGAAATTATACAAGTCAGCGCTGTTTCTTTGGTGAAGCCATGTTCTCATCACCTCTGGATAGTCACCATTCCCAAAGATGGGCTCTGCAAGCCAGCCAATGTCAAACTCTAAAATTCTGTCAGCAACTTCTTGGTCGTTCCTGGAAAAGGGACAAGCTGGTTCTACCCAGTCAGCTTGCAGAGCTATAGATATTTTACCCTTCTGAGATCTCCTGAATTCTTTGTCATACAGACGCCAGGCCTTCGCGTGGGCTTTCAGCAGGTTGTGCCCTGCCGTGTAGGTCAAGTTTTTCACAGGTGGTTCGTTCATTGTGATCCAAAACTTGACGTAGTCCCCAAGACTTGTAAAGCAGAATTTGGCATACTCGACGAAAGCCTGAACAGTGTCTGGGTTTTCCCAAGCCCCATACTTAGCGAGGGGAACTGGAAGCTCCTGATTCTCAGCCATAGGTTGCCATAAAGCAACAACAGGAGTTACGTTAACTCTGAGAAGTTCACCAGCAAAACACTGATAATAATGTATGAGTGTGTGGTTGATGACAGACAGGTTACCTAAAGGAAGGATTAAAGACCATTTCAGTGAAAAATGGAAGTGTGTGATATGCATTTCTTGCAGAAGAGAGAGCTGAAGCCTGATAGCAGCAAAGTCAACGCACTGACGCTTGCGTTTTGAGGTGTAAACTCCATCCACTTTAATAAGCTTCTTCGTCTGGTGAACATCCCACACATAAACACTAGAGTCAAGAAACTGGGCGGGTGTCGTGTCTACCTAGATAGAACAAGAAACACCAGATTCAAGCTGTTTGTTCGAGGTAGGTGGGAAGACATAACCACCAGGCACAACATAGTAAAAGCATATCCTAAGCCAAAAGATTGCATTTAGCACCTGGCTTGCATTTCTGATATGATAACATCTCTAGCTCACACCAGTTAATTTTCTGTTAACATGTGACATCAGGAAAGTACCAAATCAATGTATTACTTTCATCCTGCTTTCCAAACAAACTTATGTGAATGGTCACCATGTTTATATCTTCCCCAGATTGCACCAGTCTGTATAAGAAATAAGGGATTGCTCAGGGATATGGAATTAAGCTTGTGTCAGATCTCCAGAGAAGCAGACCCTGAACAAAGACTACAGTAATTTAATCTTTTTCTTTCAAGATCAAGAAAGGCCTCCACAATGGCTATGTTGCAAATTATCCAGTAGATGCTGTTTCAAGACAACTCCCTGAACACACTAAGAGAAATACTGAAGGCAACATAATTTGTGTGTTCAGTTCTTTTCCTGACTATGATGAAAGATGAGTAATGCTCTGCACTTGAATTTTAGCACAAATTCAGTTAACAGGCAAAATTTTCCCCTCTTGCTAAAGGAGTCCTTTTTTATTTAACTCATTTCCAAGCTATTTCAGCAGACTGTTGATGTTCAAATCAATTTTCCTTGGGGTCTCTCAGTAACCCCATTGTATGCCACTCCAACAATTAACACAGTTCCTGTAAGTCTTTAGGTCTTCAGATGTCAGAGCTGCCTGTATGACATACCAACACAGTAGAAGATGAACTGACTTCTCAGGGTCCCACAAAATTATACTTCTGCTTCTAAGTGAACACTATACCCACAGTAAGGACTAGGAAATGGAAAAGTGAGTTACTTTTTAAAAATGCACAGTGCAAAATCTCCTCATTCATACTGCAGTGTAACTCTTGAAAGAAAGATCCAAACTACAAGATACCAGTAGCACAAGTGCTTATATGCCCTCTTTACCATTTACTTTTCTTTTTCCCATTGGTGCACATTTTCCCCTAGAATACAGATTTCCTTGTCCTGCCCTCTGTTTGAAAAGCAGGTGTCAGCCTACAACCAGCGTTCAACTTGTAGCTGAGGCTCTGCAGACTGCATAAAGAAGCTGCTGAAAATCAGTTGCTATTTTCTCTAGAGAGGTCAGTACTGTGCTTATAGAAGAAAGTCATAAAAAAACAGCATGTCTGAGGGAAATTGCTTTTCTGGAGAATTGTCCCTTGTAGATTACTAAAGCATGCATTGCCACTAATACTGTGGGAATGCTGTCAAAAAAGTTTTTCCAACACTGAGATGCATCTACAAATCACACTATCTAAGTCTTACAGCACAGAATGTTTGAATGGCCTTTTGAAATGAAAATATTCAACTTTGAAGGTTCTGGGAATAGGAGGGATTTTTTAACTGTCCTAGGCTGGCTGACTTCAGAACTTTATAGCTGTTATCAATCCCAAAGGCAGCAATTCTACTTTCAATCCCTAATCTACCTAGCAGCTCGCAAGATAACGATTGTTGAATTTTCTTGGAAATCAAGTGTCCCAGGAAAGGAGGTTGCAGTATTTTTCAAGAGAACAAAATTAGATCTTACTTCTGGAGTAAGAAAAAAGAAACCAAAGCCAAACAAACAACAGAGGTCCAAGCCCCCTATCTCAAACCTTAAGAGAGGTCCTATCTTTGTGAAAAATTGTATTAAAAATTCTATTATTGGATCAACCCTCAGCATTGAATGTAACTACATTTCTTTACTGTGGTTAGAGAAGCTTTGCAAGCCTAAACAGCCAAATGGTTAAAGAGACTGTAACCAAGCTACAACTTTTGCTCATGCTGTGAAGCCTTAAAATTTGAAAGACACTCACAAAGTGTCAGTTTAAGTTGAGCTTAAATAATGAGTGAGAGCTATGAACTGGATCCATGATCTAATTCCGTGCTTTCCAGGGACACCGCAGGTTTTCATCAGTTGCAGTACTACACAAAATGACAAAAGAGTAGTACAGAAATTTCATCTACATCTAATACTGGTTTGGTTGTTGGTTGGTTTTTTTTTTGGGGGGGGGGGGGGGGGGGTTGTTCATTTTTTTGTTGTTTGTTTGGATGGATGTATGCACTGGTTTAAAGTTAACTGGAATATTTTAATAGAGAAAATTATACTACAGGCTGTGAAAGGAAAACATGGTGATGTCTGTTTCACCCACAGGCTTGCTGAGATGTTTAAGAGAAGAACTCAAAACACAGATAACACAGTCTCTGGGGCACAGCGTCTCGGGCGGTCTAGCTTCTGGCTTCACTCTGCCGATTAATCTCACTAACAACTTTTCTTCTAACACCCCTGGTCGATCCTCCAAGCTCACCTTGCGTGTAAGGTAAACCTTGGGGTAAGGTACAGGGGTGGGGAGAAGGTGGAAGGGTGGTTGGGAGCCCCTCCTGGGGTCTCTGATTTCTGGGAGGGGAGTTGTGTTTCTGTATTACCTTTAACTTGTATATTTCTGTAAATATTCCTGTATATAGTGTATATATCTGCTGTACATTGTGCTGATCTGTAAACATAGCTTCATTCCTTAACTTCCAGTTGGCTGAGTTTTAGTCTGGGTCATTTTACAAAGTGTGGGGGACGGGGAACTCCCAAACCATCACAATGGATTTTGGGGATGTTGGGTTTGTATTTGGTTGGTTGGTTTGAGGTTATTTTCTCCAAAAAACCTTCTAACAAGGGTACCAAGGTATATGTAGATGTAGATACATGCCACTGGAGTTTTAAGAGCTTTAAGGAAGTTTTCTGAAACATGTATCTGCCTGCTGTAATAATATATTACCATTAAAATTGTGCACATGAGAAAGTAGCAGTAATTCTCATTTCATAGACTATGGCATTTGGCAATACACTTGAGCAAATCTAATCAGCTTCCATTTGAAAAGGACTGACTTCCAGTAGCTGATCACATCACACATTCAGGGAAGATGAGCATCAGATGCTCTTCAACTTCTGTATGTTTTTCTGAAAGGTTATCATGTCTCAATCTGCCTGGGTTTCTTTGGCCACATGCAGAATGTCTACTGAAGACTAAAAGACCCAGTACATGGCATAAAAGCCTTGCACCCATCTCCTTGCAGCACTGTGGTAGTACAGATCAGCAAAGACACTCTATTCAGCAAACTTATTGATAAGAACTGGTGTACTGATCTGGTTGGACAGCCTGTCAGCTTTATCACCAGACTCACCTGAATGTAGTTGTCAACAACTCCCCACGCAAAGCCACAGGGGAAAAGACCTTCTATGGGCTGGTTTTCTGGCAAAGGTGGGAAGCCATTTTTTTCTATCAGCTTTTGATAGAACAAAACAGAAGATTTGGGCATCAACTTCTTGTCATGGCTTTGAAAATCAACATAAAACAATCCACGCCGAATGCTGTACCCCCTGTGCCATTCAAAGCCATCCAGCAGGGACCAGACTGTGTAGCCAAACACATTAACTCCGTCGTACCGGATGGCTGAGGAAAGAACAAAAGCAAACTTATCAGAGTGCTCTTTTTCAGTCTGTAGATTACACCATATCAGCAATGTTTGCAGCATTGATGTGTGTGAACAATGCAATCGGTCAGATAAGTATCTTGGTGCCTGCCTCAAAGCTCGTTCAGGGAAGATATTTCAGCTGCACTCAGGGAGCTCCCAGGTCATGGGTGCACTGTGCAAGGCAGTAGAGGTACCTGGCTTGGCTTTAAACAAGCAAAATTTAGAAAGAGCAGCAGTGATTTGAGCATTGTGCTGCTAACTAGGCATGCCAAGCCTCAGTCTCAGAATGCAGCATGCCATGCTTGAACTGTTTGCAACGATTGCGCCAGTAACTTCATTGCACTCTGCTAAGCACTGCAGCTGACTCCAGGGTACCTTAAGTGCCTAAGTGACATTAACGCAGCACTGCCCCACAGGCAAACAAAAGTTACACTCCTTTTGTTCTCACTCCTCCACTACAAACATATTGAGAAAGCTCCATCCATCGAACCCATATTTTACCAGCTTAGAGATCAGAAGGTTTTGTGGGACGGTGTCAAAGGCTTTGCCCAGGTCCAGATAAATTACATTGGTTGCTGTCCCCTTGTATATTGATATTGTGACCTTGTCATAGAAGGCCACCAGGTTTGTCAGGTACAATTTGCCCTTGGTGAAGCTGTATTGGTTGTACCCAATCACATCTTCATTATTATTCTGCCAACAGTGCTTCCAGGAGGCACTCCATGATCTTACTGAGCACAAAGGTGAAACTGACTGGGCTGTAGTTCCCTGGATCACCCTTCTTTCCCCTTTTTGAAAATACAGGTTATGTTCCCCCTTTTTCAGTCAGTGGGGACTTCCCCAGACTGCTATGACTTTTGGAACACAACAGAGAGTGGTTTAGTGACCTCATCCACCACTTCCCTCACTACCCTTGGGTGTATCCTGTCAGTTCCCATGTATTTGTACACTCTCAAGTTCTTCAGATGGTCAACTGTTTGACTCTTAAGAATCACTACACACTGAAGCCTGATAGCATCTGTTAATATTGTCAGCATTACAGCAGTAAGCTTGCAAACAATACTCACTTTTAGTTGTATCAAACACTGAGATTCAGCAAAATGCTCCTGGGCAAGGCTCAGCTTAAGCAAAGCACAATGGAGTGTGCCTATTTTAACTACATAATTATACCCACCCTCATTCAGCAATGCGTTTATACATATTCTTAAACGTTCTTTTGAACTTGAGTTTGGCTCTGCAGCCAGCAGAGTTTATCTTTATTACTCACTGTCTTCTGTCAGCCCAAACTGCATACTGACTGAACAAAATATTTTCCAGCCTAGTAACACTGAAAGCGCTATTTCAAGCAACCAGAATATCAAGTTCCTCGTTTCCTGGTTTTATTAATGGACCTCATTACAATCAGTTACGAAGGACCACATGGATTCTTGATGGTAGCTCTGTTTGAATCAATTAAATTAACTGTGGTTAAATAAGCAATGAATTTGGCCCAGTCTCTATAAGAGGTCATGAGAAAATGTCTAAGGAAATGGAATACTTCTCCTCCTAAAATCATCATTCTTTTTTGTTTGGCAAATGCCAGTATTTTTCTAACCTCTGCATGCATCCCTGATGACATCTGCCATACAGGCAGAGTAAAAGCCAATACAGGTCCACTTTGTGAACTAGTCTCAATTAGAATTTCTCTTGGGACAGCATCTCAGCCCTTCTGTAAGTCATCAACACAGCACTCCTACAGTTTCTGAGCACCTCATAAAAACTCTCATCAAAACCTCCTTTTAAAATGTATTGACTTTTAAGTGTCAGCTATCAAAGAAGCAACTTGAAAAAGCTTTGGAAGGTCCAAACAGTTTGGCAGTCTCAAACACATATCCCACATGGATTGCATGTTACTAATAAACTATTGTTTTTCTTCTTCTTCTTTTTCTTTTGCCTGTCTCCCCTCTTTTTTATGTCTGTTGATGGCAAACCAGGCTGACTAAAACCTAAACTGCCCTTTCTTCTGAAACCGAGTGGCCTTGTCCATACTACTTACTGGAAATAACTCCCAACCTGAGCAATGCCCCACAGCATGCCTAGAATCACGCTACTGTGCAAGCCAAAACTCTGCCAGGACAGGCTTAAAAATTAAACAGCAGTTCAGCTCACGCTCTGTTTAGTTCATTAGTATAGAAACAGTCCAAGGAGCCATGGTATACCCATAAGTATGCAACACATCAAATAAATGCATTGTATCAAATAGATGTTCAACTGTTGTTCAATCCCAAGGCACGCAGGTGAGGTGTTTGAAGTCCACAGCCCCTGCTTCCATGTGGAAGGTTCCTAGGAATCTATGCTTTGTGTCTTGACATACCTGCCAATAGCTCAGTCCTGACCTGTCAGGGACATGGTTGTTTCTGTTTTCCTTTGAATTCAGGCTTGATAATAACCCAACCTCTTGGCAGATCATCATGACACAGAGGAGCCTGGATGCCCTCTTGGTCAACATGTTCCACCTTACAAGGAACAATCCATTTATTTGATGCATTGGAGACAGAGCAGGGAAGTGACTATGACCCTGGAATAAGTTGTTATTAAGCTCTAATTAACATTTAACTACTGTGCATTACAGTTCTACTTACTCTATTCAACTCTAAACGGTATTTGGGGGAAAAAAAAATCATCTGTATCTATCTCAATAATAGTAAACAGTGAAAGGACTTAGGGCNGAGAGAGAGAGAGAGAGAGAGAGAGAGAGAGAGAAACAACAAAGTGAAATAGTGCATTGGAGCTTGTCTATAGCATTCAGTGTCAGAATGGACATCTACACCAGGCACATTTTTCAGCAAATCTCCCCCATGACACTGGTTCACATCACAAAGTGGTCTCAGGGTGCATGACTTACATTTTTTTGCAGTAAAATTAATCCAGAGATTGGATTCAGGAACAAACACAATGTGGACATTGGGCCCTCAATATCAACTTTTTCTGCTCTACACATTTTCTCTGACAGGGTTTCACTTAGTTGTTAATGTAGATACAGAAATAAGCTGTTTTGTCTGACCCAGTGCATACACACAATCAGGCAAAGATATTGGTCAGGTCTAGGACACACCAAAAGTATGTTTATGTGGTTTAAATTAATCATCCCTGCTTCTCAGTGCCACAGCTCCAATGCCCTATGACTGTTGTAGTGAATCTTAAGATAAACAGATTATGAATGTCTACATAACAGTGCTTTGTTGCACTGGATAGAAGTGTCCTAAGACTCTGAGAAAGACAATCCTTTGTCTTTGGTGTTGTCCAACAAGACTTCTCAGTCAACATGATGCCTTTTGTGGATCGTTCTCAACTAAATTCCCCTAGGTAATGCATAGAGAACTTTGGTATTTACATAGAATTTTGCAGATTGAAATGCCAGAAAATTTAGGCACAATAATTTTCATCATAACGGCACCAAATTCCCTTCTGCAGAACCAGTTGTCTCTGCTTTATTTCTGTAAAAAATTTTAGCCAAGTGCTGGCATTCTTAAGTGAAGATGACAAGACTATAGCACTGCTGTTATTATTACTGAGTGGCACATTAAAAGGAAAGAAATTCTGAAAATTGAGATTATTTCCAGCCAGCTATGATGTGCTGGTTTGAGGTTAATTGGAATATTTTAATAGAGAAAATTACACTACAGGCTGTGAAAGGAAAACATGGTGATGTTCACTCATAGGCTTGCTGAGATGTATAAGAAAGGAATTCAAAACACAGATAAGTCAGTCAGTCTGCAGGGGCACAGCATCTCAGGCAGTCTAGCTTCTAGTTTCACTCTGCTGATTAATCTCACTAACTGCTTTTCTTCTAACACCCCTGGTCGATCCTTCAAACTCACCTTGTGTATAAAGCAAACCTTGGGGTAATTTACAGGGGTGGGGAGAAGGTGGAAGGGTGGTTGGGAGCCCCTCCTGGGGTCTCTGATTTCTGGGAGGGGAGTTGTGTTTCTGTATTACCTTTAACTTGTATATTTCTGTAAATATTCCTGTATATAGTGTATATATCTGCTGTACATTGTGCTGATCTGTAAACATAGCTTCATTCCTTAACTTCCAGTTGGCTGAGTTTTAGTCTGGGTCATTTTACAAAGTGTGGGGGACGGGGAACTCCCAAACCATCACATATGATTAAAAGGCAGATGCGTGTTTGTATGTCCTGTGGTTTACAAACTAAGCAGAAATACGGGTAACAGGAATGCAACACATTCAAGATGATAAGCTCTTCACCTGACTTCATCTAACGCTGTACTTGCAAAAGTTAGTCACTCTCTTGCATGCCATTCTTCCCATTTTGCATGCATTGGCTCCCATATTTATTCACATTTCATTTTATTTGCAATAATGAGGTTTCAAGAACAGCAGTTGAAACAGCTGTGGGAATCCTCTGACATGACTGTTGAGGATAAATTGAAAACTGGTTTTGCTCATCCCCCTTATGAAAATGGTACATAACACAAGAGCTATCATGTCTGAACTAATAGCTGCAATAATGCTATTTTTAAAACCAGCAATCTGTAGACAATCGATTGTTGAATTGTAAATTAAGAAATTAAAAGGTAATAAAAATGGAAATGGGAGTCCTGACAATTTTACTGGTGGCAGGACTGCCACAAGGAAATGGGAAAATACAAGACAAGTTTAAAACAAGGTAGTGTATTTCTCTTTGTGTTTAGAAAAAATACTAAGTTAATCATTTAAATAATTTAGATTGTATAACTTACAGTATTTATTTCCCATTAAACTGATGTAAATTCAGATTACTGTGATTTATGCCTAGAGTTGCACTGTTGTAAATTTTGTGTAAGGGCTACACTGAGATGTTGAAATCTTTTCATTCTGCTATTCATTTACAGTTTTATTAATTCAGCCTTATGCATTCTTCAGAAGAGATCCTTTCGCATGCATTTACCTTCACACTTCTTACATTTTGTACATATGCGTTGATACATCTAAGATATGGAAAATGGTCATTAATACACAGCAGAGGAAATGTCTCTAAATGCACTGAGAACAGAGTTCACACATGTTTTGCACTTCCTCCCACCAAAGACAGTAGAATTTTTTCTCCTGACTTCAAAGACAGAAGCATCCGTCTCACCAAATGCTATCTCCAGACATTAAGAGCCTTAAGAGAGCTGAAAATAACAAACCCAGTAAAGAAATTGGAGTCCAAGTGTCCAGATGAATGTAAAAGAATAAAATCAGTTTTCAGCCTGGTTCTTTAACGTGTCTCTGCTGGTTATTTTGCATTACAAATATGTCAAGTATATATTAATACAAACTCAGCCTTACCTTTTAAAGTTTCCATGATGAACTTTTTGAGATAGTAAATATATTTGGCATCATCTCTCTTGGTGCTAGCAGAAACAAACCAGCTGTTCTCCACAATGAATACTTGGGGGTTATTATATTCACTGCTTATCCAGTAAAGGAGTTGCCTTAGGCTTATTGATTCCAACTGCTGGAATTTCATGCGGGAGTCCAAGAGCTGGAAACTCAGGGTGGCTCCAAATGAAAGAGCAAAAAAGTCTGCTGTTCCCTTGATAAACTTCTTCTCAGCTTCACTGAATTCAGGCAACAGAGAGGAAAGGTTGTTCCTCATGCTTTCTGGATAGTCACCATCAATAAATATGGGCTTAGCAAACCAGCCAAGCACAAAATCAAGGGATTTTTGACATTCTCTTATGTTTTTTTCAGTCATGCGTTGAGGTTTTATCCAGTGGGAACTAAGGGCAATGGACACTTTCCCTCTTTGAGTCGGACGGAAACGGTCATTGTAGAGGTGCCAGACTTTAGCATGGGCCTGTTGAAAAGAAAGACTGCAATTAATGCACCTGAAATTTCCTTTTAAGTAACACAATTAGTCTCAAGTACTGACATCCAGTGTCACGTAGCAACCACATAATCACGGCATTTGAGGGTTCAGCCTTGCTCATTCATCACCAACTTACAACTCCTAAATTAAGTTCTTAATAATACCATATTAATATACCACATAACAACTAGAAATGTTTAGTTGGTCAGGTAAAACAGCACTTCAGTTTTTCATGAGATACTATTCTAGGCATTGAACACACTTTTATCTAGACATCTTTAATAACTCTTTTTTTTTTTGGGCCCAGACATACTTCAGTATCCACAAAAAATGAAAAAAAAGCATTTAATTAAACATGTTTTAAAGTAGGTTTTCATTACAGGAATATCACTCTACTTGTAGACTCACAGACATATAAAGATATATCTAGGAAGGTCTACTCTTAAAAACTGCCCAGATCTCTCAAACAAAGGAACACCCCTGAAGTCATTCCTCTTTGAATCGGAAAAGCTACCAATCCAGGTTTTAAAAAAATCTGATAAAAACAATTTACCACAGTTCCTGAAAAATTACTCCAATAATTCAATTTGCTTTATTAAAATTTGCTATATACCTCTAGCATCAGATTTCAACCACTTGTCTTGGTATAATTTTATCTGTTCCTGTGAGGAGATCTTTTCTACCAAATTCCTTCCCCCATCTTACAGAGTCGGTTGAAACAGTCTCCTGATGTTCCCTTTGAAAGCTAAATAGATTAAGTTCCTGGAGCTTTGCATTATCTTCAGGCATAGCTTAAAGCTCTCTAACCATTCTCCCTGATCTCCTCTGATTCTCTTCCAATTTGTCATCATCTGTCTTAAACTATAGAAGCAGAATTGGACATGATGTGCCAGTGATGGTCTTGCCAGCAGTAAATGCAGAGACGATTCAATACACTCTTTGCTGCTTATGTGGCCACAGCATTACGCTGCAAGCATATGCTCATCTAAACTACCATATCTCCAGAGACCTTCACAATCTAAACCACATCTTTAATTTGCACCTACCTTATCAAAGAACTGTGATTGCTGCATGAAGCAATACCCCATCTTTTTGTCATCTACATGCTAATAGAAAAGGGTTTTTTTTTTCCCCTAGGTCATTGATAAAAAAGTAAAAACATGAGATCTGTTCATTAAAATAAAGCCCAACTATTTCCAGTCTGCATTTGAATTTTGAGGCTTATCAGTTCATATTTGTTCATATGTGCTCTGCTGACATGAAACTCTCTTCTCGGCATACAAAGTCACAGGTGTGATGAGTATGACAAATCGTTAATCAAAATGTCACACACATTTTTAGCCCTCCCTGGAAGAAAAGACATGTAGAAAGCCTAATAACTCCATTCCATGTAGTTGCTATGTTGGCAAATTTTATCATGAATTTCTTGAAAGCTGCTGTTTGTTTTCCTTTTCATATACTCTTAGCATTCAGGCTTTGAACCACAATGATTTCCAGTTGCCAGCATTACCAGGAACATTAAGCAATTAAGATTGTTAATCATTTTTTTACATAGATGCTCTAAATTACCCAGGAAATATTATAAATTCTGTCATTCCACTGTTCTTACAGAGTTTAAATTCTCACTACTGGGAGAAAAAGAAATGGAAATGAAGGACAACTGAAGGTAATATCAGTAATCAAGACTCAGCTCAGCTGTCCCCATACAGAAACCTGCTGCTGTTGAGCCATTATGTGGTCTATAAAACACTAGTGCAGTTGCAACACCAGCTTCTGGAGGAGACTAGATCCATGCTCCTTTAGAATGGTCATTGAAACCCAAAGGAAGCAATCTTGGAAACTGTGAATCACAGTGCCCACCCATGTGAATGTACCTGAATTAAGCTCTCAGTGGCAAACTCCAGCATTGATGCTCTCATTTATAATACATCAATACTTCAAATAAATGTGAACTAGTTGTAGCACCTGTCTATATTCATACAGTGGGTTTTGATGTTAGTGAGAAACTAAATATAGTAACCACATCAAACTCTCATGTCAAATATTAGAGCTGACCTAAGCACAGACCTAGTTCTATTTCACACTGATGAAAAAAAAAAACCACACTGCACATCAAGACCAAAATGCTATACATCCAGCACTTAAAATACAATTTAAAATTCCACTGTGAAAAAATGTACCACCACTTGCAACTCTTATTTGCACACCCAAATTTTCCCTCCTCAAAATGTTCCATACTCTTCTTCTGTCAGACCTGACTCATCTGCAGACTGCCTAGCTCAAATGTTAAGATACTGCCACACACACTCTCAAACACATAATTATATCTCTGTCATCTGGTATGTTGCTTGCTTATAGTATACCTTGAGAACTGTGGAAGCCTTGCCCCATAGCTCTTGGCATGTTGCCTGCTTATAGCCCATCTCGAGGACTGTGGAAGTCTTGCCCCATAGCTCTTGGTATGCTGTCTGCTTATAGCACATCTTGAGAACTGTGGAAGCCTTGCCCCATAGCTCTTGGTATGCTGCCTGTTTATAGCCCATCTCGAGGACTGTGGAAGACTTGCCCCATAGCCCTTGGCCCTCCCTATTCCCATCAGTGGAGAAAAATCTTTCATTATATTAGTAGCTTTGATTGTACCATGAAGAAAAGAGGAAGGGAACCCCACAGGTTCTCTCTCTACACCAATAAAGAAGTGGTGGTTAGGCCTTCCCTACAATTAGGGGGGGAAAAAAAGTGCAACACTGTGGGATTTTATCAATTTTATTTTCTAAGCAAGTCATCTAGTCTGCCCCTATGGAAAATGAGAAAAGACTCTTGTCTAAGATATGCAGGGTGAGTCACTCTTTACAAGTCCATCTCTCCACAGACAAAATCTGCTACTCAGTTTAGACATGTTCTAGAGACAGACAAAAGCAGGTGACAAGAAGCCCACTTAAATGTCTGCTCTCTGTAGTGTGCATGAAGTCATATAATATTATTTCCGTTTAAAAAACCAGCTAAACATAGAAAATGGTGCATAAAATTCCCCAGGCACTACGGGTCTAGATTAATGAAGCAGCTCAAAGCTGCACAGAAATAAAGTCAATGACAGAGTAGACAGTCTCTGTGGAAATCTGGGACAGAATTAATTTGCCTAAAATTAGGTGTCTAATGCAGTTAGACATGAGACTATTCGAGACAGTTCCAGAAAGCTGTAAGTCCCCCTTAATCCTGTCACATCTCTCAGCTCCACTTGGGATACTACAGAATGTGTTGCATAATTTGCACCTAAACCTGTCATCAGATAAGTGAATCTCACTCCTATGGTGGAACTCATTTTGAACTGAAGACACCTTATATTTTGCTGTCTACCTGACCCAGATGCCCAAGCTCCATCTACAGGCAGTGAAGGTTTGAAGGTCTCAGGCTCCACTCAGCTGCCTGAACACAGGCATCTATAATTGCCACTCCAGAACAACACAGGTCTAGTCACAGCTGCCATTTTCTCACAGATGTCCTACAAGAACTGGGAAGCATTACTAATGTATAAACACTACTTATACAGAGTTCATGGGTTCCCACTCCGAGCCAAACTACTCAGTGGATTCCAGCAAGTGATTCCCAGCATACTACAGCAGCCAAGTCATTGGATCCAGGAGGACCGCCACCTAGGTCCCAAAAACTGTATGGATTAGGAAAAGGATATTATGTAGATGCCTAGACCTTTTTGAGATGCCTTACCTGAATGAGGCTAGCAAACAGTGCAGTTCTGGAGCCCTCAGCACAGGAAGGACATGGAAGTGTTGGAGCGGGTCCAGAGGAGGGCCACAAAGATGATCAGAGGGCTGGAGCAGCTCTCCTATGAGGACAGGCTACAAGAGTTGGGGCTCTTCAGCCTGGAGAAGAGAAGGCTTCAAGGGGACCTGATAGTAGCCTTCCAGTATCTGAAGGGGGCCTACAGGAAGGCTGGGGAAGGATTATTTACAAGGTCCTGCAACAACAGGACAAGGGGCAATGGGTTTAAACTGGCAGAGGGGAGATTTAGACTAGATGTTAGGAGGAAGTTCTTTACAGTGAGGGTGGTGAGGCACTGGAACAGGTTGCCCAGGGAGGTCGTGGATGTTCCCTCCCTGGAGGTGTTCAAGGCTAGATTGGATGAGGCCTTGAGTAACCTGTACTAGTGGGAGGTGTCCCTGCCTATGGGAGGGGGTTGGAACTAGATGATCCTTGAGGTCCCTTCTAACCTTACCATTCTATGATTCTATGATCACAATTCAGGACTCAATGGGAGACCTTGATCTTCTGGAGCAGCATCTGGAGACCAGGTAGACTGTAAGAAGGTAGTTCAAATGATACTATGTATCTCCTGGGACAGCTGAAGCTTTCTAGATGTCTATTACCTTTAGCACCCCAAACCACATTCAGAGAAAGCAGGTAGGAACCAACCTACCACAAATTCCTTTGTAATTATCTGAAAATTTACTCCCAGATCTCAGTGACCAACCTATTGGTGCCTATTTTTAAGTTCACATCTGTTTAGGCATCATGGTAATCCACACTTCAGTACTTTCACTGAAACACAGCATGGTGATGTCATGTCCCTGATTTTAAAAGGTGCTGAGGAGTCTTTGCTCTTTGTTAGCTCAGACCAGTGTGCAGCACTGATAGATCACATGACTTGACTGGACAACCTTACTAAAAACACCTGGTCACATATAAACTGACTCTAGGAAGGGTGGTGCAGGCACCCACGTGTTAAGAGCAGAGTTACATGCTAAAACCTCGTGTGTTAGTTTCCAGGCTGTTGAATTTGGGCAGTCTTGTCATTAGTACTTACATTCAGAGGGTAACACATACTGTTACATACCAAACACATGCTTGAACCTGCTGAGATTGAAGCTAAACTGGTATTGGAAAAGCTGTGAATTAGGACAGGTGCTCTTTGTGCTTGCTAGTATCCATTCTTCAGGAACTTAGAAAAGCTTTTTAGCAGAATTTATCTTACCCTTAAAATATTTTCATCACAAAGGAAAACATGCAGATCTTTATAATCATAAAAATGAAAGTCTCAGAAAGTAGCTTGCCCCTAGCTAAGACCAGTTGTACGTCTGTACTTCACTCATATTTCAGGTTCTGACACAGTCCCATTTTCAGGTTTATATATTCTTCCTCCTCTGACTTTTCCACTCAATAAACCTCTTTGGACCATGGTCGGCCTATACAAAACTCATGAAACTCTGATACAGGTCATATATGATCAGCCTTAAAGACATCTCTGTGTCAAGGTCAATAAATCCAGAAAGCCTTGATGAATGGTGTCAAGCACATTTCTAAGCAGAAAAGCCCCCTGCAATGCCATAGAACAGTCTAGTCCTACA
Organism: Eubucco bourcierii; assembly: GCA_013396675.1. Taxonomy (NCBI): domain Eukaryota; kingdom Metazoa; phylum Chordata; class Aves; order Piciformes; family Ramphastidae; genus Eubucco; species Eubucco bourcierii. The sequence continues at coordinate 389,099 of VWZE01006346.1, read as the reverse complement.
AAGTCTAAATTCCTGTGGTGACAGCAGAAATAATTCAACATAGGCAAACAAATGTCACAGTCTGACACAGTAATGTCCTACTTGATGGCAGTCTAAGAATCATGTTGCATGACATTCACAAGAGCAGATCAAGATTTGTAATTGGGAGCATCACGATTGTATAATTTGTGTTCACTTCTCTAGAACAAGGAGTGTGTCTTCCGAGCCAATAATAACACCATTCATTTCACAAACCACACAAACACCCTGCTCTCCAGCGCTCCCAGGAACGACCCTGTATTAACTCTCCATTTGCATGTTCATGAAACTGAATAGCAAAATGTTACTGAAACTCATTTAGCAATAAAAAGAGAAGAGTTCATTCGAAAAGATGTGCAAAGGTTTTTTGATTACCAGAAACTGGGCTGATGCACCTTCAACAAAAGTGTCATTATTCAGTGCCACATCAAAAGCCTTTCTGAAATGGATATAATTACTGCAATGACATGGGAAAGACTCGTATATGATTAGTCAGACTGTCCCTTGTACCAAGAAAAGGGAAATGTAATGTGTTTTTTTCTCCAGTATCATCAAAAGCAAGAGTTTTAATCAAAAGCTACAACAAAGGGTGCCACAGTTCATGTTGTATTTCAGCCTTAGATCCAAAGTCAAGTAGATTTTACCCAAGCAATCTTTGGACAAATGTTCTCTTTCACAAGCAAATTATATTCCTAATTCTGGGTAACAGATACAAATATTTTAAAAATGCCTCAGGGTTTTCCCATATTTCAAAATTGGTAAGATAGTATAAAGCACAGGACTGTGCTATAGTCAGGTAGTTAACTTCATTTTTCCTCTATAATTTCTTCCCAAATACGTATTTTCTAGTTTTCTTTTTAGAGTTCAATAAAGTTGGGATTTTTCACCAACCTCAAAAATCTGGGATGGGATTTAGCCTTGTAAATGATACAGAGAATGCTAAGTGAACACTTTACAGCCATTTGATCTAAAATTACAGCTTTACTGCAATGTGAAGCTCACTGGGTTTTGTTCTACTTCCTTTCTTGGTACAATTTACTCACCGTTTTTCACACTCTGCTGGTCATCATAACATACTGATGTCTCACAAAGATGAATGAATTTATGTGTGCCATACCCAGGGCAGGAACCACTGTCATTCCTATTTTAAGAATTGGGAACAGACATATAACAGCATGCATTGAAGAAAAATTAAACCAGGTACTTGAAGTTGTAGAGCAGTGTGTTAACTCAGAACAATGCCTCTGTTTGGTATGATACTCATCTCTACAGACGAAGCACCAAAGACGGCATTAAATACCTGTCAGAAGGCACAGCAACTAGCTAAAACACCATTTCTCCACAGTACACTTGAAATAAAGGAGATTTGCTAGGACAAGAATAAAAAGAAGGCAACCTAAAAGCATGAAGCTAAGCCACTGGCATCAAGATGCACTATGGGTACCATAAAAATATGAGAAGGAAAAAAAAAAAAAAGAAAAGGAACCTCAACAACAAAAAACTAACAACAACAACAAAAATGGATGCAGATAAGAATTACTTCCACAACATGATTTTTAATTCTATAGCAGACGAAATTCTGGGAGGTCTTGTACTTTCACATACTGTATGCATAAGCATTAGTGAACATTATCACACATAGATATGCAGCAGACAGACACAAAGTAACTGCAATTGACACAAACCGCCTTGATTTCATTGTGTCAGGTGACTGCTGTAGGAAACCTCTCCTCTGAAGTAGGGAAAACCTGGATGTTATGACACAAGCCCTGAGTTGACATTCTCTCAGACTCACACATCCTTGAAAAGTCGCTCTCTGGGCAGGTACTCTGCAGCATGGCAGCCAAAGGGAAGGCAGCTGGAATATGCGATGCACTCAGCGAATCTTACTGTCACCATCAGAGGCTATACAAACACAGGCATACACCTTTGTGGAGGAGGGGAGGAACGCTCACCTCACCTAATTTTTGTATCCACGTACATCTGAGCAGTTCACACACACAGAAGAGTGGAAAGATTCCAGGCCACAATTCACCCAAGCCACTTCTAATGTCCAGACAAGAGTGAGATGAAAAGTGGCTGCTGCCCTCCACTCACCACACAGGCAGCCTGGCATGATCACTGGAGTCAACATCCTGTCCAAATTAACTGAAGCACAAAGAGACAAGTAGGCTGGGAAAGCTGTTTGAAGTCTCCCAAGACACAAGAGTCTCTGAAAACATAAAGGTCATCTGGAAAAGAATTAAGCAGCATTTGACTTTGAGAAGCAATGGGAGACGAGATAAAAATAGCTTCATTTCTGACAACAAGTGCTTCTGAGACACTTGATGTGTTTAATCATTTGCTGTACCTCTGACAGAAAAGATTAATTACAGAACTGCACAAAAATAGTTCAAGGAATGTTGTGACCCATGTGAATATTAAAGATATGAGAGATTCTTAAACAGAGTACAAAAATAAGATAAAAGTACAGAGTAGTTTGAGTGATTTAAAATTGAGCGACAATCTTGCAGTACTGAAGGGAGTTAAAATAGTGCCTTGTAAGAGACTTGACTGATTGGAATCTGGGACACAATGCTCAGGGAGTATTTAGGGGAAGACCAGGATATAATCACTGCTATCAAATTTGTTTGGGTTGTGATGGACCTACACAAACAAAAGCTCCAGAACTGAGACCGACCTGTGAGGGACTCTTCTGGAACGTGAATCTCTTGGAGGTCAGGCCAGGCTGCAATCATGCTGACATATTATAGTACACAAAACACTGACAGAAAAAAAACAAAAAAAGACACAAGGCCAAAAGACCACAGCATGTTAGGGGTTGGAAGGGACCTCCAGCAGTCATGAAGTCCAAATATATGGAGAACCTAGTTGTAATCCACAATAGCAAGCACAGAAAACTCTATAAGCTGTAGCAAATGGCATAAACCAAGGCAGTAAACCCACTTGGCAAGAGCTGACTATCATCAGACAAATGTACTGAACACAGAGGATGAAAAAAGCACCATGACTTTGGAGGAGCCCTTAATGGGAACGATGGCAATTGTCATAGGCCATTGAATATATAATTAGCCCAAAAAGCAAATGGACTTTAAAACCAAAAGAAAAAAAGAAAAATTTATTTTATATCACATTTTGATTGCTAGAAACAGTAGTGAGGGAAAAAAGATAAGCATATAAACTTTCATGAGCTTTATGTGAGAAAAAAAGCTAAGCATATAAGCTGCATATAAAACTGATGCATCATATATATAAATCTCATAAAATAATGTCCAGTCAGACCACCAAGGGTCAATGGATGCTAAAAAGCTGGGAAAGATAGTATTTGTAATAGTACTAGTGAGGAAAAGACACCAAGTTTTGGTTTCTTGAAGGTTTGCACAAATTAGGTGGAGAAGAGAGAACAAAAAAAAAAGCACTGAAGAAGGAGTAAGCTCTCAAACTATAGAACAGAGGTTCAGAATCTAAAAGCCCCAGAACTCCTGATATTGCCTGTGCTAAAGCAGAAGCCAAAAGAGGAAGTAGATAAGTCTGATATTCTTAAAAGTCATAGTGAAGAGGACCGTTACAGTAACAAATACATTCTTTAATGACATCAGCTTGAAAAAAAACAAAAGAAACTACTGTTGGTTAAATACTATAAATAAAAGTCAAACATTTCCAACATCTTTAAGGGTAAAAGTCCTGAAGAGGTGACTAGCATCAAGCATTTCTCTGTGTTTGATGCATCACACATGAGGTAGACACACATGAGGAAGCCAATTACTTCTCTGTGAATATTCGCCACCCAAAATTACCACTTGGAAATGACTGTGTAATGGAGGGTATCAACTAATGCAAGATGGGATTTTTTTCAAAATAAATATTGCTTATTAATTTTGATATGCAGAGAATGTCATGCTGGCTAAACAACCCTATCATGTGGAGGCATTTGTGCCTATTCCTGGTAAACCTGAAGCAGTTTCCAGGCAGACAAACCCAAAGTATCAGGGTTTGTTACTGTGGCAGAATTAGCTTATAGCAAAGCATGGCAGGATGTAACAGAATCACTTCCAGAAGCAGAGAGCGTGAAAAGGCAGAAACAATAGAATTATAGAATGGTAAGGTTGGAAGGGACCTCAAGGATCATCTAGTTCCAGCCCCCTGTCATAGGCAGGGACACCTCCCACTAGTACAGGTTACTCAAGGCCTCATCCAACCTGGCCTTGAACACCTCCAGGGAGGGAGCATCCACAACCTCCCTGGGCAACCTGTTCCAGTGCCTCACCACCCTCACTCTAAGGAAAAGGCTCCTCTCCCAGGCAACTTGTAACAAGATGAGAGGGCATGGCCTGAAGCTGCAACAGGGGAGGTTTAGATTGTATGCTAGGAAGTACTGCCTCATGGAAAGGGATAATTAGACACTGGAATGGACTGCCCTGGGACCACGATTTCACCACCTCCCTCAAGGTGTTTAAGTGGCACTTAGTGACATGGTCTAGTCAATGTGGTGCTGTTAGGTCATATGCTGGACTTGATCTCAGGTCTATTCCAGCCTCAATTTTGTGATTCTGTGAAGTCTCCACCAGCAGAGGGTACCAACGAGTAAAATACAGGCATGTGTGCCTACATAGCTGGCATAGAAATCACAAATTTATTCAACTTATTGACAACCCATATATTACAAACTGTTACAGACTCCACAGCAGCCCTAGATGAATGAGGATTAAACAAAAATAACAGCAGCCATGAGATTAGTAACATAGTTTGATGACTACAAAAACTCCAGGTTGTCAGAGAACGGCATGTAACAAGACCCTGGGGCAAAGCTGAGCATCGCGTGGTGGCAGGTATGGTCTGAAGTTTTATTTTTCCTCAAAAATTAGTACAGTTTATTAATTTCAATATTCAGGAATCTTGCTACTGATCACCATTTTTAATAATAGGTTCTTTACAACAGCCATGAAAACATTACACATAGGAAAAGAGAGGATCTAGAACACTTAAATAACTAGCAAAATACAACAAACATTAAACCATTAGAACTGGAAAGAGGTTCTTGTTGTCAATATACCACTTTCCCACTAGAGGAACTAGAGAAGTTCCTTTCTGCTTAAAGCAGAAGGGACTTGAATTCAATTACAAAGAGGTCTTAAGTATTTACTCACAAAATATAATATCTCCAGATTCCCAGGGCTACCTACAGTTTCCAGACAGTACCCAAACACTCGCAGGGAGTTCTGTCAGTATCTTCTTAGTCGTTGAGGTGTGTGTATCTTTCCAGGCTCTAACAGGGTGCTGGGAGAGAGGCAGACAATCTCTGACCTGATCCCGGTTTCTCTTGGCTCCAGACTTGGCACGGAGTTTTGCAGAGGTACAGGTAGGATGTCTTGCGGACGTGCAGTCCTGGCATGACGTTACGCTGGCTAAGTGAGCCTACCGCATGAAGGCACTTAATGCCTATTCCTGGTAAACTTGAAGCAAGGCAGCTTCCAGGTAGACAAACCCAAAGCATCAGGGATTGTTATTCTGTAGCAGGCACGGTGTTGCAGAGCATGGCAGAATCACATCAAGGTAGAGCATATTGTCTTTACATGCTCATCTCTTTTTATTAATACTACTCAAGACTAATGGTTCCTTTGGCCACAGATCAGCCAATCAGAATGGTAGTTTGCCAAACTTAACCATATCAGGTAAAGTCCAGGCTTACTTTTACCTTTTCAGGGCAGAACACAAGTGCATAAACACATGTGGGTACCCATTTACAAGTTGGAAGGAGAGGAGGAGACTGGAAGGCATCGGGGCCTTTGTTTTCCTTTCCTGCCCTTGCTTCCCCCAACAACAGGAGAGAGCAAGAACAAGGAAACATGTCTGGGCAAGCCAGGACATGTTTAGGCCTGTTTTGGCCTTCCATAACACATCATTAAGCAAGTTTGGAACAAAATTATTGGATCTGTGCTGCAACACAGGTAAATGCAACCCAAAAATCAAGGGAATTCTTTGTAGAGATCACCTCAAATTTCTTTTTTAAACTAAATATTTGGATTGTTCATGCCCAAACCTGGACGAGTCACTCACATGACAACCTGAATTTACTTTAAGTTTAGCTTTTAACTTTAACAGTTCTGAGATGAGAGCTGTGCATCAATTACAATCAGCTATGGAATAAGATGGAAAGTTCCCTTCGCCCCTGTAGATGGATACAAAAAAAGCAGCTAGTCAGGATAAGCAATATAAATGCAAAAGGTAGCAGATTTCAAGCTTCAGACAACTGTTTAGATTAGTATTTGACAAAATGTGAATGCAGAATTTTTTTCTAATCAGTATGCAACTGCTGGTGTGAGATCCAGCTGTGTTTGCAAGCATAACCAGTGCAATCACTACAAACTATTTCATTGTGCGTAACCTGCTGAAATGCTCTTCTTGGTGCACATGAAACAGAAATGACTGAAGGGTGTGATTTCAATTATACACCTCTGCAAGTAAAGCTCAGGTTGCAAAACTCACTGAAACTGTATAATAAATTAACTTTAACTTTAATCCAGTAATTTTGAATACTTTTTGTGTGATTGTTGTAAACAAAGTATTTGATTGTAATATCTCAAGTCTCATCAGTTGTAAAACAAGCCACAAAAGCAAGGAATACAGCATGCTGCAACAGTAAACAAAATATTCAAACAATTGCAATAGAGCAGGCAGAACATCATTCTTGATGGAAATCCCTCTTGTGGTCATCTTTGGCTGCAGGAATTTTGAACTTGGCTCTGTATCCTGTAACTGTAATCCTACTTACACTTTTATACTTACATCTACACAAGACAGAAGACTAGTAAGCACTGAGCAAGTTGAACAGCTATACCCTAAAAGAATGAACTGCAGACTATACACATTATTATGAGACCACACTGGGGCAAGAAAGGGCTAACAGCTCCAAGAACAGCCACTGTTTGGTCCTGATACATTTAAACTGTAAGAGGATTCACATCATTGCTAGATTCAGGTGTGATAGTGTTCATAGTTTGCAGACTACTAAAAAAAGGAGACTTTAGCTCGATAGAGTATTGCTGTTGCTAGTACCAAGCTGTAAGATATATCTAAACTTCACTTTAATTCAGCAGTCACAACCTCTTAATATCTGCTTTGGGTGATTGCAAGTCTGTTCTACCTGCAAAACTGCTCAATGATCAGGAGAGGAAGAAAATATTTCCTGGCTTGTTAGGGGTTTACATCCCTTTGGCTTAAAGCAAGTTCTGTGCAGGTATGATTCTATCCAAATGGTATTACATGCCTACTTCTAGGTGACTGAATCTCAAAGTTAATGTCAACTTAGGTCTGAGAGAGATCCTGCCTAACCTAAACCTGCTAATTCAGGAGAACAGAGGTTACCTGTGAATCTTGTGTCAAACCTGTGAGCAAATACAAATGTCATGGGCATTCTGAAACATGAATGATAGGAGGTACCTACACCCAAGTGTTCCAGAGCACTCCAAATTCCTTCTTTCTCCCCTTCCCTGTGGGTTTGAATGGGGAGAAGGCAACATGAAAACTGCTTTCCTCCTCCAAGCCTGCAGGCTCAAAGGGGGAACAGCCAAAGGCACCTTTCCACATGTGTGCTGAGCCGTGTGGCAGCCCACACTGGCAATCGGGTTGATGGCTGGCTGGGTTGCCTAGAAAAGCATAAATAGAGCAAGGGAGAGGGTCCAAGGTTCCTGCCTTAAGAGACTTCTGTCTTGACAGAGCTTCTGGTTTTGGATCATACTCACTTTATTGACAGCTCCTACCTTTTTACACAGCTCTTGGTTTTGCACCATCCCTGCCTTTGGACAGTTCTTCCCACTTTTACACTGCTCTGTGAAAATTTGCAGGCTTGGCACATCCTGGGGTCCTTTTAAGAGACCTGCCAGCAGCAGCCAGACCCAGCTGCTCTTGTACCATAATGCAGTCAATTTCCTGGCCCCTATTCCAAACTGGAGAGACCCTAGCAGTTTGGCTCTCTCCTGCCACTGCCGAGGCAGTGTTGCTTCCACGAATCCTTCTTGTAGCAGTTGTGTTTTGAGACATTTCTGACTTTTCCACCCACCCTGGATTTATGCTGCATGGATCCAGACTATTGAATCATAGAATGGTAAGGTTGGAAGTGACATCAAAGATCATCTAGTTCCAACACCCTGCCATAGCCAGGGACACCTCCCACTAGTACAGGTCACTCAAGGCCTCGTCCAACCTGGCCTCGAACACCTCCAGAGAGGGAGCAGCCACAGCCTCCCTGGGCAACCTGCTCCAGTGCCTCACCACCCTCACTGCAAAGAACTTCTTCCTAACATCTAGTCTAAATTTCCCCTTTTCCAGTTTTTGCCCCTCATCCTGTCATTACAAGACCTTGTAAATAGTCCCTCCCCAGCCTTCCTGTAGGTCCCCTTCAGATCCTGGAAGGCTACTCTAAGGTCTCCTCAAAGCCTTCTCTTCTCCAGTTTGAAGAGCCCTAAATCTCTAAGTTTGTCCATAATCTGTAAGATGACATAAACTAGACTGTACTCCAGAAATCTTACACCAGCAAGAACATCTGAAAGGTTGACACAGTGAATCACAGCACCACATAGATAGACAAACAATTAGAACTGAATGACACATAACCTGGGGGTCTTGATGGCTCAGTTGTCTGCCCATATTTGCAACAGCATGGAAACCATACTGTTTACCATGGCTAACTGACAAGTTTTAATTAATACAATGACTACTACTGGCCGTAATTCTTCTTTAATGTAACTGCTTCCATGATGTTAGGCCATGAAAGGACGATCTGGGAAACTGCAGAAGGAATTAAAACTAGGTACTCAGTAAAGGCACATATCACCAGTGGAGACACAGACACTGGAAAGGGTGTATCTACATTTAGCCCATATCTGAGGCTAAATTACAGCAGTTACTCTATCATTCAGTGACCTCCTTCCCACTAGACAAGGGGAATCAGAAAAAGGAAACCACAAATCAAAATGAAAACAGATTTAATAAAACAGGTAAACCAATTCAGAGTATATAAAACCATACTCATCTCAGCAAAGGTGCAATACTCACAATATACAGGAAGACAGTCATCGAGAGCAGGAGAAGGAAGAACAGGCTGAGAAGCCTGCAAAAGGAAACTCAAGCAGGCACCTCCTCTTTCCTTATCAAATGAACCCCTTATACTGAGTGTGATGCTTACGGTATGGGATACACCTGTGAGCCATCTCAAGTCAGCTGCCCCAGCTGACTCTGAATTCCTAATGACCTGCAGCCAATGTCTGGCCTGGGCTTCTGTCCCAGTGAAGCCAGGACAGCAGACATTGATCAGACACCTTTATTTTGAAGAATCACCACACTCCTCAGCAATCACCAAGAAGACGAAGCACAGCTGTCCTAATTAGAACCCAGAAGAGGAAAGAGAAACACCAACATAAGGAAAGATGGGGGAAATTAGATTCATTGGTGGAAGAAAAACTCTTGGAATACCACATTTTTAAAGACTCAGGAAACAATGATGATTTCAGTCCAGTGATGGAAGGGTAAAATGGGGCATCCAATTTTGTGGTTGAAAAAAAATATTGAATTTGCATTTCTTCGGGGCAAGGATTATTTATGTGTATTTATTCTGTCTTTCCTATGAGCTTTTGAGTATACTGAAGTCACAGATTAAACTGGGTTCAATTTATACCTCCTTTGATTTGGGAAATACATTTAGAATTCCATCTAAAGCATGCTGAAACCATGAAAATACACTTTTGAGGTGTGAGCTAAGTCCCTTTATGTCTATTTCTAAATGGATGTTTAATGGTAGAAATGAAAATGCCCTACTACAGACATGAGTGTTAACTCAAAAGTGTACAAATAAGTTTTCCTGCTTTATTCTTTTAGTCTACAAAAATGAAAAACCACCATTTGAGCTCAAAGTTGGGTTCTTCTACAACAGAAGACTGCCCAAAAAGTGTTTAAAATTAAATACCTAATTCTTATTTTATAAACACAACCCTCATATTGCTAATTATCTGTAGAAACTAAGCCGTTTCACCTCTTTGTATACAAGAAATTCAACTAGTTTGGATAACATAATACTGAATAAGTGCTTTAATGTAGTTGGTAAGAAGGTAACTGTTAATAAAGTTGACATCTTATCAGCTACAGTTTATATGCAGATTTAGAAAGTATATCCTGGGGTTTTTTTTATATGATGCAGTATAAAATAAGGAGGTTTACTACATCAGTGTACTCCAATCTCAGCCTTAGCAATCAAGAAAAAAAATCAGGGTAAGAGACCTGAAACAGCTTTTATCTAATCCTTAGAAAAATAAAAGTTGAGGTTTCTTTTAAATCAAAAACAACAGAAGGAAAAGAAAGAGTGCTGTCAGGGTAACTGTTTAGTCTAAGCCACACAGAAAAGGGCTTATGTTAGTTAATACATACAGTTGTAACTGCTAATTAACTACTCTCATTCCAGCAATCCTTGTTTTAGCTTTTGTGCTCTCATCACCATAGTAATAGACACTTTCTGACCAGCATTAACGTCATATTAACAGGCTAAGGTATTAATAAATATGACATCATTTGGACAGATTTTAAACATACTTAACACAGTTTGGTTTAGACTTGACTCTGGCGGTGTAACCAACACTTCTGGAGGCCTACTAGCATGTGATTTTTCAAAAGAGAAATTTAGCACGTTTCAAGTTTCCTTAACCAGCACTTTGTCAGTTCTCTGATGGTATTCTCTTTTGGAGAGAAAATAGCTGCCTCTTGAGAAAGAGACAATTACTTTGATATCGGGCTTTCTTTACGTAAGAAACCTACAAAAGATTGTTTCCACTTTGGCTAACACTGCTGCAGAATTACTGCATTGAAGGAAATGACACAAGGTGAAAGTGACAGGATTTATCTGTTGTCTACTATTTCAGGTGTGATACTAAACTTCTAATTGCTCTAGAACAAAATTCAAAACCTGTCATACCAAGACATTCGTATACACGAAAGAGTCATCACTGGACTATGAATGTAAAACACAAAACAGCTGTATATCCACCTTTTCTTTTTCTAACTGGTTCCAAGTATGGCTAAAAACTTCGGGTTTGTTTTTTGTTTACTTTGGCCTTTCAAAATATAGATAGAGAAACATAAGGACAAATGAAAACCTTAGCAAAGCACTTAACTCAAAGCTTCAGACAGATCTGTAAAGCAATCAATCTGGGTTTGGCATTTGTTTCTATATAACCTTGGTTTTGGCAATTTCACCACTACTCTGCAATATGTAAATATCCAATATCACAGTGCAATAACAATTTCAATAATTTAAAGAAAAGTTATTCTGGGAGAAACCCCAGTACTAAGACCAAAATGTACTAGAACAACAGAAATGCAAGTTTGTATAATTCCTGTAACAGCAGCATTTCATCCTTCTATGTCCAGCTACATACATACCAGAAAGCAACACTGCTCTGCTTCAGTTGCCATTAGGGTAGGTATGTTAGCAGCTGTCAGCAGGCCATATCCAATTATGGTCATTAGGTCAATATCTAACAGTGAGGCAGATGTCTACCATTTAAACACTGCATGTTTTAAAGGAGGGTAGTTCAAAGTAAAGAGTTTGGAGAGATGCCTCATTTCCAAGTAATTGACCAAAGAGCTCTATGGGCATAGCAAAAACTTTCAACAGACTTCCATGAAGACATTCATCAAAAGGATCTCAGAACCACAGAGGATTTTGTAAACTTGCTCAGTGTTTGCTACAGCCCCACTCCCAGACAACAGACAGATGAGAGAGATCTCAAGCCCAAATGCAGGACAACAGGAAGAGCAGTAAATCCAGTGACTGATTTTTTTTTTTTTTTTTTTTTAATGCAAAACATTGTCTTTGATTTTTAAACCAGTACAAGCTCATGTATGCAGCCAGATGGCTTACATACATTCTGGGCTTGTTAGATGGAAAAGTAGATCAAGTGTACCTCTCTGACTAATACAATTATATGTCGCTGGTTAACTTCCAACCATTGTGTCTACATCTACTTTACCAAACAGTGGAGCTGAGGACCAAATATCTACAATAATCTATGGACCAGAAGTCAATTAGCAGCTGTATTACACTAGGTGTGCTCCTGTAGAGCAGTTTCCAGGTTACCTTCATCTAAAAACAATCCAGCTGAGTACTCCAAAAGCACCTCATAGTAACAGCAAATGGAGGCAAGGAGGAGATTGACATTGCACACACACTGCTGATTTGTCCTGTAATGCTAGTGTAGACGCAAGCTTAAACAACCTAATGTTAAAAGAGCATGAAAAGCTTTGTGGGTTTTGTCAAAATCAAACAGGAAAACAATCTTGCATTTTGAGAGATCCCACATGGTGCATAACATAGTGAGAACTGCTCAGCCACTCTGCCCTAGAGAAAAAGGTTTTCATTACTCACAGCTAAGCCAATACAACCTTCAAAGAGCATGTAGTACAAAGGATATTGAAAAGATGGATTTAAGACAGGATGTGTTAAATCAGGATGATGTTTTAGATATTAAGAAATTCAGTTTACACATCTTACACGGAATCGTGATTCAAACAATGCTACAGGAAGCAGAGCAACTGGCAGTCAGTAATTATCTAGTTGCCCAGACATCAGTGAAAAGCAAACTGTTGTGTGGAATGATGGTGTGAAGGGCTTGAAGAGCCAGGCGTTTTGCTGAGATGAGGAGAAGGCAGCAGGGAGAGAGGAAGAAAAGCAGGAAGACGAGATGGAAGGAAGCAGAAAATACTGCATCTCATTAATTGTACTTTTTCACTGGAAGCTATTTTATACATGAATGCTGTTACAGTAAAGCCAAGGTGCTCTGCATGGGACACATATGCTGGTTCTTACCATCTTACTGGGAAGGAACAAAGTCTCTGTAGAAAGAAGAGCTTTGAAAAAACATCCAAGCTCCATCCACAGAGATCAAAATTCACTTTCCTTACACCAGTGAGATGCAGGAAAGCAAAGATATTGGAAGGAAATTCTGAAGAAGCAGAAGAGATTTTATGTATACACTTTGAATAATTCAAGAGCATTAGGATATGATTTATAGTCAAGCACATTAGATGCATTAGATATTTATTATCAAATGAGCCACTGGGTACATTTGGTAATACAGAGACAAAATACAAGGACAAAAGCGGTGTTGTTCTCAGGCAGATCAACAAGTCCGTCCAGCTCAATACCATCTCTGATAACAACAGGACAAGGTGCTATTTTAAGAGAGCATGTGAGCCCTGCTAATTTCTGACATCTAGCCTCCTACTTTGCAGCCATCCACACTGTTCAGCCTATTTTGTTTAGTACTTGATTATGGGCCCATTGTTCACATATTTGCCTACTCACTTTTTGTGTCAGCTGGTACCACCTGCTTCCAGAATCTGCTATGCCAACAAATTCCCAGTGTTCATGACCTGCTGTGTAAAAACGACTGAACTGTTTGCTCCACATTTCTTTTGCATTTCATGGAGAGACTCAGGAAACTCTTAGATTGAAATTTACTTTACCCTTGGTCAGAATTATCATGCCTTAAAACTCTCTCCACTGAGCATAACCTAACCAGTTCAGATGTGTGTACAATGCAGACATATAAAGTGCAATGAACCATACCCTCTAAGTCTTTAATAGGTCCTTTCTAATTTAAAGTATATTGTTTAGCACAGTCTAATTAAACATACTTAATAGAAAAATATAAAATCAGTTTATTGCTACTGTGAGAATACTTCCTCCAAAATCCCTTCTTTCAGTCATGAGTCTGTGCTATAGGAGGAAAACAGGAGTGAAAGCAGAGTTCTTCCACAAGCCTAATCTACTCCAGGCTAGAAGTTACCTCTGCAAATTGTGAATCTCCATAAGTTACTGCATGATGGTAACTGATTGACTTCTATGTTTTCATTGTGGACACAACAAAAGATTTCACATAAAGTATTAAACACTGTGAGTAAGGCACTGGAAATGTTTGGTGAGACAATATTCAGGTTACATTTATTCATGATCCCTTTTAACACTCCGGTTCTTGCATAAAAACTTCCCCTGGACATAGTTATTCCCCTCACTTGTTTCTCCCACTGATCTGTCTATAGACAGCAAAGTATATCCTCTCCTAGCGCTCTTGCTCAGGCAAACAAGACATGTTCCAGTAAGGTAATTCCTCATCTCTGCTGGAAACATCATTTGTTACAGACTAGAAACTGCGATCAGCAAGTACTCATCCTACGGGGGGG
>VWZE01006346.1:351594-369404 GCA_013396675.1 Eubucco bourcierii | reverse complement strand
CTTGGGATTGTGCCTACCCAGGTGCAGGACCTTACACTTGGCCTTATTGAATTCCATGAGGTTGGCCTGGGCCCACCTCTCCAGCCTGTCCAGGTCCCTCTGGATGGCATCCCTGCCCTCTAGCAAGTCGACTGTGCCACACAGCTTGGTGTCATCTGCAAACTTGCTGAGGGTGCACTCCATTCCTCTGTCCATGTCACTGACAAAGATGTTAAACAGCACTGGTCCCAGCACTGACCCCTGAGGGACACCACTTGTCACTGGTCTCCAGGTGGACATTGTGCCATTGATCACCACTCTCTGCATGTGACCATCCAGCCAATTCCTTATCCAGCAGTGCTCCACCCATCAAGTCCATGTTTTTCCAGTTTGGTGACCAGGATGTCATGTGGGACAGAGTCAAATGCCTTACTCAGGTCCAGGTAGATGACATCAGTTGCCCTTCCCTTGTCCACTGTTGCTGTGAATTCATCATAAAAAAAGCCACCAAGTTTTGATTTCAATGGATCAGCAAATTCCACTTTTGCAGGTTTTAGATCTTTCTGATTTGCTCTAATTACATTGTATTACTCTGTGAAAACAGGAGGCATTGGGAACATGAGGAAAATATTCTGATATGACAGGGGTTAGTAATCATAGTGGACTACAAAGAAAAAGAGCATTATTTTTTACACTACCAAGCACATTAAGACAAAAGCTGCAGCTGAGCCATAGCAAGCAGCTCTGCTCCTTGCCCTGCTGTGGTCTGCCTCAATATTCTCTTTTCATTCAAAGCAAGGGGAATGCTCATGCCTGGGAAGTAGGATGAGAAACTGAGTTCAAGAGCTCCTTCAGTGTGTTTCCAAAGTCTTAACACACCAGAAGTGCTACTTGAATATGGGAATGCACATTTTCTTCAAGAGGAATACATCTGTTCGGCTTGCTAATTTACTGCTGGAAGGTGACAGGATTCTCAAGAACACTTAAAGAAAATTCAATTTTCACCTTTTTTTTTTTTTTTTCTTAAGGTCCTTTGAGAAACCCAGACAATGTGGCATCCCTCTTTTCTTTCATGGGCTGGTCACTGTTCCTCCCACTCTCAGTGCTGGTGGCAGTGCAGGGACAGCAATAAGGCAAGACAGACTCTTTGAATTAGGCTCCATCATCGTGAAACAAATTTTGTGATTTCATCAGATCATCACTCAGCTTTTGCAAAAGAAATTCATGTGACGTTTATAAATAACAATGAACCAGAGAATGACTCATCTTTGGGACACTTCATTATCTCATCTCATGTTGAGTTTAATTTTCAGTGCTAAATATACACACAAAAATGCAATGTTGTCTCACAAACCAAACTCCTGTATTCCCATTCATGGTCAACCACCCTCACATCTCACCATCTCCTCATGCATTGTTCATTTTTCTAGTACTCCTCTTTCCTATCACCCCATGTTTTATTACAATTCTTTCTCACTTAGATTTTACCTCCTGATGATGGCCATTCTGTTTTAGTGGCTCTTCACAGAATCATAGAATCATAGAATGGTAAGGCTGGAAGGGACCTCAAGGATCATCCAGTTCCAACTCCCTGCCAGAAGCAAGGACACCTCCCACTAGTACAGGTTACTCAAGGCCTCATCCAACCTGGCCTTCAACACCTCCAGAGAGGGAGCAGCCACAACCTCCCTGGGCAACCTGTGCCAGTGCCTCACCACCCTCACTGGAAAGAACTTTCTCCTGACATCTAGTCTAAATCTTTCCTCTGCCAGTTTAAACCCATTGGCCCTTGTCCTGTCATTGCAAGACCTTGTCAATAGTCCCTCCCCAGCCTTCCTGTAGGCCGCCTTCCGACACTGGAAGGTTACTATCAGGTCTCCTGGAAGCCTTCTCTTCTCCAGTTTGATCTCTCTGCAAACAGTGCTTATACTGTTAAAGTTGACAATGTACTATGACAGGGGGGGGGGAAAAAAGTAAGTATATTACAAAAATGCATTTAACCACTGTACAATCAGGGGCCAGCTGAATTTTCATTTTGAACCTGAGGTCAGAATTACTGAATTGATTTTGAAGCAGAATCACAGAATCACAGAATGATAGGAGTTGGAAGGGACATTTGGAGACTATCTAGTCCAACCTCCCTACCACAGCATATTCCCCTAGAGCAAGTTGCACAAGACTGTGTCCAAGCAGTCCAGCTGTGACCTGCCCTAGATGGTCCTGCTTTGGCACAGTGTTTGGACTAAATGATCTCCAAAGGTTCCTTCCGACTCCTACCATTCTATGATTCTGACAAGCGGGTTTTGAATGACTCCAAAGATGGAGACCCCATCTTGGCAGTGCTCCACTACCCTCAAAATTAAGAAGCTCCTCCCTCATGTTTAGATTGAGCTTCCCATGACCTGTTGGCCACACTCTTCTTGACGAACCCTGGCTATGTAAGTGATGTTATTACTTACAAAATACAAACCAAAAACTAATCACTCGGCCTGCCAATGCAATATATTCCCAACCTGTTTTCTTAAAAGGAAAAGAAATGTTGCGTAATTGTACCATTTCCACATATATTTGAGCTAAGGAACCATAATTAGAATAGGTAATAACTACTTTCAAAAGTTCCACACCTGCAGTAAAAATGAGATTATTTCTTAAAATGAGGAAAGCTAAATAAACAAATTGAGCAAACTTTGCCCTCAGCTCCCAAAAAATAACTGATCCAGGGGAGCTGTTATGTATTCAAAAGAACAAGAAAAAAGCTGACTGAGAACGGTCACTGGAACATCGCAGTGAACCCTCACAAGAATGTGCCAGCAACAGCTACAAGTCTGTCCCCCCTTCCCACCTGACCATTTGATGTCTTTTATTGAAGCAGGATCAAAATAAACAGATGCTACTACTTTCCCATCCATAAAGCAGATAGCCTGTAAAACATCATCCTAATGGTGCCAACATTTTTTAGCCTTTACTAAGGGCGTTAAACTGATTAACCTACAAAAGGATTCCTGAGTTAACTTTTGGACTCACAAAATAACTAGGTATTTCCATAGTATTGGCCTCCTGGCCAATTTTAAACTATTCAGCTGTCTTTAGCAGTGTGATAAGCTGACTAAAACAGAAGTAAAAGCTCAGCTGTTAATGTAAGACCTAAAGTGCAAGTAACAAAATTACCACCTGCAGACCAAAGTGTCAGACCACTGGAAACGTGAAAGCGTGTATGGTTGCCCATCACCTCACCCTCTTGCTGAAAAAGTATGTTGCAGTGTCTCACAGCACTCCCTGGCCTTTCAGCCTCTCAGGAGGGCCAGATTCTAAGATGTGCAAAAGCCTGGGTGCTCCCTACCACACAGAAGTCAGAGTTCCACCTGCCTCATGGCACTGGAACCATCCACAGACTTGATCCCTTGTTTCTATATCAGCTGTTGTAAACAGCATCTGTAAAGACTTCATCGGAGAATTTAGAATATGAAGGGGTTTCCTTCAGAATTAAAACTAAGATGAACATTAATTTTTTGCAGCTCTCTGTAACACAAAATTCTATATCTTCTCAAACATAAAATGAAGCAACACAAATGTACCTCAGTGTGTCCAAATTTCATATAATTTGAAATTGCTTTGCCTTACTCCACAGTACATCTAGGAGGAGTTTCCCTGCCAAATGTGGAGGGAAATGCACCACAAACTTAACCAGCCAGGCTTCCTGTGAGTATTTTATGCTCTCAAAGTAAAGCCGAAGCTGCCACAGCAAGCTAAAAATCACCATCATTGATATCCTAAACAAACTGTTTACTCTTAATATAGGTTGTATTTCCTTTTTCTCCATTGATCGATGTCCTCAGAGTTTAAATGAGGCCTTATAGCATTCTGTTATGAATGACACAAAATGCATCAAAAGTCTCCTGTCCCCAACTGCTCTAAGCTATCTTAAAAGATTTGTTTCTACCACAAACACTGAAAGGCCATTCCATAAGCTTTTCCCTATAAAGACCATCCATGACTTCTGAGAGTCAAACTAATGACACTGATACTGAACTTTTACCCTTTTGTGTATGTGCATATGGCCCTTTAACTCTAAATTTTCTCCTTGCCTTTGACATTTATATTGAGAAGTATTTACAGAGAGCATTGGCGTCAATCTAATTCCTTCTCTTACTTGGTCTCCTACTCATTCCATTTTACCAAAGGCTCCAGTCTCATAGGACAACTCACCTTCTCTTTCTGCTGGCATATTTTCTCTCAAGTAAAGCAATTCAGTTCTTCCTCCAGAAGCCAACTTTCATATTTTATTCATGGTCATATGCCATGAGTCACCTTGTCCCTCAGAGATCTATCCAATCTTCATTTCAGTACTTTCCTAGACATTATGAAGTGTTGTCTATGATCTTATTCTTCTGTTTCATTCCTCTGATTTAATGTAAAATTAGCATTGTTTTACCTGTGACACTCTTCTGTGTGCTTTAGCAGGCAAATACTCAAGCATGAGTACTTTTTCAGTACTTAAAACAGGCAACACATATCCTATGATTTCAACAACCTCTCATTATTGTATATACAGGCCACTTCCCCTACTTCTTCAGAAGCATTTCTTCATTTCATCTTCTTTATTTTGACCATTATGGAAAGCAAGAGAATAAAAAATCCTTGTGTACATTTCTTTACTTACAAGTCTGTGCAAGCAGGGTCCTTTGATTGCTCATTTCTTGGTTTTTTCCAAAGTTCACCAAGACCAGCCTTGTACCATCATATTAAGTTCAGCAGTTTAACTGCTCATCATCAACAATCACAAACAATCACAAACAATCATCAAACACACAAATCACACAGAGTTGCAAGGATTAGCACACAGCCCTCACACTCCACCAGTTGCTAACTGAAAACAAGAAGACGATGAAGTGGAGCTAAGCAAACTACAGAGCGCCTACAAGCACATGCCTGTCCTTTCTTGTTTCTCCCAATGTAAGAAGGTTATGTATCAGTCACCAAAAGCAATTAAAATGAAGTCTCTCCAAATGCCCACATTGTCCCAATGGTCACTGCTCACCAACAGTACTACCAGCTATATAGACATATTCACTGCCTCTGTCTAGCTGAAGAAATACTGAACGATAAGAGAGAACAAATGTTTTGTTTCTGATAACAGATTGGGAAGAAGATGCTGTTATTCAAAGAAGGAGTTAATAAGTGTGAGGAACCAAGCTAAGGTAATTGCTCAAGAAACTGCTGGAGTCCTGTTCTGATTTAATTTCTACTGAAGTGAGAGAGAGGTCAGAATTTGACCTTCTAAAAGGTAGGCGTGGGATGAGTGAAGCAAGTTTCTCTTCTGTCACAGAAAATTTCTTCCTCACAGATGAGACACTCAATCTGACAGTGGTTGGAGAGTAGAGGTTTCTATCTGACTTACCATGGAAAAAGCACTCAGAGCTCCTTGCTTTCAGTCAACTGGGAAATGTAGGCACTAAAAAAACCCTGAACTATCTTAAACTGAAATATATATTTATTTCACTTTGCAAAAACAGAAACCAGGTTTTGTTTTCCAGGTACCAACAATATCCTTAAGTGTGGGTAGGAATTATGCCCAACCAGCTTAAGTATTGGAAAAAAAGATGAAATGGAAACTGGAGAAGGTTGTCATTGGAATGAATGCATGGTAACGTGAGTTGTTCCACAGAGTTCACCTCAGATCCCCCAAAAGTACAAAAAATACAGGATCTCTTCTGCCTGACGAAAGAAGACAAAGGGAAAAAGCAATAATGTCTCATACTTTGAGGTTTTCTTAATGCAAAATCAAAACGTATCAAGGAGCTGGCACATTTACACTCACGTTACCTGTGAGATTTTATGAGATGTGAATTTTATGTTGCTTTTTCTAAATCACACAGTATCACAATATATCACAGTATCACCAAGGTTGGAAGAGACCTCAAAAATCGACAAGTCCAACCCATTACCACAGATCTCAAGACTAGACCATGGCACCAAGTGCCATGTCCAAGCCCACATTGAACACCTCCAGGGACGGTGACTCCACCACCTCCCTGGGCAGCCCATTCCAGTAGCCAATGACTCTCTCAAAGAACTTTCTCCTCACCTCGAGTCTAAACTTCCCCTGGCATAGCTTGAGACTGTGTCCTCTTGTTCTGGTGCTGGTTGCCTGAGAGAAGAAGGTAACCTCCCCCTGGCTACAACCACCCTTCAGGTAGCTGTAGACAGCAATAAGGTCTCCCCTGAGCCTCCTCTTCTCCAGGCTAAACAATCCCAACTCCCTAAGCCTCTCCTCATAGGGTTTGTGCTCCAGGCCTCTCACCAGCCTCGTTGCCCTTCTCTGGACACGCTCAAGCAACTCAATGTCCTTCTTAAATTGAGGGGCCCAGAACTGGACACAGTACTCAAGGTGTGGCCTAACCAGTGCAGAGTACAGGGGGAGAATGACCTCCCTGCTCCTGCTGGCCACACTATTCGTATCAAACTGCAGTGAAACAGTAGTCAGCGTCTTTCTGGCACTGAGCAGAGTCCTGCCCCACATGTGAAACGAAAACTTTGATCCTAAATAAAAAGTAGTCTGTGTAAAAAGAAAGCATATTAGATTACCTTGGACAGGAACCAGAAAGACCATTTCAGCAATGCCTACTGCAACAATTAAGAATCAGGTAAATACGATATCAAAACACAGATCTGGGGCTGCCTGTAGAGTTGTACAGTGGATGCACAGCTATAAAATTTGACTCTGTCCCACATGACATCCTGGTCACCAAACTGGAAAAACATGGACTTGATGGTTGGAGCACTGCTGGATAAGGAATTGGCTGGATGGTCACACACAGAGAGTGGTAATCAATGGCACAATGTCCACCTGGAGACCAGTGACAAGTGGTGTCCCTCAGGGGTCAGTGCTGGGACCAGTGCTGTTTAACATCTTTGTCAGTGACATGGACAGAGGAATGGAGTGCACCCTCAGCAAGTTTGCAGATGACACCAAACTGTGTGGCACAGTCGACTTGCTAGAGGACAGGGATGCCATCCAGAGGGACCTGGACAGGCTGGAGAGGTGGGCCCAGGCCAACCTCATGGCATTCAACAAGGCCAAGTGTAAGGTCCTGCACCTGGGTAGGCACAATCCCAAGCACAAATACAGGCTGGGTGGTGAATGGCAGAGAGCAGCCCTGAGGAAAAGGACCTTGGAGTCTGGGTTGATGAAAAGCTCAACATGAGCCTGCAGTGTGCACATGCAGCCCAGACAGCAACCGAGTCCTAGGCTGCATCAAGAGCAGCGTGGCCAGCAGGGCAAGGGAGGGGATTCTGCCCCTTTACTCTGCTCTTGTCAGACCCCACCTGGAGTACTGTGTGCAGTTCTGGAGCCCTCAGCACAGGAAGGACATGGAAGTGTTGGAGCGGGTCCAGAGGAGGGCCACAAAGATGATCAGAGGGCTGGAGTAGCTCTGCTATGAGGACAGACTGAGAGAGTTGGGGTTCTTCAGCCTGGAGAAGAGAAGGCTTCGAGGGGACCTGACAGCAGCCTTCCAGTATCTGAAGGGGACCTACAGGAAGGCTGGGGAAGGATTATTTGCAAGGTCCTGCAACGACAGGACAAGGGGCAATGGGTTTAAACTGGCAGAGGGGAGATTTAGACTGGATGTTAGGAGGAAGTTCTTTCCAGTGAGGGTGGTGAGGCACTGGAACAGGTTGCCCAGGGAGGTTGTGGCTGCTCCCTCCCTGGAGGTGTTCAAGGCCAGGTTGGATGAGGCCTTGAGTGACCTGTACTAATGGGAGGTGACCCTGCCTATGGCAGGGGGTTGGAATTAAATGATCCTTGAGGTCCCTTCCAACCTTACCATTCTATGATTCTATGACTCTATGATTCAAAAATCCACAACTACTAAACACCAAGATTCTCATGAACAAGGACCTTCAAGAAATTACCATCCTCATAACGAACAGCAAAAGAGTTGAGGTGGAACTTAACATACCTATAGGCTCAACCTGGTGCTCCTTCACAGAGAACACATAAATTCTGCTTCCATCTCACTTCAGCTATCAGTGTAATCACAGAACATTAGAGGTCAGAAGAGACCTTCAGAGCCCAACCCACCTGCCAAAGCAGGATCCCCTAGAGTAGTCCACACAGGAATACGACCAGGCAGGTTTTGAAAGTCTCTAGAGAGGAAGACTTCACAACCTCTCTGGGCAGCCTGTTCCAGTGCTCTGTCACCCTCACTGTAAAGAATTTTCTCCTCATGTTGAAGTGGAACTTCCAGCTTGTAGCTGTTGCTCCTTGTCTTATTGCTGCTAACCATTGAAAAGAGAATGGTCCCATCTACTTGACACTCACCCCTCAGATATTCATACACATTGATGAGATCCCCTCTCAGTTTTCTCTTCTCCAGGCCAAACAGCCCCAGGTCTCTCAGTCTCTCTCTGTAGGGCAGATGCTCAAGTCTCCCAACTATCCTTGTGGCTCTCCATTGGACGCTCTCCAGCAGGTCCCTGTCTCTCCTGAACTGGATCTTTCCAAGTCCTATCTTTTAGGTTATAAAAAGATTTCCTATAATTGCTAAAAAAACTTTTCATATTATAAAACCCTTACAGTGAGGAAGGTCCACTCTTACTTTTTCATGGTAATACCTTGTTCTCTACATAGTTGTGGTATTTCTATAATTAAAGATTAAAGTACTCTGTAAAGACAACACGCCACTTTTTTTGTGAGAGTAGATTATTTGAAAAACAACATTCCTTTTGCAAATGTAAATGCAATCAGGTAACAATGGCAAGGGGGGGAAGAACTAATTTTAATAAAAGAAGCATCCCCGAAACACAAACACCTTTGTTTACCACAAAAAATGAAACACGATTTGCTTTTTTCTTTTGATGATTAAAGCTTGAGAAAGGTACACTAGAGATTTTAATCTAATTTGTAAAGATAATACAACCATCCATAGCAGCTGGCATACAAAACTGCAACATCAGATCTGAATTTCCTCTATGGTTTGCCCGCACTTCTTTTGTCATTTCTGACATTTGAAAGACACCTGGTTCAAATTATTAGTGATTAAAATAATCACTATTGAAATAAATCCAGTCAATTCTTTATAAATACTACTCAACTGATATTCAAACCCAGAAATGGAATCAGTTTCTTCTTTGTTCTTCTTTGAATTAAGTCTTAAGAAAGCAAGAACAGAAAACAAACAAAACCACAAACCAAACAAAACCAAAGCAAAACAAAACCTAATTCTTAGAATTATTGTTTTTTCCTTTTCTTTTTTCCCCTAAAAATTCATTATTCTCTTCATAACTGCAAGAAGCCATGTTACTTTCAGGAAAATCTGCACTGAGTGAATGTTTGAAGGCTGACTGAATTTTGAAAGAAACAACATGCAGTGAGAAAAGACCATTCTCCTATGCTGCAGTTACTGAGACTTTATTTGGTTTAGTGCTGAAGGTCACAAAACAAAAAAGTACTTACCTTTTGTTTTGGAAAGAGTTTTGGAATGGAAATCAGTCTGTTGCTACGTGACTGGTTTCCAGGCAATAATTCCACTCACTTCTTTGGGGAAACATGTTCTTCTGTTTCTGCAAATGCTGTTTATACTAAGTAAATCCAAACATGTTCTACTCGGACAATGTACCGAAAAAATGCATTTGCAAAAACCAGAACATAACACAATGTCCTCTGTCAGCTCCTATCTGGAGAAAGAGATGCATCACATACATGACAGATTCCTGGCATTACATCTCCTGGCCACTACCTTGAGAGTATGCCAGCTCTCATGAACTGTACTTGATCCATTCAACTTATTTTGTGAATAAACACCTACAGTTTCCTCCATTTCTTAGGATGTTTGAAGGGTTTAGATGCATCAAAACCAACAAGTGACAGTGGAAACACCACATAAAAGGTGAACCCTTCACCAAATACTGATCAACATCTCTCAATAACAAACCAAGAATTTATCCCTAAAAAGTTTTCTCTTACAGGTTTTTTTCACACTATTTTCATTTGTTCTTTTTTTTATTCAAACTGTCTCTTGTCCATTTAGCACTTGTTATGACTCGCTTGTGGAGGTTCAGAAAAATGAAAGGTAATTAAAAATTTCAGTACAATAAGATTCAATCCATTCAAACTAAATTTAAACATCATTACTCAGATCAAACTTCATTGCTCTGTTTTCACCAGCCCTGAAGTAAACAACCTGAACTCAATCAAACTCTTATTTGGTTATTTATTCAGACAGTAAATAACTCACTTGGAAAGGCACAGCTCAAAATGCACATTCATATCTGTTGAATTTTTTCAAACTTAAAGGAAATTATTTAATCTTTTAATGTAGTTAGTATCCAGTAACATAAACTAGTACGTCGGCTTTGACTAGCTGTTAGGTTTTCCACTTAAGAGGGTCTTTGGTTTGAACAAACACAGAAAGAAGACACTTAAAACTGTGTATTATAAATAAGGGGTGAAAAGTCAGAAAACTTGCAACAGTAAGAGTTAGTCTGCTCATTTGCTAAGCATCAAACATTTATGACAAGAGATTTTATCTTTAAAAAAAAAAAAACACAAAAAAAAAACCTACCCCAAAATGTGTTCTGCAAGCTCAATTTCTCTGGAAAAGGGGAAAAAAAGAAAAAGAAAAAAAAATGCTACTGAGAACAGAAAAGGATTAGAAAGAATGCGTAAGATACAAGCAGCAAAAGACAGTTGAAAAGGGTTTGTATGTTTATTTTGCAGGGTGAGGATTATAAAACCAGATCTTTTCTGATGTGGCTATGAAGGCTGTATCTCCCAGCTGCACTGTCTGGTGCTGCACACATCATAATGAAGCTGCATGGACTTTTGGTCCAAATCAAGGCAGTCTGTGCTCCTGAGAACAATCTACCAAACTCGCCTACAAAGCTATATTCAACCCTTAGACACACATAAAAGAACATGATTCAAGCTGCAAAGTCATACAAGAATTGTGTAAGAGAACAAGTTAATTTGCACATGGAAATGTAACTCGCTCCTTACCATACGTGGTATAACTGAACCTTTCATTATAAGACTATGTACACTTTCTCTATAAGTATCAGGCTGTGCTGTCATACCCTGCAGCTTCCTACTGCATTGCTTGCACAAGATGAAAGGTCCAATACCAACAAGTTACAGAGATCTAAGAAGAAGGAAGCTCTCAGTGTTAAAGCTGTTCATGTCTCTCTGACAAAGAGCTAGAGCTAGGCTCTATCTCTGCCTCTGCTGAAGGCTCTGACCTGAAGGAGTCAGGGATGAAAGCTCTTCTGCATAAACTGAATGTCCCTTATTTTCTCTGTAGGTGATTTAAGATTTTGGGATCTGACCTGCAGAACAGCTGAAAGCATACTATAACTGACCAATATTGTGAAAAGATCACAAGCTGAGAAGAGGGCACTAACAATCAGTGGACGCTTTGAGTCTTAATTGCATCTATGTTTCAGTTTCACGTGAGGAAAAATGATACCTTGCTGCCTGACACTGGTGTAGAAAGAAACATCCACTGTGAAAAATCTGACTGGCAGCCTCTAGAACAAAACTGATGCCAAGGTACCAGTAGACTTTTCTTGTTCAGTTATACTTTTTCCATGGTGCAGGTAAGACACTGTCCCAGTTTCTCAATTGTTGAACAGAAAAGCATCATCTTTCTCCATAAGGCTTTTATGTGAACAAGCATACATTTGAGACTATGATGGTCTCTGACAGCTAACTATGGTGATGTAGGATATGCTTAAGCATGAAACACGGTCAAGTACATCCCAACGTACTAAATGAAGAGTTAAAATGCTTCAAATGCTTCAGTAAAAAAAAATTAATCTGAAATGTTACCCTCATTGTCTCCACCTGTATTTTCTCCCGATTCGTTTGTAGCACCAAGCAATGCAAAGCTAATGCTGGAAAGGGACAAAAATTTGAAGGGATGTGCTCACATCTAATACACCATACAATGTTGGTGCTCACATTCAATACAGAAAGCTCACAAGGATATAGGTCCTGCCGCTAAGGGTACATTGAGCAGATGGATGTTAGTAGAGTTCATGCATATTAATGCACAGCAGATCATGCCTTAACAGCCACACCATTCCTGTTAGGCTGAGTCCTTTCTCCTGACCACTGGAAGTATTTTTTACAGTTTTGCTTAATTCTCCCTGGGAATCCACAATGTTTGCTTCCAGCTAACATTACATCATGCACAGATACACTGCATAAAAATTATATATAGCAAACCGGTTATGCCACTCACCAAACTAGCCGGGAACAGGTGGTCCTTTTTCCCAAGAAGAGTTCACCCTCAAAACCCCCATATTCTCTCAAAGTTCCTGCCTCCCATCTACTATGAGCTTTGCACTTTCAGCCCACAATCATCTGCTTCCACTCTGCTGGGCACATCCATTAGGTTTCCAGTCCGGCAGTTGACCAGGGAATGGGTCTGTCGATGGGGTGGGCTGAGGGCAGCCTCCTCACCCTTCCCTTCGCCATAACCCAGGGGCCGAGGAGCCACCAGGGCCCTTTCCCGCTACCCACCGTTTACCTGGAGCAGGTGGTGGGCTGCCCGGTATCCGAGGTGTGGGCCTCCCTGCACACCTGGTGGCAGCCGCCCCGTGCCATAGCCATGCCAAGCCACCACGTAGGGGTTGTCCACGGTCAACCAGTAGCGCACCTGCCCGCCGAAATGGCGGAAGCAGAGCTCAGCGTAGTCGCAGAAGAGCTGGGGCAGGACAGGGCTGGCCCAGCCACCAAAGGTGTCCTGCAGGCTCTGTGGCAGGTCCCAGTGGTAGAGGGTGACTACGGGCTCGATGCCCATCTCTCGCAAGTGGTCCAGCAGCCGGCGGTAGTGGGCCAGCGCGGCAGGGTTGAGGGGCACCGTGCCGTTGGGCAGCAGCCGCGCCCAGGACAATGAGAAGCGGTAGTGGGAGACCCCTAGGCGCTGTAGGCCCTCGACGTCGCGGAAGATGTTGTTGTAGCTGTCGCTGGCCACGTCGCCGCCCGCCGGACCCGGCGAGGCGGACCCCGGCTGCGTGGCCGGGCGGTGGGCGAAGGTGTCCCACACAGAAGCGCCTTTGCCGTCCTGGCGCCAGCCGCCCTCCGTCTGGTAGGCGGCGCTGCCCGCTCCCCATAGGAAGCCGTCGGGGAAGGTATCGTGAAGGAAGAGTTGGTCCTGCGGGTAAGGCAGCCGGGCGAAGCGGGACCAGGTGCCCGCGCCCTGCCCCGGCGCCCCGAGCAGTGGCCGCCCAAGCAACAGCAGCAGCGACAGAGGTGGCAGCGGTGTGAAAAGGGACATACTCTCGGCGGGGCTCCGCGACGGCGGCTCCCTTCTCCCAACTCACCGCCGCCCCCTTTTATCTCACCTCGCCTCTCCACCCTCCCGCCCCGGTGGGCACGGCTATTAATAATTACCTCGGAGCTGCCATCTGCATCCTTACCACCCGGCTCCCTCGGGGAGAGCTGCCTCTGGGGGCGGGATCCATGGGGCGAGACGAGGCGGACGGCGAGGAGAGGGCGACAGCGGGGCAGGGGCTCCTCGGGGAGAGACGGGCCCCGTCTACCCGTCGGAGTCTCCTCTGTCAGCCCCACAGCCACTTAGGGCGGAGATCCCCGCCCGCGGACGGCAGCGGTGGCCGCTGCAGCCCTCTGCTCCGCACGTCGCTGTGGATTCGGTGCCCCCTCGGACGCGGGACCCTCGAGCTGCTCTGCACCCTTCCCCGTAATGGCTTTTCTGAGGACCCCTGGAGAGGCTCGACGGTGGTTCCCTCTGAGGAGGTGCGTTTAACACTCTTCCTAGCCACCATCACCTCCCCTCATCCTCCCCACTGCAGTGCTGCCGTCGGGGAGCTCAGGAGCCCAGGGGAGCTGCATCTGCGGAGGAGGAAAGCACGGAAACAAAAATGATTTTTCCTTCACCCGGAATTTCCTTCATGGTACCTTAACTAGAGACATCACAGCTGTGATCGCTCCTGTAACAGTAATTAAAGAGAAACACGTTTTCCGAGGGCATCATACACTCACCTCTCTCCCGCTCTCCTCCAGCAATTCATGGACTGTTACCTCCCAATAATAACACTTTTCTGGAGCAGGAGATTGTGTGTTTGGTTGTTTAGCAAAATAAATTCCAATTAGGAATGTCTCACTGATCTTTATGGGGAGGAAACAAATACAGCTAAGTTTAATTACTGAGTTACATTTCCTAATCGACTGAATGGGTGTGATCCAGGGACCTTCCTTTAAAGGCGGGTCTGAGGCTGCTGACAGCGTCTCCTTCAGATACAATACAACCAGAGCTGCAAAGTGAAAACCACCTCGACGCATTGCAAAACCCTGCTGTTCAGTTGTGTGGACTCTTAACAGGAGTTGGGACATCTAAGAATAAAACACGCCTACTAGGCAGACTGTTAAACCCAGGGAGGTGTTCCCAAAAGATAAAGTTGTTGTTTAACTGCAGAATGAAGACGTTTTGCTAATTGGAGGTGGAGTTTTTTGTTTAGTAGGTTTAGGGGTTTTAGGCAATAAATACACTTGAGGGAAATTTACAGGTATTGTGGGACAAAGCCCTAGAGGGAAGGAGGCCCAGGGCAGCTGGTCCATATTCAAGGAGATCACCTTCTCTGTGCCCAGAAGCAAAGTACATCGACAAAGATGAAGGCAGAAAAGAATGTTAAGGGACCTGCCTGGATGAAGAAGGAGCTTCTAGACACACTATCAAAAAAAAAAAAAAAAAAAAAAAAAAAAAATCTGTACAAGGAGTGGAAGAAAGGACATCTAGAACGGGAGACATATAAGAAAGCTGTCCCAGCAGCAACACACCTGAGCAGCAACACACCTGGTTAGGAAAGCTAATGCTCAGTTAGCATTAACTCTAGCCAAAGAGATCAAGTGGAATAGCAAAAGTTTCTATAAGCACATTAATAGCAAAATGAAGACTAAGGAAGGTGTAGGTCCCCTCAGAAAGGAAACAGGATAACTGGTAACAACTGATGAGAAGGACAAGGTTTCCAACGCCTCTTTACCTCAGTCTTCACTGCCAAGGGCTCCAGTCACTCCCCCCAAATCACCGAAGATAATGGCAGGAATTGGAAGAAGAAACTGCTCATTGTAAGTGATGATCAGATTCGTGACCACCTGAAGAATTTGAGAGTGTACAAGTCCATGGGAGCCGATGGGATACATCCAGGGTACTGAGGGAATTGGCAGATGAGGTCACTAAACCACTCTCCAAAAGTCATGGCAGTCTGGGGAAGTCCCAAATGACTGGGAAAAGGGAAACATAACCCCATTTTCAAACAGGGGAAGAAGGATGATCCAGGGAACTATAAGCCAATCAGTCTCACCTCTGTGCCCAGTAAGATCATGGAGGCACCTCTGAGGCAAAAGAATAATGAAGAGGTGATTGGGTACAACCAATACACCTTCACCAAGGGCAAATCATGCCTGACAAACCTGGTGGCCTTCTATGACAAGGTCGCAACCTCAATAGACAAGGGGACAGCAACCAATGTCATTTATCTGGACCTAGGAAAAGCCTTTGACACTGTCCCACACAACTTTCTGATCTCCAAGCTGGTAAAATATGGGTTTGACAGATGGAGCACTCTGTGGATAAAGAACTGGCTTGACGGCTGCACCAAGGAGTGGCTGTCAATGGGTCCATGTCTGAGTGGAGGCTAGTGACAAGGATCAGTGCTGGGACTGGTCTTGATATCTTCATTGGCGATATGGACAGCGGCATTGAGTGCACTCTCTGCAAGTTTGCTGACAACACCAAGCTGTGTGGTGTGGTTGACATGGTGGAGGGAAGGCATCCATCCAGAGGGACTTTGACATGCTGGAGAGGTGGGCGCATGTCAGCTTCATGAGGTTCAACAAGACCAAGTGCAGGGTCCTACATCTGGATTGGGGCAATCTCAAGCACTGATACAGTCTGGGCAGTGAGTGGCTTGAGAGCAGCCCTGAAGAAAAGCACTTGGGTGTGCTGGTGGATGAGAAGCTCAATATGAGCCCCCAGTATGCACTTGAAGCCCAGAAAGCCAACTGTGCCCTGAGCTGCATCAAGAGAAGTGTGGCCAGCAGGTTGAGAGAGGTGATTCTCCCCCTCTACACCATTCTGGTGAGAACTGTGTCCAGTTCTGGAGCCCCTACTAAAAGAAAGATACAGACATGCTAGAACGTGTGCAGAGTAGGGCCATGAGGATGATCACAGGGCTGAAGCTCCTCTCCTACAAGGACAGGCTGAGAGAGTTGGGGTTGCTCAGTTTGGGGAAGCGAAGGCTCTGAGGAGACTTTATTGTGGCTTTCCAGTATCTGAAGGGGGCCTACAAGAAAGCTGGTGAGGGACTTTCTAGGATGTCAGGTAGTGATAGGACTAGGGTGAATGTATTCAAGCTAGAGGAAGGTAGATTTAGATTAGACATTAGGAAGAAGTTCTTCAGCATGAGGGTGGTGAGACACTGCAACAGGTTGCCCAGAGAGATGGTGGAAGCTGCATCCCTGAAAGTTTTTAAATTCATGCTGGATGTGGCTCTGAGCAACCTAATCTAGTGAAAGGAAGTGGCCCTGCCCATGGCAGGGGTGTTGGAACTAGATGAATTTAAATGCCAGGTGTGATCTGACGAAGGTTTCCTCTAGTGTGCAGGAGGAGCTTCCACATTTGCTATGCCTATTTCTAGAACTTTCAACTTCCACCTTTTCTGCACTCATTCAGTTCCATTTTGGGGCTCTTTTGGGATGTTTGAAAGAAGAAACCAAAGACATAACAGATAGGATGATAGTAATTCATCCATTAATTCCTATGATAAAAAGCTCTGCATAGCCCAGTGGACCATTTTAACATCTCTTCCCTAAGAGGGAAACTTTGTGGGGTGGGAGCAGTGGGGTGGCAGGTCCAGAACCAGAGGTGATCATTAGGTTTCCCCCAAACATGAGGAGAAATTTCTTTACAGTGAGGGCGATGGAGCACTGGAATAGGCTGCCCAGATAGGTTTTGTAGTCTCCCTTTTCTGGAGACTTTCAATACCTGCCTGAATGCATTCCTGTGAGGATTACCCTAAGTGATCCTGCTTTTGGTGGGGGGGTGTTGGACTCAACAATCTCTGGAGATCCCTTCCAAGCTCTAACATTCTGTGATTCTGTGATTAGCTGCCAGGAGTGCATTTGTCATATATTCTAATAAGCTGATTAAATTTTATTACAGTCTAAGTAAAAGACAACATCAGCCTCAGCAACCAACCTGAAACAACAGAAAAAGGTGTTAGCACCACAGACAGTGAGATGGATTAAAAACTGGATTAAACAATACAGTGTAATGACTGGTCATTAATGGTGCCAAGTCCAGCTGGAGAACTGTAACTAGTGGAGCCCCCCAGGGATCACTGCTGGGTCCAGTACTGTTTAACATCCTCATCAGTGACACTGATGAGGGGACAGAGTCTGCTCAGCAAATTTGCTGACAATATCAGACTGGGAGGCTTGGCTGACACACCTGGAGTCTGTGCAGCCATTCAGCAAGACTTGGACAGGCTGGAGAGTTGGGCACAGGGGAACCAAATGAGGTTCAACAAGGACAAGTGCAGAGTCCTGCACCTGGGAAGAAATAATAAACTGCACCAGTACAGGTTGGGAGGTGATCTGCTGGAAAGCAGCCCTGTGGAAAAGGACCTGGGAGTGCTGGTGGACAAGAAGCTGTGCATGGGACAGCAATGTGCCCTTGTGGCAAATAAGGCCAATGGGATCCTGGGCTGCATTAAGAGGATTGTGGCCAGCAGAGTGATGGAGGTTCTCCTCCCCCTCTACTCTGCCCTGGTGAGCCATCACCTGGAATATTGCATCCAGTCCTGGGCTC
>VWZE01006346.1:312542-346877 GCA_013396675.1 Eubucco bourcierii | reverse complement strand
TTGGCCTGGGCCCACCTCTCCAGCCTGTCCAGGTCCCTCTGGATGGATCCCTGCCCTCTAGCAAGTCGACTGTGCCACACAGCTTGGTGTCATCTGCAAACTTGCTGAGGGTGCACTCCATTCCTCTGTCCATGTCACTTAAAACCAAACTTAGCTGAAATCTCATAAATTAGTTGTTCAAACTATATTGTATTATGCTGCCGCACTACTAGATATACAGGCAACAATGGCTGAAAATGCATACACATTTTTCAGGGATACAGGCATATGGTGCTCTTTAATAAACACAAATATTATACAAAATGAGTTTTGATGGAATAGCTAAAACTCAGTCTCTGTACTGTGTGAAGTGTCTAGTACTGAAATGTGATTTATAGTCGACTGTGAAGCCATTTAGTCTTATAGCGCTGCTTCATAATCACATAAACGTACTTGGGAGCTATTCCCAGATACTCTAGCAAGGCTTTACTCCTCTGTTTCCAAGATTGGCTCAAAACCTTGGGAATTCAAGACATTTATTGCCACGCAGTAAGCATGCACAGTTTAGGGTCTACGTCTTCGAATGTGATTGAGCATTTGAACCATATGAGGCCAAGATAAAGTATGCAGAAACAGTTCCATTTTGAAAAGTTGCCCCTTCTAGTAAAAGAAAGAAAAATACCTGCCCGTGGTCTCTGGCACATCTGCATGGGAGCTGATTACATAGAGCTGACTTGACTTTTGACTAGGTACCCCATCTGTCTTCCACTTGATGTTCTAAAGCAACATGTCCCCTGCAGATCCTCTGTTATGCCTGTGAGCTTTGAGTGGATGATATGGTGACTATGGCACACCACTGTTGTGGTCTAATGACACTATCTACCTTCCTGTGGGGAGCCAAATGTGGGAGATCTGTGTCCTGCTTTTATTGCAGTTGGAAGTCAGACAGGACACTCTCGTAAGTTCATAATGGTACCCAACCATGTGTAAGGATGAGAGTCCTGACCATAGTGGCTGTTCACGTCTCCAGTTGCACATTCTGCTGTGGTTGGATCTCTGTTATTTTTGCATCATCCAGCTCTTGTTGAAGAGATTTAGGTGCCTGAATCTCAAACTGAATCTCACTCTGCCAGTACTCCAATGGAAATTTTTGTCTTAACACCAGTAATGATATTCCTATACATCATACATCTACTACCATAATTCATAAAAGGCCTTGCTGTATTCACATCTGACAAAACAGGACACTTAATCATTTGGGTAATAAGATGTCCATCTCTTCCTCAGGGGGAAATTAAAGACAGGATAATATTTGTTAACACTGTCAGGATCTTAAAACTTTTTCCCAAAGAGGAGCCAGACTGTTACATCTTTTATGTTTATTGCCCTCTTTAAGTGATAGGCTTACAAACTCTTCTTTTTAGGTCAAAAGAGCAGGAGCAGATCAGGAAGTCATATGTGCTGCCACTGACTTCAGTTCCATGGGACTGTGTATGAGGCTATTTTGACTTTTCTTAAGGTCAGTGATCAGATTTCCACCATCCACTGTGATTCACCACTACAGTGTATCTGTTGCAAATCAAAGGATGAGAAATAGAATAAGAAAGAATGAGCTAGGCAGCCATTATCATGCAGGTAGTTGAATGGAGGGGTAATAAAAATGTCACAGATTAAGAAACACACATCCATGTTCTAGCTCTTTTCATCCAGCAGGTAGCTTCAGGAAATATTATCATTTGATACATTATAAGTTAAAAAAAAAAAAAAAAAAAAAAAAAAAAAACAAACCCAAACAAACAAAAAAAAGAGTGTTGAGAATGTTTGCTCAACTGCTGTGAGGAAAGTTCTATTTGGTGTCTGAAGGAAGTATCAATTAAGCTTTGATATATATACATTTGAGCTAAATGTAAGAAAGTTAAGCAAAATTGTCAGGCCTGTAGGAAGGTTGTTTACAGCTTTTAACAGCATCTGAAGTGAGCATTTTCGAAGTGTAAATTATTTATTTATTTTCCAAATGTAAGCTGTATTTATTTACAGTGTTCTTGTATATGTGCCCAGAACGTAACCCATGCAAAAAAATCATTTCTATAAAAATGCTTTGGAGCCCATGTTCAAGTGCATTAATTGCTGGAATGGTGCAGCCCTTTACCATCATGGTGCATTTATTCTTCATCTGAACTTAAATATTTTAAATTTTAAAAAACTGTCTTGGTATAAAAAAATCATTCAGATAATGCAGAGTGAGGCAGTCCCACACAAGGAGAGAAAAGCAAAGTTGTAGCACTGTGAAGCATGCTTTGCAGGAGACAGCAGTAAGTGACTTTTACATCTGTTTGATTTTTTTTTTTTTTAAGAGGTGTTATAGTTAGGAATCATCAACCAATTCTTCCTTTTGGCTGAAACAGGGAAAGCACTCTGCAGAGGAAGTGGAGGAGAAACAGTGTTTGCCAAATCAATTTCTCTGTCAGTTGCCAAGGGGTAGCTATTGACTGTGCTACTCACTTCGGGTCATGCTGTCAGAGTAGGCTTTGATTTGGGCAATTTATAGCCACAAGGACTGACATGACACTTTTCTGCCTGAATTTTGTAGTTTAATCATGGATACCAAGATAAGTTAATTTTGTCCTTTTAAAAATCAGATCAGCATTTAAATTCTTGTAGGTCAAACTTTCAGCTGACAAACAGATGTTGTCTGAGAGGAGGGCATCTGTGTCCTTTCTCTTTGTTTCTATCTCAAACAGTGCTTGAAAGCAATTTTTTACTTAAAAAGCTGGAAATTTTGAGGAAGGTGATCTACTAAATACATCCAATTATTTTTAACACCTTTTCTTCACTGCCTCCTGAGAGTCTCCTATCCGTATCCAGTGGCGTTTTGGGATATTTCCTTACAGTGAATGTGCTCTAAGAACAGAGTATCAACACCTGCAGCGTATGAGACTTGCCTTGGCATGTTAACTATTATTATTTCACCACGCCAGCAGCAGTTTTCAGTTGATCACAAATGAAAGCAGGAAAATGGTGATCTTTCAAAGTCTTGCATGTATCACTGAAAAAAACCCTCAGCAAAATGTCATGTTGCAGGAGAAGTGTGTTTCCTAAGGCTAAGGGCATCCTTTGGACCTGCCTCACAGCTGTCGGTGCACTCAGCACTGCAAGACCTCAAAGTCAGTCGATCCAGTCTCCAGAGATTGCATCATTGCTCTTGTGTCTTAAAAATACTGACAGGCTTGGCTTAGTAGTAAAGCCTCTGCCTGCTTTACTGTCTTCAAGCCATGCCCCTTACACACTGATGACCTAACTGTTGAGGCGTTTCATGTTTGCCTGTACAAGGTGTTGACACAACCCTCTGTGGCCTCCCTGGGGCTAACTGAAAAATGTTTTGATTTCTAACTCCTCTTTTATAATCATCAAAACAGATCAGCTATCTCATTTCACACATATCATTGCTCAGCTGCATCCTGCCCTGCTCCACTTCCTCAACTAAGTCCCAGACCATGCCATATTTAACACAATCACTTGTTCCATCTGACTCGTGAAAGGACATTGCACTCCACAGTAGCATCTTCTCTGGAGACTTTCAGGACCCATCTGGATGTGTTCCTGTGACCTGCACTAGATTATACAATCCTAACCTGGCAGTGGGTTGGAGTTAAAGATCTTCAGAGGTCTCTTACAACCCCTGACATCCTGTGATCCTGTAATCTTGTGCATGCTTTTATGTTTATCCTATGTTAAGGATTTACATTTGCATTCACTGCCCAGCTTACTTTGGCCAGTGTTTATTGGATTTGTCTATGAGCAGCACTAAATGGTGCTGCTGCCTCTCTAAACAGCAAGCACCAGTTCAGTACCTAGGTGCCAGCTGATCTGCAGTAGCAGTCCACGCAGGTATTTTTGGTACAACTGTGAGATTGTTACCTCCTCCTCATCTACCACCTGATCCCAGGACAGCTGCTCGACCCTGGTAGTCTCCCACTATTGGAGGTAGTCCAGGGACCAGGGATAGCACACATAAGGATCTGTGGAGCAAATTTCTAGTACCAAACTCCAGAGCTAGAGCTGGACAAGGAGAAGACAAGGAAGAACCCTTTCCATTGTACACCCACAGCAGAACTTTCCCCTTCAACACCCAGCTCTTCTCCAACAGCACAATCTGCTTCTTTCGATCATAAGCATTAAAAATGATGTGACTAATATCCCACTAGTCCTTTCTCACATGCACCCTCTTTTTTCAGTAACTACTTCCCAAATGCACACAAACAGAGGTCGAGGAGGAGTGGGGGAAGAGGGCATCCAAAGCAAGAAGACAAACTTTTGGAGAAGAATAAAAATTAGAACGAGTGTGATTTACAAACTCCATGAAAGAACAAATCCTCTTTTCTGAGATCAAAATATTTGAAAACTGCCATAGTTTTGCAAAGAATTTTAGTTTCCATTCCTATTTGAAACTGAGAAATGCTTTGGTTGCCCACAGAACCACTGTTTAAGTAAAATGATCCACCAGCCTTATAAGGAGGATAGTCCTGACAGAACTATTCTATCCTAAAGTAACCTACAGGTAGGTCCAACTGTACTGGTAAATCAAAGAGAGCTGTGGTGTGCTTGTGCACTCATCCCCTAACCTCCCCACTGTTTAATTGCTGTTCTCTGGCTCTGCATTTTTGGACAACTTTCTACAAGACCGATCTGCTACAAAGGGGAACAGCCATAATCACTGTGGACCTGAGCCAAACAGTGCTATTTAGCCTTAGGCATAGGAATCAGTCTTTTATTCTCTTCTCTTCAGCAGCATGGAAATTACTAAAAGTACAATTATCCTTTTCTATTTGGTACCAGCATTATATTTTTTTAAACCTATGCATGCACCAATAACCAGTAAAATATCTCCATAACTCATTTAGCCTTCCTGACTGGTGTTTGATAAGGAGTTATTCCACCAGATGTTATTCAAACAACACAGAGGTCCATGATTAAAATGTTGGGCAGATTTATTTTTTTTTTCCAAATGGGTATAAAAATCTATGCAAGTCCTTATAAACTTTATAATCTGCTGTTGTGCTTCATATTATAAGGTGAAACAGCCTCAAGTTTCACCAGGGGGGTTTAGATTGGACGTTATAAAAATTTTGTCACCAAAAGAGCTATCAAGCATTGGAACAGGCTGTCCTGGGAAGTGGTTGAGTCACCATCCCTGGAGGTGTTTAAAAGGCACATGGACACAGCACTTAGGGACATGATCTAGTGGTAGATTCAGCAGCATTAGGTTTATGGTTGGCCTCTATGATCTTAAGGGACTTTTCCAACCTAATTATTTATACGATTCTATGATCATACTGCCTCCTAAGGGGTAACACCACACACATAGACCTGCCATGATTACCCCTGTGATGTGAACCCCTTTTACTCCCCTTTGCCCTCTCCAAGACATTTTATGTGATGCTGACCTACACACAGCAACTGAACAGCTCTCAGCATTAGAAATATCAAGGATGAACATCCCAGCTGCCTGTTGACAGGAGGATACGACTGATCCATGTAAGGTCCAGGAGATCCATGGTCCCTAGAACTGTGAGGGAAGGTGGAAGGTGAATGCCCCCTCCCTGGAGGTGTATGTTCCCTCCCAAGGAGGTTGTGGATGCTCCCTACCTGGAGGTTCAAGGCCAGGTTGGACAAGGCCTTGAGTGACCTGTGCTAGTGGGAGGTGTCCCTGCCTATGGCAGGGAGTTGGAACTAGATGATCCTTGAGGTCTCTTCCAACCTTACCATTCTATGATTCAATGAAAGTTCCAGAGCAGCTGGGCAACTGCAAACTGTCGATGCAGTAAAAATGTTTGCTAGTGTACTCGGGAGTGTAAATATGCTAAGAAAGGAAAAAATATTTAGTAGCCAATGTGTGTTATATGCATGGCCTAACAAAACATTGTACTAACCTTGTCTCAGATAAGTTTACAAACATTACCAATCCTATCAGTTCTGAGAAAGTTACACGACCATCAACAAGATAGGAAAGTAATTCACGCATGCACGACATAGTTCTAAACACTCTAAACAGTGATAAAACTGGTGCTAAATGATGATGATTTGAGATTACCATTATATACAGAGCAGTGCTTTTTTTCTCCCATGCTTAGATTTGCAAAGTTTACCTACAGTCTCTCACACAAGACAGAATTTGTTTTAAAGCCACTTGTTCACTAGCACATTGTCTGCCATACTTATTAATATTACTTAATTGCTGCTTTAAAATCTGGAATCTATAATCATCTTGACTTTTCCACAGACAGAAATTCTTTCTTGGCACTCTAGAGGAGGAAGAGAAAGTGAAGACATCATCAGTGTGAATGTGAAACCTTGGAAAGGGATTAAAGACCTTACAATAATACAAGTTGTTGTTATGGTTGTCAGAAGCTTCCAAGAGAGGTTTGTCTCCACAGATCAAGACCTTAATGATGCTACAGAAAGGATTTCATTAAATATTCAAGTTCAGAAGATGACTTTAAAAACAAGTTCAAATGGATGAGCTACAACTTTCTTTAAAGGACTGCTGATTTTTTTTTTTAAGATTAGCATTTTTTGGTGGTAAATATATATTAAACCTCAAGTTATGAGGGTGATTTTATCTTATTGAATGTGTAATCCAAGTGGTATTTTATAGGATAAGTTGGGACTTTTCCAACAGAAAGTATTTTTGGTCAGAAAATGCAGCTTTATCAGAACCACAGCTTTTTTATGGAAATGTACATACCAGCTTTGATACAGATGAAATTTCCATATCAAAAAATCAAAGAGCTAGAGAAGCAAAAGTCATAACAGCCTTCTGGCTTGGCTCACTTATGTGGCTGCGGGAAATGAAGACTGAGATTTTGGGATGTGCACGAGTCTGCCTGAATAATTGAAGACCTGTTTTCTACCTGCAAGGGAAGTACTCCTTTCACCCATCTGTGCTAGGATGAGTTGTTTTTCATCTATAAACAAAAGAGAGAGAAAACGAAGCTTGCTCTGCAGCCCAGCAGTTGTAATTCATGCATGCGGTGCCATTGCCAAAGAGATGCAATGTGGCAAGAGCACCAACATATCAGAAAAGAAACCAAAGTTCATGTTTCTGGTAGGAATACAGCAGAGCACTGCTCTGCCTTGTCCCATTTGATAGCTGATTGCGTCTTGTGACTGCAGCCAGATACAGGATGGATGGACAAAACCCCTAGCAGCAGACACCCTCAGCACTCAATATTCCAAAGAGATAAACGACAACAAATAGAGAAGGGCCTGAAGAAGGAAAACATATTTCAGCTTTCCAAGAGAGTGGCTGACCATGAAAACAGAGACACATTCTAGAGTAAGGCTGTGTGAGGCCTCCATGTATTTTATCTCTCGTCAGGAGTGCAGCTGTATCAGATTTTTCCAGATATTCAAAACTGCTAAGTAAGCATGCCAGTGCAATGAAAGGACATGCTGTAGCAAGATAATAAATGTGACTTGCTTAACAACTGTGCTATCTCATATGACCAGGCACAAGAGTAGATAGCATAATCCAAGCAGCAATGTGCCTTGCGCAAAGGGTGTAACAAGCTGTAAGTCACACTCTTTGAATCATCCATTTGCAATGTAACTACTCCCCCTTGAAAATCACATATAGCCAGTCAGAAACTAAGCATGAAATTTTTCATGGAAAGCCTATTACACAACATGAAGACTCATACCTAGTGTGAAAAGGCCACCCATGCTTTCCTTCAGTGCTGCAAAAATATCTTTTGTAATTGTACTGCCATAAATGGACATTTGCTAAGTTTGTGTTTTGCTCCCCATTACAAACTAGATGCCAGATGTGATGAGTTTTGTGCCTTATAATTGTGGGAACACCTCACATTCACATCAATGTTTTCATGCCCATGCTAGCTGCAAGTTCTCCCGTACTGCAATACTTAATTTTGATTTTGTCTGCTTGGTTTCTGTCTCACTAAGACAGAAGGTCCAGGGTTCATTTTGAAGTAAAGCAAGAACATTTTTCAAGTCTTTCTTATCCAGCTTTCATTTTCATATACATTAAAGTTATACATGTTATTTGTACCAGATACAGTCACAGATAATGCTGCCCTTTTTCTGGGGTATTTTACATTAAAAATTCAATTATAAATGAGTAGATTAAAGTAGATTAAAATTTAATCTACTTAAAGCTTTAAGTAGATTAAAATTATTACTCTATGTGTATCACCACGGAGCCTGATAGATTGTTTTTAAAGCACTGTTGTTTTCCAAAATACAATATACTGATTTTCTGTAGCCACCTAACATACTTATAATATGAATTAATCTTTACCTAGCCTCTTATAAATTTATTTTTATTCTTTATATTAAGCCTCTTCGACTCAGTGTAAAGATTTTTATTTTTTTTAAATTTTTTACCATCCCTTCTCATCAACCAGCCATCAGTCTTTTGGTTATTATTAAACTAGTGCACCTTTTTTCCAAATTCTGAATTCTGACAGAATGAAGTGCATCTTTCCACCTAGGTAGAATACAGATTATGGATTCTTTAATTCTTACTCGCATGCCATTTAATGGAAGGAGTTAAATGATACACATATTTTGTCCAGAGCTTTGGCCCAGGAATGTACTTGGCTGCAGGGTCTGCATCACTAATGTAAACTCAGCAACTAATTACAGTAAAGAGTGGTAGGAGATCATGTTAGGTGAATCCAGTTGGGTTTTAGTGGCTCCCAGCATGGGGAGCTGCTAATCCTGTAGAAGTGACCCACAATGTTCTGCTCATTGTAGTTGCATGGGAACCTCTTCTCCAACCCAGAGCAGCACTGAGGAGTGGATGCATCTGTGAGAGGGATGCATCCAGCAGTAAGTTCCTCTGAGACATTCTCTTCCTCTGTTGAACAATGACTGCAAGAATAGTGTAAGCATATATGAACTGTTTTAATTAACAGAATGTACATATCAATTTTATTTCTGTCTGGGGATTAACCACTGATGATCTAAGGCCCCATTTTCAAAAGAATATAACATTTCCTCTGCTTAGAGGGCACCTGAGTGCTTGTCCTGCCAGGCATAAATCCTGCCAGGCTGGTTTAAACCCTTGCTCAGTCCTCCTTCTGTTCAGGGTTTGGAAGTTGAAGTAGATTGAGCAAAAGCAAAGCCTTGGGGCTAGGAGCTTAGCACCATGTGTCAGGTGTCTGGTGCAGCCCCTCAGCGTGCCTGTGTGGTCACACAAGGCATGAAGCTTTAAATGCACTGGGCAGTACAAGGATGCTAAATGCTTATTGGCCAGTTTAACTTTCAAATCAGTCTATTTCAGGGGGGTTGATTTAGAAGCTGTGCCTTTCTTCAGAGATTGTCTTTACTATACAGACAGCCTTCCCTGCACAGCAGGGAGCAGCACACCTTAGTGTGGCTCTTTAGACTGGGAATCGCTGTAGCCACATGTTTGCAGCTTACACTGGCTCCACAGCAACTCGTCTCTCTCTCTCTTTCCCCTCTGCCAGGAATATTTTGTATTTTACTGTAGGATCATTATCATGAGTTTTGGAAGCGTTCTTATACGGGAAACTTACTCAGGGATCCAAGGCATCGTGAGTACCATGTGCTAGGGTTAATGCTAAGCCTCTGCAGCACACTTAGAATTTTTCCTGTTTTGCGTTCCTATTTTTCCAAGTTCTGATTGTTTAAACTGTTTCATTTTGTGTTAATAAATATCCTTTGTGCAAATATTTCCTGTCGACCAAAAATCCAAAGAATCTGAGGGAATTTTCCCGAATTTTGATTATCAATAATAAAAATTAATATTCGGGTATATTAACTTCGGGTTTATATTCGGGTATATACTTCATAACGTGTTATTAATATCTCATCACAATGCTATGTATGTGTCTCTGTACTTTGTATTCTGAAATAGCTCCAGAGTAATATTTCACCAAATAGGAAGAATTTGGCTTACCTATGAGCTCATTTGCCCTTCCTCATAAGAATAGATTTGACTTGCTACTTCCCAGTGCTAATGTTTTACTCACACGATATTAGACACAATGGCTTAAAAAAAGACTGGGTTCTTTGTAGTGCAGTCTTCGCTGTGGACATCCTGAGAGAGATATTCCTGAGATTTCTCTTTTCATCCTTTAGAAATTGTTTAGGCTTTTTATGTCAGTATGTCTAGAAGAGTCATGTAACTACTGTTGAATAGCACAGCTGGGAAAACTGTATTCTCCAGATGCAATAAAAGTTACTGTATTTTATTTCCTATTTCCTGTGGAGACAATGACTTTTTCAAAGCCTCCTATGATTTTGCAAGAAATTTAAAAAAAATAAAGGGGGAGGGTAAATTAGTTCCTGCAAATTGTACATTTCTACTGCATTTGTTCTAATGAAAATGTGTCAGTTTCAAAAGAAGCGAGAGGTTTTTTAATTGTAGCATTCTCCTTTAATTAGATTTACTCAGATATTTTACAGTACACTCCATATGTGTACATATGGATTTTCAATAAAATTCTGTTGTTTTCCTTGCTGTTAAAGACACATGTAAACACAGAAATCCATGCTACACCTCACCAAGTCTGTTGTAACATTTTTTAAGCAGATGCAGATTTTAGTTCTATCATGATAAAGAGCTCAGTTTTGCTTCCACATAACTATATGAAAAATTCTGAATTTAGAGGAATGCTTAAACTTTTACTCTGGTTAACTCTACAACTTGGACTATTGATAACAACAATAAAAAATCATAGTGTTCTGGAACTACCCCCCCCCAAAAAGATAGTATTATGATTAAATGGCTCCAAATATGCAGGAAAACATTTGAATTATTTGACTAAATATTCTAGTACTTTCTAGAAATGTGACTTGGAATCCATGTTTGTCAGTGACATGGACAGAGGAATGGAGTGCACCCTCAGCAAGTTTGCAGATGACACCAAGCTGTGTGGCACAGTCGACTTGCTAGAGGGCAGGGATGCCATCCAGAGGGACCTGGACAGGCTGGAGAGTTGGGCCCAGGCCAACCTGATGAAATT
Source organism: Eubucco bourcierii (assembly GCA_013396675.1). NCBI lineage: Eukaryota > Metazoa > Chordata > Aves > Piciformes > Ramphastidae > Eubucco > Eubucco bourcierii. Next base: position 335,886 of record VWZE01006346.1, on the reverse strand, counting down.
CAATAAGGCCAAGTGTAAGGTCCTGCACCTGGGTAGGCACAATCCCAAGCACAAATACAGGCTGGGTGGTGAATGGCTGGAGAGCAGCCCTGAGGAAAAGGACCTTGGAGTCTGGGTTGATGAAAAGCTCAACATGAGCCTGCAGTGTGCACATGCAGCCCAGACAGCCAACCGAGTCCTAGGCTGCATCAAGAGAAGCGTGGCCAGCAGAGCAAGGGAGGTGATTCTGCCCCTTTACTCTGCTCTCGTCAGACCCCACCTGGAGTACTGTGTGCAGTTCTGGAACCCTCAGCACAGGAAGGACATGGAAGTGTTGGAGCGGGTCCAGAGGAGGGCCACAAAGATGATCAGAGGGCTGGAGCAGCTCTCCTATGAGGACAGGCTGAGGGAGTTGGGGCTCTTCAGCCTGGAGAAGAGAAGGCTTCGAGGGGACCTGATAGTAGCCTTCCAGTATCTGAAGGGGGCCTACAGGAAGGCTGGGGAAGGATTATTTACAAGGTCCTGCAATGACAGGACAAGGGGCAATGGGCTTAAACTGGCAGAGGGGAGATTTAGACTAGATGTTAGGAGGAAGTTCTTTACAGTAAGGGTGGTGAGGCACTGGAACAGGTTGCCCAGGGAGGTTGTGGATGCTCCCTCCCTGGATGTGTTCAAGGCCAGATTGGATGAGGCCTTGAGTAACCTGTACTAGTGGGAGGTGTCCCTGCCTATGGCAGGGGGTTGGAACTAGATGATCCTTGAGGTCCCTTCCAACCTTACCATTCTATGATTCTATGATTCTATGTTTATGGTTGTTCTTACAAAATTCTACTGAAATATATTTTAGAAGATATTTTATCTGCACTGTTTACTAGCCTCTTGCCTCAAGATAATGATTGAGATTGTATGAAAGGGAAGAGATTCTTTAGCTTGGATCCATGGTGACTCCTCAAAGTCTAGACTCCGTCTGTGTAGTACACATCACCTTTATATGAGAATCTATAAAGCTTTCCACTTACATTTCATGAACTGTAGAGATAAAGGCATCCTGTAATACAATATGGGTATTATATCCCTTGAAAAGAGCTGTTTGAAAATCTTGTAAAGGAAACCCCTCTCCACACTCCATGCATTCATTTATTATACTTGTAAGGGGCAGACTTTCAAGGTATGGCTCTCCATCTGTATTTGAGGAATTAATCGACAGCTTTGGATAGATTCTCTTTTCTTTGAGTCATCAAGGAGAAAGTGTTTAAGGCCAGCTGTCAAATTAATTTTGTTTTGCTCAGGCTGGATAAAGAGTTTGTGGTTTTCTTGCTGGCTCTGCATGAAAGTGAATCCTCACATAAAAACATGGACGTTTTGGAAGAGTAAAACTGCTTTCTGCATATTATGAAATACAAGGAACATTTGTAGAGCTGCTAAATTTTATCTTGCCAATCTGTTGTTGTATGCATTCTGCTAAACCTATTTAAGGCCAAGTCCCTGAGGTAAATGTCTTGGTATTAGCATTTGCCTATCTACTGATGGTGCAGTAGGGGGGGAAGCAAACAAAAAAAGCAATTTATCTTCAAGGTGGCATATTATTATTTTTCTTGGTTACAAGAAAACAAGGCCACATGTGGCATGGATGTGCAGTCATTTTAATGTTTTCCACACCTTCTTGACACCTTCTGGTTGGAGCAGAAGTGCTGCCACGGTTCCTGTTCTACCTTCAACAATCCAGGTCTCTGGGTGTTGTTTCTCAGCCACATCTCAGCTCCCAGTATCATGTCATTCAACCAGTGCTGCATCAGAGAACGGCTGAGATAAAACTGGAAAGACATCTGAGGTTATGTGTACTCCCTTAAGTCTACCCTTTTGCCAAAAGGTAGGATCACCTTTTCCACAAGCTGGTTTCCCAACATCAGTTTATCTAACCTTTAAAAGCATTCAGTCATAGAGACTTCACAATGTCCCAGTCAGTGCTAGCTGCCTAGCAGTGTGCACTCTCATCATCATTAGGACATGCACCAAGCACTAGCATTTTTTAATTGCTTTGATTCCACTTAGTTCCATTAATTTAATAATAACCTTTCAATTTTCTTCTCTATTAAAAAAAAATAATCCTTGAATCTTCTATTTAATGATGAAGACAGGAACAGCTCTGTGCCAGCTAAGTCCTCTGAAGTGCCAAGTGGAGAAGGGGGACTATTTTAGCTGGCCTATATTTAAGACTCCTATTTATATGTCTCTGTATTATGCTTGACTTCTTTGCACAATGCTGATTCATGTTCTTCTCATCCCCTATGATTCTTGGATCACTTTCTGCAGAACTGTTGCCAAATCAGTCATTCTTTTCCTGTTTCCAGTCAGATGTGCCTGTCTCTTGTTGAACTAAATTGACAGTGATGGGAAAGGTCAGATGATTTTCACATATTTGTTAGGATCACTCTGAAGTCTAAGCCAGTTCACTGTAGCTTTGTAGTTCCTCGGAGCCTGATATAATTTGCAAAATAAAAATGTGGTCTCCACTCAGTTATCTCATTGATTAGAGTGTCAGTTGCTGGGTAGACCTTCTGCAGAACAACTGTCAATATCTCCTTCTCCTTTGGCAGAGAACAACCAATAATGACTTTCTGAATAAAATTTTCCAAACAAATTTGTACTCACTTCACAGGCATTTCATCTCAACCATGTTTCCCTTCTTTGTTTGAAGGAATGAAAGGCTGAGTCAAATATACTCAGAGCATAATATATATAATAGTCACTGCTGCTTCTGTACCTCTAAGGGTTGTTAAACTACCTCCAAACGTGACTTGCTTTCTCTTTTTCCTCCAGTTTTTGACAGCAGCAGATCACCAGGCTGACAAAGGCAAATGAAGGTAAACAAGGGAAACTTTTGTTTTGATCAGTATAGTGCCCCAACATCTAAGTAAAGATTAATTTGTTTAAGAATCTTTTGTAAAGACTATGCTTACTCAAAGGTAAGCATCCATTCCAGCTTGCTTGCTATAAAGAAATTTAGGGAAACACTGTGCATAAACTACTGGGGAGCTGATGCTTACCAGCAGGCTGAGCTGGTGGGCTGTACTTCACAGGAAAAAAAAATCAACTATCTGAATAACTATATCCACCTAACAGGTAATATTTGCTGCAGGTAAAAAATAAGAGGTCATCTTACAGCATCATGGCACTTGAGAACACCTAAAGATGGAAAAGTCCAGTGGACTGAGCTTCAACATAGTGTCCAGAAAACTTCCCAGTTGCTGGGAGCTTTCCACTATATTTGGCATTGCCACAACTGCTCCTGGAATATCCAGGTCTGGACTCAAGTGTGTGGCCCAAGAAGGAAGTTGATTAGCTGCAAAAAGTTTGAGAAAATTAAAATGGATAAGAAGATGAGAAAATTGAGTGGAAAAATCAATCATCTCAAACCACATAGCTGAAAGTAAAGAATGGTTAAAAGGTGGTTGGATCACAGTCTAAGATTCTGCACACACAACAGTAATGCAGCAGAGGAAATCTTGCAAAGAAAAAGCTTATTGGTGATATAAGTTGAATACAGAAAGTCCACCTAATAACCAGTGGAATTTTTATCTGTTAAAACCCTGTTTGTGCTAGGTTGAGCTACAGAAGCCCTGTGGTTCCAGTTACATAAAATTACCAGGACCGTTTATTTGGCCCTATCACCTATCTGGTTTGTCTTTAGTTCTGCTCATGCTCAGGCAGATCAAATCTCATTTGCATGTCTCAGCATGTGTAGTAACTGCTGTAGATCTTTTCTCTACCATCTAATAGGATAGGTTGGATAGGAGAACATGTTTATAGGGGAAATCCTGGCATCCCTGGTGATCCATATGCTCTCTTGAATCATTTTAACTGTGAATATTGTTTTTTAAACCCAAGCCAGATTTGTATTGAATTATCAGGAGAAAAGATGAGACTAACATTGGATGTCTTCCTTTGCTGAATCTGTTCCACTTTGATAAAACATATTTCCATTTGCCAAAGCAGTTCCTATAATGCAAGCCCTCCATCTTTCACACACAACTTAGCTATCACTCTCTCTGTGACCCAGTCATTAAGATACCTAAGAGGAAGGATATGTGAGCTCCAAATCTTGCTTCAGAAGCTGTGGGTGCCTGTTCTATCCTATGAGACACCTCTTTCAAGATTAAGGTAGACCACCTGGGATATGCAATAGCTTTGTGTTGGAGTTGTTCTTTTTGGAGTGGAAGATCAAGGGAGATGCTTTTAAATACTGGAAGGTTTTGAAGGTGAGATGGAAGCTTTTTGTCAGAATCATTCACTGGAGCATTATGAAATTACATGTCTTCTTCACTGATGTTGCAAATTGGTGGCTTCATTCCTTAGATTTTATTAAGCATGACCCATTCAGTTCACTGACAAAAGAACAAAAAATGGAGCTTTTTTTTCTAATTGATATAAACTACTGATTATTGTTCATCTTTTTAACCCTGAACCATGTAGTTGAGTGGTAATTAATTCATGTGAGGTTATTTTTCAATATTAATATTGTTTATTAATATTCAATATTCAGGATTCTCACCACCCCAATCACTAATTTTAAAACTAATCAGTTCTTTGCATGGTCATGGAAACTTCATACAGGTAATAACAGGATATAGAAATAACTAGTAATAATACATAACAAATTGAACTCAATTGAACTGGAAGAGAAGGTTCCAGCGGTTAGTGTGCCACTTGTGGTCAATACTCTGCTTGCCCACTAGATGGACTCAAGGAGCACCTTTCTGCTCATGGCAGAAGGCAATGGTGAATTACAAGAGACTTTTAAGTATTTACTCACAATATAGCTCCTGGCTCGCGGGGCTAGCTACAGCTTCAGACTACCCAAATGCTTTCAGGGAATTCTGTTACTGTTTTGTCATCCTCTGAGACTCCTGATTCTTCCCAGGTTGCTGAGGAAAGGAAGCAGACAATCTCTGACCTAGTCCTGATCTCCTCTGGATGATCTGTGTATCTCCAGGACTTCCCATCTTGGTATGAGACTTTCAGGTGTAGGCAGGATGCCTTGCAACGTGCAGTCTCAGCACAATGTCATGCTGGCTATGCAGAGCCTGTTCCTGGCAAACTCTTGGAAGGCAGTTTCCAAGCAGTTCACGATGCAGTGAGGCAGTAGCAAGCAGCAAACACAAATACCATGCAGAGCACGTTGCATCACCTTCTCATCTCCTTTTATCAATACAGCCTGAGACTAACGGGCCTTTGGACACAGAATAGGCAATCAGAATGGCAGTTAGCCAAGCTTGACCATATTAGGGAAGCCATAGGCTCGCTTTACCCTTTTTAGGGCAGAACACAGGCCTCACACAAGGCATACGCAANAGGATATAGAAATAACTAGTAATAATACATAACAAATTGAACTCAATTGAACTGGAAGAGAAGGTTCCAGCGGTTAGTGTGCCACTTGTGGTCAATACTCTGCTTGCCCACTAGATGGACTCAAGGAGCACCTTTCTGCTCATGGCAGAAGGCAATGGTGAATTACAAGAGACTTTTAAGTATTTACTCACAATATAGCTCCTGGCTCGCGGGGCTAGCTACAGCTTCAGACTACCCAAATGCTTTCAGGGAATTCTGTTACTGTTTTGTCATCCTCTGAGACTCCTGATTCTTCCCAGGTTGCTGAGGAAAGGAAGCAGACAATCTCTGACCTAGTCCTGATCTCCTCTGGATGATCTGTGTATCTCCAGGACTTCCCATCTTGGTATGAGACTTTCAGGTGTAGGCAGGATGCCTTGCAACGTGCAGTCTCAGCACAATGTCATGCTGGCTATGCAGAGCCTGTTCCTGGCAAACTCTTGGAAGGCAGTTTCCAAGCAGTTCACGATGCAGTGAGGCAGTAGCAAGCAGCAAACACAAATACCATGCAGAGCACGTTGCATCACCTTCTCATCTCCTTTTATCAATACAGCCTGAGACTAACGGGCCTTTGGACACAGAATAGGCAATCAGAATGGCAGTTAGCCAAGCTTGACCATATTAGGGAAGCCATAGGCTCGCTTTACCCTTTTTAGGGCAGAACACAGGCCTCACACAAGGCATACGCAAGCTGAGCGTGCGTATCTTGTTTACCACAGGATGCAAGCAACTCTGAGTAGGCCAGAGTCCTTAGACTCAGTGGCTCCAGGTTCTTTCTCCTCTTTCCGGGGGTTGCTTCTCCCATCAGCAGAAGGAGGGAGAGCGGAAAAACATGTCTGGGCAAGCCTATTTTGGCCTGCTTAGGCCCACCACAACAAACCAGCCAACTGGTTGATTTATGCAGTTCTGCCATTGCACCTCTCAAGGCTGCACACAGCTGATAACTGATAGAGAGGTTTATATAGAAGCACAGGTTTTCACTCCCAAAGCCACATAGCAGAATCCATCTCAGGAAGCCCTAACAGTCAGAGAAAATCATTAAATTTTTAGGATTACATGACTGGGACCCAAGTACTCATTTAATTTCAGAGAGCAAAATGTTCATCAAATGAATTGCCTACCAAAAATTGGCTTTTGCCACTTTCCAACTATCATCTTATTCCTCTTACTCCCCTCCTCATTTTTGGCAGCTTTATGCTGTACATGTACCTGCTAGAGGGCAGAGATGCCATCNGGCTGCATCAAGAGAAGCGTGGCCAGCAGGGCAAGGGAGGGGATTCTGCCACTTTACTCTGCTCTTGTCAGACCCCACCTGGAGTACTGTGTACAGTTCTGGAGCCCTCAGCACAGGAAGGACATGGAAGTGTTGGAGAGGGTCCAGAGGAGGGCCACAAAGATGATCAGAGGGCTGCAGCAGCTCTCCTATGAGGACAGGCTACAAGAGTTGGGGCTCTTCAGCCTGGAGAAGAGAAGGCTTCGAGGGGACCTTATAGTAGCCTTCCAGTATCTGAAGGGGGCCTACAGGAAGGCTGGGGAGGGACTATTTGCAAGGTCTTGCAATGACAGGACAAGGGGCAATGGGTTTAAACTGGCAGAGGGGAGATTTAGACTGGATGTTAGGAGGAAGTTCTTTACAGTGAGGGTGGTGAGGCACTGGAACAGGTTGCCCAGGGAGGTTATGGATACTCCCTCCCTGGGAGACCTTGAGTGACTTGTACTAGTGGGAGCTGTCCCTGCCTATGGCAGGGGGTTGGAACTAGATGATCTTTGAGATCGCTTCCAACCTTACCATTCTATGATTCTGTGAATCTATCCCAGGCAAGTGTGCAAAAATTAGAGCTGTGTTATGCCAACTAGAACCTGAAATGCAGACACTTTGTTTATTAGTGTAATTCTGAAGAATGGAGCCATAGCCCATAGCCACAATGAATTAGAAAGCCACAATGCAGCTTCTCACCAGCCTGGCACATTGTAGTAAGGGACAGGAAAGAGATCAGCCTGTGTTGTATAAGCATCTCTCTACAATATTAAAGATATCTATTTTATCTTGCAACAGTCATGACATTTTTCTTATCCTTTCAAAATACTGAGTGAATTCACAAATGGTTTTCAATAACCCATTTGTATTCATTTTCTTTTTCTAAAATACACTTGTCTTGGAAAAATAATGAATAACACATTCATTACAACAGAAGCCTTTGGAAGACATATTCTGCCTGATACATTTCTTTACACCCAAAGAGTGTGATAAGATAAATTCCATTTTCAAGCAGATGAATGGTGTTACAGTCCCATTAATTTCAATAGCTAAGCCACAGCAAAGAGCATTTCCTATAAACTCTTAGTTTTGCTTGGATGTACAGTAGAGAAACTTAATGGAGATTAAAATGGCATCTGTTCATTTTTTTTTAAGGAGGTTTTTCATTATGTTTTGCAGTTCTGCTGTTTGGGTTTTTTTCCCCAAATACATCAAAACAGTAAAGACCCCCTATGGCTCTGACAAATAAAAGCAAAGAAGTAGTGTTTGTAGACAGCTTTGATTACAGTCTAATTAATTAATTTGCCAGCCTTTTGGCAAACCTGGTCACCTGTTGTAGAGCCATGGGAACTGTAAATTCCCTTTCATGTGGACTAAAAGGTACTAAATACAGTCACTATCAACATGAAGCAAGTGATCAAGAGGAATATTCTGAGTAACAGCAAAAAGGTATCACTAGGAAAGTTTCATATTTGCAACTTCAGCTACATCCTAATTCAGAGAGAATATGGTTTCTCCTCTGGTAAAAAATGGGCATGAGCTGCACTACTATAAGCCTGAACTAGGAATAGTGTGAAGCTCATGGCTTCCAGTGACCTTGAGGAGGCATTACATCATACTTCATAACTATATATCTACTGGAGGTACAGAAACACATAAGGGAGACCCAGAAGCTTAGTAATGGTGCATCGGTATAAGCTTCTACATCTTCTGTTGCATCTGTTTGACTTGCAGGCTTACTGGAGAAAGGAGCTGTACCCAGCTTTGCTCCACTGGAGAGAATTACTAGAAAGAATACCTTTGTTGCAGTTTTCTCAACTTGTAGGAGTTAATAAAAGTTGGTGTTAAAAAGTTGGCTTTTGTATTCCACAAAGTAATGTGAGCAAGTGGCTGTGTAATATTTAGCTATTTGCTGAGTTAAACCATGGCCTGTACCTGAGGTCAGGGGGGAGAACTCTTTTCACCCTGCTTTTACATTTCTGGAAATTCACATGATCAGCAAGTTTCACTGCCAAAAAGCACCAGACATGCCAAAACAGAGTTAACAGCCATGTTTAAGCCACGAATAGGAAAAAGTTCCACCTGCACCTCAGAAACGGTTGAGAGGAGGGGGTTTTAGGTTGCTTGCTCTGTTTTCTACACCTTAAGTTTATTCTGTAAAAGGTGGTGCAGCCTAACTGGAACTGAATTCGCAAGAGAAATCAAGGAATATGGTAAGTATGACTGGGTAAATAGAAAAATGAGATCTGACCATGATTCTGCTTGTTTTTCCTACACACCTTACACACTTTTTATAGAATCATAGAATCATCCAGACCAGAAAGGACCTCCAAGGTCATGGGGTCCAACTATTTCACCCAGTCCAGCAAGTCCGTCACTGCACCAGATCCATATAGCTTTTAAGTCCAGGAATGGTGACTCAACCACCTCCCTGAGCAGCCTCTTCCAGTGTCTGACAATCCTTTCCATGATTTTTTTTTTTCTGATGTCCAGCCTGAATCTCCCCTGGTGCAGCTTGGGGCTGTTCCCTCTTGTTCTATCATTAGTTACTAGTGAGAAGAGACCACTACCTACCTCTCCACAACCTCCTTTTATGTAGTTTTAGAGAGCAATAAGGTCTCCCCTCAGCCTCCCTTTTTGTAGACTAAACAGCCTGAGTTCCCTCAGCTGCTCCTCATAGGACTTGTTCTCCCGGCCCTATATCAACTTAGTAACCCTTTCCTGTACCCAGTCCAGTACCTCAAAGTTCTTCCTGTACTGTGATGCCCAAAACTGAACACATTACTCAAGGCATGGCCTCACCAACACTGAGTACAGAGGGTCAATCACATCCCTGGTCCTGCTGGCCACACTATTTTTAATACAGGACATGATGCTGTTGGTCTTCTTGGCCACTGGGCACACTGCTGGCTCATTTTCATCCTCCTATCAATCAGTACCCCCAGGTCCTTTTCTGCCACACAGATCTCTAGCAATTTTTCCCCAAGCTTGTAGCATTGCATGAGACTGTTGTGGCCCACATGCAGGACCCAGCACTTGTCCTTGTTGAAGCTCTTACAGCTGATCTCAGCCCATCATTCCAATCTACCCAGGTCCCTCTGCAGAGCCTCCCTACCCTCAACACTCCCACCTAATTTCATGCCACTGATAAAGAAATTGAACAGGACTGGTCCCAATACTGAGCCTTGAGGAATACCACTTGTGACTGGCGTCCAGGTGGATTTAACTCCATTGGCCACTACTCTCTGGACCATCCAGTGCTTTACCCAGTGGAATGTGAGCCCCATCTAAGTCATGGGTGTTACAGTAGGGTAAAAGCCCAAGCTAAACTAGTTTGGCCACTGCCCTTCCTCCTCCCATTGTAGGGTCGAGGACTTGGGTCGAGGACTTGAGTCAAGGGAGTAGACGGAGCAGACAGAACAGACAGAGCAGATATATCAGACAAATCAGACAATGGGGGTTGGCTCCAGTAAGCCTGCCCTAAGGGGTAGCAATCCAGCACCATGGTCTCAAGTGTCTTGTGCAGCCCAAACACGTGCACACGTGCCTTACTGCCTTTTGGGGCATATATGCATGGCTTACATCACACGGCTTACAGCACATCACTTTCAATTCATTGTCCAAAACTCCTGATGTTCGTGTCTATTGGACAGTTTAATTTTTAAAATGCAATCAACAGGGGAATGATTTGGAAAAGCCTGCAATTCTGCAGTGATTCTGAGGTGGTTCTTAGTGATTCTGGGATTCTGGGACTCCCTCTGCACGATTCCCTTAGTGAATCCTAGCAGCTTCTCCCCCATTAGTGGCTCATTAACTGAGTTCCTGTCCGCAGCAGCACTATTCACAGCATTGATAGCTTTTGTTTCACAGCAGCCAGGTGTCTGCAGCAGCTCAGCTTTACAGTGACTCAGTTTTCCTCTCCTTCCCTCTGCCTTTGGAATATATTGTATTTTACCCTCAGGATTATAATCGCGGGGTGTTGGAAGCGTCTTTATACAGGAAACTCCCTGGGATAACAGCACATCCTTTGTGAGTTTCTGTAAGTTTCCACAAGCTGTAAGACTTGGCTAGTTTTGGGCTCACTTAGCAAGCATGTTTGGTCCACCTTGTGACCATAGCCAGTATTGCCTGTTACACATATTTAACATTTTCCCGTTTTCCACTTTCGTATTTTCCATCTTCTGACTGCTTTAGGCTGTTTAATTCTGTGTTTATAAATACCCTTTGTGTAAATACTTGTCATCGACCAAGAATCCAAACAAAATTCATGCCATCTGACTATTTCTAAGTATTAGTAAATATTATTTGATATGAATAACATTATTAACATTCATAATTAATATTTTTTTTATTAAATTGTCACAGTGAGCTGACAGGTTTTTTTATGAGAAAGCCATGAGCAGTTGGCCTTTGACAGAAGTCCAGATAAACATCCACAGCTTTTCCCTCATCCACTAGGCGGGTCATCTTGTCATACAAGGCAATCAGGTTAATCAGGCAGGACTTGCTCTTTATAAGGCCATGCTGACTGGGCCTGATCACCTGTTTGTCCTTTTTTATGACACTCAAGATGATCTTCTCCATGACTTTCCCTGGTGCCAAGATCAGAATGACAGGCCTGTCATTCCCTGCTTCCTCCCTTCAGCCTTTCTTATAGATGGAAGTCACATTTGCTATCCTCCAGTCCACTGGAACCTCCCCAGACAGCCAGGACTGCTGGTAAATGATAGTGAGACTTGTCAAGTACATCTGTTCCACTCAATATCACCTATGACTATATCTCTTCCTCCTCCTGGATGATGTGGTAACAGGGATGGTAGGCCTTTCTGACTGAAGACATACCTCTGGTGTGGGTTGCCCACCATCCACAACTTGCAATTTATCTAGTCTCTCTCAACTAGAGACTCGTATTTATTTTTCAGTGGCACCTGGGGGATTGAGGTGGGCAAGGAAGCAGTTTGTCTGTTGCCTTGGCCATGAACTTGCCTCCAATCACTCCCCTTGTCCAGGTTACTGCCTCTGGTCTGTCATGGACAGGGTACAGGGCCCATCTGGTCCTGTGTACATGTTGATGGTTGCTCCCACATCTTTCTCATGTAGAGCAGAGCTTGTCTCCATCTATCTATCTTGCATTCACCTTTCCTGATACTCTTCACTAGTTCAACTTCCCTTTGCAACTCTGCCACCCGGCAGAGGTCATCCACCTGCTCACAGCACACACAGCAGTTCTCATAACTGGCACTTGCTACAACACAATACCTTGTAAGTATCACTTCAAAATAGAAACACAGAATCTCCTGATTGGAAAAGTCCAACCATAACCTAATATTCTGCTGTACACAGCTGTTAGAATACGTCCCTAAGCACTTAATCCAAATGTCTTTTAAGCACCTCCAGAGATAGTGACTCAGCCACTTCCCTGGGCAGTCTGTTCCAGTGCCTGATGACCCTTTCAGTGAAGAATTAATTTTTTTTCTAATATCTAAAACAAACCTCCTCTGGTGCCACTTAAATCCATTTCCTCTCATCCTATCATTTGTTTACTGGAAGAAGAGCCAAAATCCAGCTCACTGTAACCTCATTTCATGTAGCTGTAGAAAGCAATGAGGTCTCCCCTCAGCCTCCTCTTCTCCAATCTAAAACCAGAATTTCTCCTAGCTGCTCCTCATAAGACTTGTGTTTGAGACATCAACCTTGTTGCCCTTTTATGGACACTCCCCAGCACCTCAGTGTCCGTCTTGTATTGAGGTGCTCAAAACTGAACACTGTATTCAAGGTGCAGCCTCACCAGTGCTAAGTACAAGAGCATGATTCCTATTCCTGCTAGCTACACTACTCCTGATATAGGCCAGGATGCTGTTGCCCTTCTGTGCCACCTGGGCATATTGCTGGCTCATGTTCAGCCATCTGTTAACCAGTATCCCCATTCCCTCTCTGCCAAGCAACTTTCAAGCCACTCTCCCCTAAGCCTGCAGCACTGCATGGGTTTTTTGTGACAGAAGTGCAGGACCCACACTTGGCCTTGTTGAATCTCGTACAGTTGGCCTCAGCCCATTGATTCAGCCTGCCCATATCCCACTGCAGAGCCTTCCTTGCCTCCAGCAGACCAAGACTTCCACCCAGCTTGGTGTCATGTGCAAACTTACCAAGGGGGCACTCAATCCCCTTGTTGAGGTCATTGATAAAGATACTAAATGGAAGTGGCCCCAATACCAATCTTTGGGGAACACCACTTGTGACCACCTACCAACTGGATTTAATTCCATTCACCACCATTCTTTGGGTCTGGCCATACAAACAGTTTTTGACACAGCAAAGTGTGTGCCTCATGAGAACATGGGCAGCCAGTTTGTCCAAGAGGATGCTAGAAGTCCAGAAACACAACATCCACAACCTTTTCCCTTATTCACCTAAGCAGATTGCTTTGTCATAGAATGAGATAGGGTTCATCAAGCAGGACCAGCCTTTCATAAACCCATGTCAATTGGGCCTGATCCCCTGCTTGTCTCCTACATTATAAAAGACATATAATTATCTGTAACTCAGATTATAGTTCAGCATCATACAATACTTATGTTCAAAGGGACCTCTGGACACACTACTTTGGGCTTCAGAGTGGAAGTAGATGCACAGGGCCTTGTCCAGTTCAGTTTCGGGTACTTCTAGGGAGACGCATTCCAGGGAGGCACATTCCACTTGCTCTTTGAGCAATCTGTTTTCCTGTTCAAACTTGGGGTGGAGGGAGGGCAGGAAATATGAAAGGAACACATTTTTTTCTCATGTTTACATGCTATCTATCTGTGCTGTTCTGAGGCTAAATGGAATATTTTAATGAGAGAAATTACATCGCTGGTTGTGAAAAGAAAATAATGATGATGTCTGTATCATTCATTGGTTTGCTGAGAGAGGTAAAAAGCCAAAATATAAACAATTTTCCCTCATTTTGCCCTGGGACATTGCCCTATGCGTTTCTCCTTTGATCACAGGATGTCAGGAGTTGGAAAAGACCCAAAGAGATCATTGAGTCCAAGCCCCCTGCCAGAGCAGGACCATGCAATCTAGATCAGGTCACAGAGGAATGCATCCAGACAGGTCTTGAAAATCTCCAGAAAAGGAGACTCCACATCCTCTCTGGGGAGCCTGTTCCAGTGTTCTGTGACCCTTACAGTCACACTCTGCTTTAATATCTCTTCTCTAATCTCAGCTAACATGTAAGCTTTGCTGGGTTTTGGGTTTTGTTTGCCTGTCTGAGATGGCAGAAGGAGAAAGAGAGGGTAGCTTTGAGCCCTTCTGTGCAGTTTCCTTTGTCCAGGAGGGAGTTTGGATTTCTGTATTATTTCTAATTTGTACAGAATTGTAAATACTTGTACATATATTGTGTATATATATTGTAAATTTTGCCATGCTGCAAATGTAGCTTTATCTTACTTCCAAGTTGTCTGAGCTAGTCTGGTAAATTTCATATAGTGGAGGGAAAGTTCCTAACCCGCATCACTATCACAGTATGCTTCTAGTGTATGGATGCTACTTTATTACAAGCTAAAAACAGTAGAAACACTACTGTAAAATGCATTCAATTGTATTAATTATAAATAGTATTGCTTTGTCTCATATTTACTGTGGTGAAACAAATTCTGCCTTGTATGCATCTCTGATTTGGTGTCCACCATTTGTTACCAGAGTCCATCCACACAGCGCTGAAAAATCTATTTTTTTCATACTGACTAATAAGTTTATCACCCTGTGAGACAGGCTATATTCTAAAGATAATAACCTTCAAAGTGAGATCTCCTCAGAAGGTCACAAACCGATTTGCCTAACAGGCACTTGTTAAAATCCAACAAGAGAACATGACTTTGCAAGCAGGATTATCGTACTATAAAAAATTGTTCCTTCCTGGAAATTTCCACAAATAGCTTGACTCATCTCTGAAAATACATGTCCCAAACATATTTCTGAGCACAAGGTAATTAATGTTTCGCTGAAGGATGCTGAGCACCTTCAGCTGATGGTGAGCCAATGCAAAATGACAGTACTTAGTATATGACCATTAGTCTCCCAAATGGTAATTTGCTTGGAACAATACAAGATTCTTAGTTTCTAAAAGAATCATTCCTGTGTGTTTGCTACAAGCAAAGTCTCTTAATAGTTTATCACAACTCTAATTTCCCATTTAAATTAATGGAATAGTAGCAGCATTTACTTTAGTAGCTCCCATAATATGTGTCATCACTTCTTGCATGAACTACTTCCCATAGCTAATCTGCTACTGCACAAAATGATATCCAAAACCCTACTTCTTTTAATAGTGTTTAATGAAAGGTACTCGGTTGTGCTCTGCACTCCTTGGAAAATTTGCCACTCTATTATCTAGCAAAGGTACTGCCTTTATTGATACACATCTTATATGGTAAAAGAGGAGGATGGTTTTGAAGAATTCATGGGATTTTTGCTGCCCATGTTTGGGTTGTTTTTCAGTTTGCTTTTTTTTTTTTGGCAGTGCTCCTGCTGTCACATGCGATGCTTTAGAAAGCTGCTGCTCATAAGGAAATATATTGTTCATGTATCACTCATTTATGCAATGGGATCAGGAATAGAGGGAATGCTGATAATTTATAATCCAAAACAGAACAGTCAGCTACAGACACTAGTAAATAGTGGTTGCTTTGTTATAATAATTGGAACTTAACTGCTTCACATCCTGAAAGATGTGGAGCAAGTTCAATGATCACAAATTATGAGATGATCAAGAAGTAGCCATTTCTGGAGTGGTTTCTGTGTCAGAACACACATCACATCAGC
Source organism: Eubucco bourcierii (assembly GCA_013396675.1). NCBI lineage: Eukaryota > Metazoa > Chordata > Aves > Piciformes > Ramphastidae > Eubucco > Eubucco bourcierii. Next base: position 320,456 of record VWZE01006346.1, on the reverse strand, counting down.
CATCACATGGAAAAAGAACTAGGAAACACTGAAAAGAACCAAATTTAAATGGTAAATTCCACAAGACTTTGAATATCCTCTTGAAATGCATTACTGCACACTTAAAATTATTCTTACACATGCAAGCTCCAGTCAAATGAAAGTCTGTTTCTGTCAGGGTTTTGCCATTCAAGAAATTCTGCTTGTGAACATCATACATAATCCAGAGTCATTTGGCTTCAGGCTATTTACTCTTTACTCTATTTACCCCTTTACTCTGCTCTCGTCAGACCCCACCTGGAGTATTGTGTGCAGTTCTGGAACCCTCAGCACAGGAAGGACATGGAAGTGTTGGAGCGGGTCCAGAGGAGGGCCACAAAGATGATCAGAGGGCTGGAGCAGCTCTCCTATGAGGACAGGCTGAGGGAGTTGGGGCTCTTCAGCCTGGAGAAGAGAAGGCTTCGAGGGGACCTGATAGTAGCCTTCCAGTATCTGAAGGGGGCCTACAGGAAGGCTGGGGAAGGATTATTTACAAGGTCCTGCAATGACAGGACAAGGGGCAATGGGCTTAAACTGGCAGAGGGGAGATTTAGACTAGATGTTAGGAGGAAGTTCTTTACAGTGAGGGTGGTGAGGCACTGGAACAGGTTGCCCAGGGAGGTTGTGGATGCTCCCTCCCTGGATGTGTTCAAGGCCAGATTGGATGAGGCCTTGAGTAACCTGTACTAGTGGGAGGTGTCCCTGCCTATGGCAGGGGGTTGGAACTAGATGATCCTTGAGGTCCCTTCCAACCTTACCATTCTATGATTCTATGATTCTATGATTCTATTTGGTATAAAATTGTTCTGTTAAAGGCCTGCTCCCCCTTGAGCTGGAGGCAGTAAACAGATGCCTGAGGACTTCATGAGAAAATGAACCAGAGTCAAACAATTTCAATGAGGCTTATTCAATCTCCTATTTATCGATCTGGCACTTTGGAAGATACAGAGATCCTACTGTGACCACTGAAAGTAACGTGCATTTGGACTCCATAATCTCCCTCTATCCAAAGCACCTATTGGCTATGCAGCTAAATTAGCCATAAACACATGCACAGCACAGGCTACCTGTCTTCTGAATATGACCTTCTCATGGCATTCTTTACTCAATAATTATTGCACATATAGAAGGTGTGATGGACCATGTACCCTAACGTAGCCTGCTCAAAGTCAGTGTTTGCAGAGTGACAGCATTGTTCAGTTGGTTCTAATTTTCTCCCACTTCCAACCTTTGGATATAGAACTGTTCATTTAAAAAATAACAATCATTTCCTTTTACTTTTTTCTCATAGCAGAGTCAAATGAATGCTAGGCAGAGACTAAAATAGGTATGAAAAATACCAGCTTTCTAAGTCATTATCTCAGAGACTTGCAAATATGCAAGTCAGGATCCTTACTACCCTGTGGATCTCATCTGCAGAAGAAAGGAGCAGCTAAGATACTTCACTCTCACAGCAGCCTGTCTTATTCATACACTAAAGATATGCTGCAGAATTTTAAGGCATACCTTTGAGGGGTCCACATGTTCCTAGGGATTAAGGAAACTGGATACAGTAATAAATTCTCTGCTCATTTAATTCCATTCAAGTCAACAGAATTAAGCCAGCAGAAGATGTTGCCTGTAGTTTTTAAGGTCAGGAAGATCCCAGTGTGCTGGTCTCTTACATGACACACACCAAAGAGCTTTCTGCCTGCAGAAAAAGAATTTTTTCTTTATGCTAAACAAGGCACAACTGTCAGCCTGAGTATTTCAGAGGGATGTGTAGTCGTGATTACAATTCCCATGCAGTTTTGAACTTGCCATTTTCCTAGGTGAATTATTCTCCTGCTTAATAGGAGTGATCGTTAAATTGTTTCACTTTACTGCCAATCTTAATTTTAGTAAAGATTTAATAACTGCAGACTCACCATCTCAGAAACTGAGCTGAAAGGGACTTGAAGCAGTGATTATGTATGGGTCATACTGCTTAAACCCAAATTTAAGATAACAAGCTGGTATAACGTAAGCTTGCATACGCAGACTTAATAGTTGAAGAATGTTACAACTTGTACTTACAGATGAGAAATGACAGCACTCACTGGTTTATTAAATACAGTTCATACGTGGGCTCCATAGAATGTAAATTTACCTTGTTAGGAACAAGGAAGTTATAAAAAGCATGTGATGGAAAAAATTGGATTTGTTGCAAACAGATCATAAAATGACGCTTGCTGACAAGAAGTGTAGTGATTATAGGTCCTGACACACTACTATTGCTTATTACATTAAAATGACTATGTTTACGTGATAGAGTGTATGTCATTATCAGAAAAGCAGCATGTTGTTATATCTAACTATTATTATTTCAACTCCTTCGACTCACTTGCAAGTCTTTTATAAAAGACTTGTATTTTCAATAACATTTCTGACATTTTCACATTTCTCATATTCTGTGTAAGACATGTTCAACAGTCTGGCAAAAACCTGTATGATTTCTCCCTCTTTCTCTAGAAGTATCATTTTAAACAGTCCTTTTAATTAGGTCGAGTATGTTTAAAAATATTCTGGAAAGGCTGAAATCCTGCCTAAATGGGGACAGGTCTTCTTTGATGTGGTAATTAAGTTTTGGTAGAATTATAGCAATAACTGAGAAGCCTGGAGAGCAAAGACAGAATATATTTAAATGGTGAAATATTTTATTAACATACTAAGCAGGAAGGAAGAAGGAGGAGATGGTCTAGTAGCAGAAAGAAGAAAGAGGGAAGGTGAAAAGCTAGAAAGTAAAAGAGGACAAAAATACTGTGAAAGAAAAGAGAAAGAAAAACAATATAAAGGAGGGAAAGACAAGGTGAAAAAACAGAAGTGTGAGCAAAGGCAAAAAGGGGAGATGAGGAGGTGAGATTTGACTTCTTCCTAACTAGATGTTAGGAGGAAGTTCTTTCCAGTGAGGGTGGTGAAACTCTGGAATAGGTTGCCCAGGGAGGTTGTGGATGCTCCCTTCCTGGAGGTGTTCAAGACTAGGTTGGATGAGGTCTTGAGTGATCTGTTCTAGTGGGAGGTGTCCCTGCCTATGTTGGGGAGTTGGAACTAGATGATCTTTGAGATCCCTTCCAACCTCAACCATTCTATGATTCTATGATCTGAATGACAGAATGGGAAGGAAAACTAAATGGAAGCATATGGTAGGAGATAAAATGTAAAAAATGAAGTTTATTTTAAAAGGGACATGTTAGCCATAGCAGCATTTGGTAGGTGAGGAAATTCAAAGCAACAGTAGATCAGATGACAATTGTCTACTAAAGCAAGGCTGTCAGTATCTTCTGTAGGACAACGAATGAATTGTCCAGATAATCATCTGCATATGTTTAGAGTTTGACCATAGGAACTTTCACCATCCTTTATGGTAATAGAGCCTAACAGCACCTGCTTGAGGTATCATTTCCTGCTGTTTCTCCACTGAGCAGCCAGTGATCCAGGAACATAGTGGGGTTTTGCCATTCATATAACATCATGCAATATGTTTTGCCGTTACCAAAATCAGAACTCTGATCCGATAACTTTCAGGTTTCCAGATCATGTTCATGACTTGAAACAATCACTTGGAATCATCCCAGGACAACACCACGATTGCTAGCAGGCAATCTCATCGGCAAAGACGTGTAACATATACAATTTAAGATCCCTTTCTATGGCACCAGCTCCATCTAAGAATGGTGTTGTGTGAAAAATGCACAGCAAAATAGCAGTATCAAAAGCTTCAAAAGATTTCTAAGCAACCATCATTTTGCATAATTCAGAGACCGGTTTTTGTGAGGGCACTTGTTTCTGACTTGGATGATTACAGTCTTGCTCCATCACCCATACACAGTAGGAACTGGAAGTGGAGTTACCACCTGCCTGCTTCATTAGTAGCAAGACAATTCCCACTTTTTATTGTGTTTTACATTATTCTATACTGGTGTCCAAGAGTGGGCAAAGAGAAATTTCAATAGGGAAGCCTAATCGCTATTGCTTTACGATTTGAGCGGGAAAAAAAACAGACAATAATTTTAGTTGGAAAGAGCCCTTAAGATCATTGAATCCAACCATTATCTAACTCTGCCAAGCCTGGTGCTAGATCATGCCCCTTGGCATCACATCTATGCATCCTTTCAAATCCTCCAGGAACAGCAGTTCAACCACCTTCCTGGGCAGCCTATTTCAGTATTCGATAACCCTGTCAATAAAGAAGTTTCTTCTAACATTAATTCTAAACCTCCCCTGGTGCATTTGTTCCTCAAAGTATTGTATGGGCCTATTGTCAGCTGAGTGAGGACCCCAGTTCTATGTCCATCCAAATCAGTGCAAAGCTTGCAGTTACAGCACTGAGAACTGATGGTCTGTAAGTGACCACTTTTGAAGTGATTTTTAAGCGCTCTGTTTTGAAAGCCAGCCAGCCAGTCCTTCAGTCATCCCTTGTACTATCCTGTAGGACCTCACTATATATCCCTACAACTATGGATTTTCATATTTAGGTCCAGAGCAAGAGGACTTTAGAGGTATTTTAAGGTTTTTATTTTTGAAGTGTCCTGAAATGTGTTTACACAAGTTAACAATTAATGGGCTGACAATAGTTCAGAGTCCCAGCAATCACTGAAGCTAAACACACTTTGTACACACTTATGTACAGGTCTTGGACTTGTTTTTCTCTGTCTTGTCTTGGTTCACTAACTAAAATGCAAAAAGGATTTTGTAGATATCTAGACCTCAAGTCAATCTTTGATAAGCCTGCTGGGTACTTTTTAAAAAGATTTCACTTTGGGGAAAAAAAACTCACAGAAAAGAATACATTACCTTCAAAATGTTGAACTTCATCTCATTCTCTGGAAATTAAGCTGTAACTCTATAGCACATTAGTGAAAACAGCATGTAATGTACCTCTAACATTTCTGGTTTGTGCTTTGTTGTTGTATTTGTTAATAGATGGCATTTATTTTCTTTTCTTAAGTATAGATGTTCTTTAAAGCTCACAGACCTTAATGGCATTTCCGTAACAGACGAAATATGTGAATTATGATAGGAGTTCTGTAAGAGCAGCTAAATGGTCCTAGAAGATAGCTTCAGTGTTCCCTAGCTCATCAGATCTAAACTCAGCGAAATGAAATCTCAAAAACAGCAGAAAGTAAAGTACTGTTCTTTTACATTCTGTGGTTTAAAAGGAACAGAAAATGTCAGGCACATGAATTAAAGCACCACTTTTCTTTTAAACCAAATATAAAAGAGCAGCATGATATTTTTTTCCTATGGTATCAATAAATAAATTTGATTATGAGCTCCATATTTATGAAAATTAACTGCCTTGCATTACCTATTGATTCTCTATGGATCATGATGGGAAAAGTACAACTAAACATACACAATTAGTGACCTCTGATGCCTTACAAGTGAAGAATTTTGAAGAGCTTCTAAAACTTTTAAACTATTTCTTTAATTTGAAAATACACTTATGGGAAGGTTAAAAGGGTAATTCATTTTACACTACAAGTTAAAAGCAGAACTGGAAAGACAGAGAAGCATGGTCTGAGTCCAAATCCTACAGTATGATTCCAGGTCTTATGCTCTGTCTCCTAAATGTAACCCTTCTCACCTTCACTGGTCTCATTAATATCCCATACTCCTACCCTGTTGGAATTAAATTGGGCTATTTCCCACAATTATGAGCTACCATATGCTTCATGGTAGAACTTTGATATTTTTGCTGGGAACTGTCTTTCAACAGGATTTGTCCAGCTCACCCAAGTGGAGTTGTTTTCAGAGAAAACTGTCCTGTCATCACAACACCAGTGTTAACCATTTTGCAGAAGGATATTACTTGGGATCCAGTACTGACCTGCAATGGGAAACTGAGCTCCACTTATTTTGAAAAATCAAAATAATGAGATGATAATGACAGGGCTGCTGCAATACACATGGTATTGCTTATAGAAAGCAGGAGGCAGGAAAGTCATGTGGGCAGCTTGGGACACAGGCTGCCCAGGGCGGGTTGTGGAGTCTTCCCCTCCTGAGATATTCAAAACCTGCCTGGGTGCGTTCCTGTGTGATCTGCTATAGGTGATCCCGCTCTGGCACAGAGGTTGGACTGGATGATCTTTGGAGGTCCCTTACAGCCTCTGACACTCTGTGATTCTGTGGTTCTGTGTGCTGAGACATTTCTGCGTAGATCAGCACCTGTTTGGGCATCTGAAACAGGGGTCTTGTAACAGTGTTTGAATCCAGCATCTCCTGCTGGCAATTCTGCTGAAAGTTTCAGAGCTCAGCCTTAAAGTTTCACTCCAAATTTGATCTCAACTCTTATGAGCTTAAATAAATCAAGACACACAAAAAAATAGGCCAGAGTAGTTTTAATGATTAAACCCCAAGAATTTTCATTTTCATTTCCATGTCCAGATGTATTGTTGAGTTCTTTTGAGAAAATTCAGCCCAAATAAGCATAGTTTTTCCAAGACACGGTTTTATGGTAAGTTTCCTAATAACTACATGATGAAGTTCTCTCTCTTGTTCCTGCAGTTCTCTTAGAAGGGGACAAAAACCAGGTCCCTGCTCTTCACAGACTTTCTCAGTTTCAAAAACATGGTATCTTTGAGATACTGTAGGCAAGCCTCCTGAGGGAAAGCTAGTATAATTTCATAAGCCTCATTTCTTGAAGAAAATCCAAGAGTAAAGAATAAGCAGAAGCTGGAGAAGATTAGATAATAGGGAAAATTTCTCTTAAAACAATATTCTTACTGCTCTGCTCAGATTTGGCATCTCTTTCTCTCCACATATTTCATGCTAATAAAAAGAAGGTTCTTTGCAGGGAAAAACATATTTGCTTTGATGCTTTACTAAGCTCAGTGCAGAGGGGACTCATGACAATAGGATAGTTTTTATAATAATTGATTACTTGCATCATCCACGGCAAAAGATTGTGTCCCAGTACACTAACACTCAGCAATATGCATGGAAATGTTGGAGGTCTAAGCCCATAGATGAACAACTTAAATTCTCAGGAGATATACTGTCAGCTAAAGTGGTTTTTATGTTAGTATTTCAGATGTACAACACCAATTTGCTGAGGCATGCAGGGCATCTCTGTTAGAAAGAAATCAGAGAGAAACAATTAATGTGCCCAGTTTGACATTCTAGTTTCCCCAAACTCGTTTTCTTCATTGCTTCCAGGAAATTTAACTAGCAAACAAATCAACAATAAGGCAGCAGCTGCTCTGAAGTTTCCTTAGTTAGAAGAACAATTGTGTAAAGTAAAATATTCCCACTTCGCCTTGTTAAGCAGGCCAGTACAAACAATTCAGCCAACTGATAGCAACCTTTCTCTTTCCCAGAATAGCTTTTGCCATGTTTCAGCGCATTTCTGTGAAGGACTAATTATTGTGAATAAGTGGTAAATATTTGTGGTGCAGCAATGCCTCTGCATCCCAGCTAAGCCTGTAAGCCTTTTGTGAGAGTCCACGTAAGTAAAGATGGTCCCAGTTCTGATAAGTTTCCATTCTTTCCATTAATATTGGCAGAACAATGAAAGGCCAGGAGAACAGCAGTGCTGTTTTTCTTCCTATTTTGCACGTGGGTGACTAAAGCCTATGAAATTTTTAAGCCTATGAAATTTAAGACTGGTGAAATTCCTGCTGACTGGAGAAGGGCAAACATAACACCCATCTTCAAGAAGGGAAAAAAGGATGACCCTGGAAATTACAGACCAGTCAGCCTCACCTCTGTGCCTGGCAAGATCATGGAGCAGATCCTGCTGAAAGTTCTGCTAAGGCAAATGGAAAACAAACCAGGGGTGATTGGTGGGAACCAGCAATGGCTTCACCAAGGGCAGATCTTGCCTGACAAATTTAGTGGCTTTCTATGATGAAGTCACAGCGACAGTGGACAAGGGAA